>JBAKGM010000365.1:14522785-14533961 GCA_037177215.1 Asparagus racemosus | reverse complement strand
GGCCGAGGCACCAAATGGCGCCTCGGCTTGGCTAAGGTGCTCATTTGGTCCCCTTTTTCCAATTTCCGACGTTCGTCCACTCGTTCGCCGTTCCGTCTGAGTTCGTTTTCGTCCTATTGATTCTGAATCAGAGCTCGGTTGATCGCTCCGCTGATTCGGGGATCCGATCGACATAGTATCATCGCTTGAGTTCGGTTAATTCCATCTCGTCGACGTCTGAGCTCGGTCGACTCGCCTTGTTGAATCCCTCTGTCCTGAAGCTTCATCATTGGGTTCATTCTACGCTTCGTTGACTTATACGCCTTGCCGACTCACTTCATGCACTCGTCGGTTCGTTTTATGCGTTCTACGGCGTGACGCTGACATCAGCGGTTCCTAATCGCATCATCGGATGGGTCGTTGATCGTCCACCCACCGCTACGAATCTCGTTCGGGTACTGATAAGCGATTTTCAACGTCTACACTTCAGTTTTATTTCCTAAGAATGTTTTAAGTATGTTTATGAAGGGCGTCTAAGCTCAAAATTAGCTCCATTGACATCGGGTGCCTAATGCAAGATGAGATTGAATTTCTAGTTAGATAACACATATCTTGAAGAATGGGTAGATTAGGATTAGCCATTTCTTTGATTTCAAAATTTGGTTCAATATGGATTAATCAATTGGTAATATCCCTAATCCAAACTTTTGTAAACCAAAATAAATTCTTTTTAAAATTTTTTTCTTTTTTTCTTTAACTAAAATGGAAATTTAAAAAATCTAAGGAAAAAAAGGTAATATTTTTATAGAAAAACTAAAAGACCTAAAAGATTAGTGAGAGAGGAGAAGAAGGATAAAAAGAAAAACCTAACTAAAACAAATTAAGAGCAATTATTTTGAAATAATCACCCTTAATTCTAGGGTTAAGCCTAGACTCAATTAGACCAGTTCCTAACCAAAAACTACTTGAGTGAAAAGATTAAATTTTACTCGATCAGTTAGCCAGGTAAGGATAGACCTAGAGGGAAGTCATGGACCAGTTAAGTACCTCGTTCCTTATAGAGCATTTTATACAACCCCTAAACTTGTCTTAAACACAAACAGATTTACGTAAACTTAAACTGGTTTACTTAAAGATTTCTTGTTCCTTAATGAACTCGAGTCATTAGGGGCCAATGTCTATTGAGTTTTAAAAGGCTTGGATTTGTATAGTGAGAAATTAGTGATTTATGGACTAAGAAAAGGGTGATGAAATCCCTCACCTCATCTTGATTATGGGTTTTTACCCTTAAGAGTATTTTCAAGTGAGTGCTCAAATCAAAATGTTCAAATCACTATGGTGAATTCCTACTAACTATATGCAATGTAACCCTAAGAATTAAAAGCAACTACAAAAGGATGTAAAAATAAAACTTTTTTATTTTTCAATTAGGGTTAACAAGCAAACAAATGTGAGAAAGAGAGCTCTTGTTTAAATTTGTTATCTTATTAGTAGTTGTTCACGTGGATGATCTATTTTATAAGGGTTGACAAGAGAAATTTTTTTTATATCTAATTGTCTCTAATTGTGAGAAACTAAACTAGATGATGGAATTAAAAATACTAGAAAGAGGACTTATCTTTTCAAAGCAAAGTATATCTTCAATCTTCAATCTTCAATCCCCAATCATTAAACTTCAAAGTAGTTTGTCCACATGAAAACACACAAATCAAAGAACCAAAATAGAAAAATCCTAGTTATGAGCACCTTCCTTGGCAACAGTGCCAAAAACTTAATGTGTTGTGAAGATAGAGTCGAGATTGCAAGTGCACAATCAAGTTATAGCATAGTTACAATGTCAATCCCACGATGAATGTGTGTAGGGAATATTCTAAGTTGGATCCTAGAGTTGTGTGTAGACAATTAGAAGTGAAAGTGTGGAGAGATATAAAGAGTGGATGATTATTTACACATGAAAGAAAACTAAAACAAGATGGGAGAAAGTGAACCAATAAAAAAAGGAATAACAATGAGGAGAAATAATGGAAATAGAAAAGAGAAAAATCAAGAAGAAAAGAAAATAAGAGGAAAAAGGAAAAGGAAACAAAAAAAAAGAATCACAAAAGAACTATAAATAAATATAAAAATAAGAAAAGAGGAATCAAGTGAGAAATCAATCTAAAAAGGGTGAGAAAATCAAGCGGATAAGATAGGAATCTAGAATTGAATACACTAGTTTGTTTTATTTAGAATTTATGAACTATTATCTTTTTATCATATTTTACTTTAGATTTACTAAGAATAGACTAATAAACCACTTAACGAAAATATAAGCTATCAAATTATAATGCAAAAAAAATCAATATTCATAAGAAAAATAACTAGATAGTAATTCTAAAATTCATAAGTATAACCTATCAAATCATTCAAGATAAATATAAATTATCAAATTCTTTTTCTACTAATTAGTCCTCTAGTTGATTACCCTAAATATGATCATTTTAAGCACAAGAGAGCAATCCGCAAATCATAAAAGAAACAAACTAGTTTCATACAATTCTAGAATTCCTACAATATTTTAGTTACACATTTTGAAAAATAAAAATAAAGATTAGAGAGCATCAAAGAAGGAGAATAAAAATATAAGAAAAATAAAAACTAATTACAAAAATAAGAAAATAAAGATCTAAAATATAGACTAGAGAGCATGAAAGAAGGAGAATAAAAATATAATAAAAATAAAAACTAATTACAAAAATAAAAATAAAAATAAGAAAACAAAGATCTAAACTATGGGCATAAAAGTAAATCTAAACTACAAAAATAAAAATGCGAAAAAGTAAATCTATAAAATAAAAATATACGAAAATAATTAAAATAAAAAATATGAAAGTAAATCTACTCTACAAGCCATCAAAGTAAATTTAATCTATCAACATAAAAATAAAATAAAATATTAAAACATAAATTTCAAAAGCAATAAAATAAAAGAGAAAAAGATAAACTTACATTGCAAGAGGTTGGCTCCTTAAAAGTAAATCTCCATCTTCATCTTCATCATTATTTTTATCTTCATTTTCACCAATCAATAAAGAGAAGAAAGGAAAATTTTGAAGGGATAAATTATTTTTATTAATTGTAAATAAAATTTATAATTTTAGAAGTTCTTCTCAATTAAGAGTAACCCTCCTCTCCCAATGGAGTTTTACACAAATTTTCACACTTAAACCCCTTACCCTCTACTCATATGTATAGTCTATAGTAAATAACAAGAGCCATTAGATTTGGCTTGGGTTTCAAGGATTAAATATCAGCCACAAAATAATTCAATTACGAACTAATCAGTTGGCCAATCGATTGGTGAATTGATTGGAATCTCAAAATATTTTAAAACTGTAGATAGCTCCATCTCATCGAAATAAGTGATTTTCACGTATCATATGTCAGATTTCGACTTTCGGATTTGGAGATAATGTCGTTTCTTTGCGGCTGTTCATCCTGAATATGAATTTGACTTGATTTCTTTTTTTATCCTTTTTTGGGCTTCTATAGGCTACTTGGTTTGATCCTGGACTTTAATAAAAGGTTAAAATGAGAAAATTTGAGTTCTCTTGGAGCTATTATTCATTAATTCTTCATTTCTTGCAGATTAAAAGAAAAACATGTTATTAATAATATATTTATTTAAATAAAATAGATAATGATGATATAAAAATATAATAAAATGTGATGATCAGTATTGCATATATTTAACAAGCATGTCATAACTTTGACAAAAACGGTATACCTTTGCCCACTTAATATAGTGAAGAAAGGTTTACAAGACTCTTCATTTGTTATCCTGCTTGTATAATTAGTTTCTTGAGTAGATGTAGGCCCCTTATATTTTTTGATGGTACCTTTTTGAAGGATTGATATAAAGTATCCTCCTTAGTGCCATAGTATACGATAGAGATCAATGGATATTTTCTGTAGCTTATTAGCTTATTGCATATGTAGCCAGAAAATTTTTATTAACTGAAATTGGTTCCTCCAAGGCCTTTCATAAAGTATGGACCACAAACTTTGGAGGAACCAATTTCAGTTAATAAAATTTTTCTAGTCGCATATGCAATAAGCTTAGGAAAATATCTCTTGATTTTTATCATATGCTATGGCACTAAGGAGTATACCTTTATATCAATCTTTCAAAAAGATGCCATCAAAAAATATAAAGGGCCTACATGTGCTCAAAAAACTATTTATGCAAGCAGCATAACAAATGAAGACTCTTGTAAACCTTCCTTCACTCTATTCAGTGCAAATATAGCTACCTAGATTTGTCTCCTTAACCATGCGCTCATACTCATAACAATAATTAAAAAACATATTATGTTTAGGCTACATAATTCAGTAAAATTATAAACCAACTGTAAAAGTTAAAAGCTAGCTATTAATATTAACACCCAATTGTTATACTTAACAGCCATCCATTAAGGCTATCTGTTAAGGCTAACAGTTAATGGTTGAAGTTAACAGTCATTCGTCAACATTCACATTGACAGTTTTTGTTCAACATGCAACACATATACATAGCAGCTAATTAAAAATGCAAGAGTCTAGCTCAAATTTTTACTATTGTAGTTGATCGTAAGACTCATAAGTATTCCCATATTGCTGCTCTTATTCTCTCTTTACCCCCAACATATCTTACTATAATCAATACTAAGTCTATACTTTGTGAGGAACTCCTTTTGCACATTAATAGGGCAGATTTATGGCCGAACCTTCAACAGTGTTTGCAATTGGGCTGCAATGAATTTGCGGGATGCCCTTGAACGACTTGCAGTTGTCATGCTGCCCACAAGTGTGTTCGTTCACAAACTTCTCGATAAAAAGCTTCATTTCATTCTTAACATGAGAGGCAACTAACATTAAGGACAGCTATAAGTTTCCTTATATTAGCAAAAAAAAGCTCAAATACACTTTGGTTCATTCTTTGAAAATCCAAATTTAAACTTTTTTGCCATAGAATAGTATGATAAAGCTAATCTCAATTTATCGGCACTTTTAAATTATTGTCCCTCTTTGGTTAATACAATTTTCCACTGTGCAGGAATCATGACAATATCGTTAATAATGTCACTAGATCTCATTGCATTCTCACCACATGGATTTTCAGGGGGAATTCTCTATGAACAATAAGTGATAGCGAGATTACTATGATTACACTGCAAGTTCAGTGTAATAATAATGCTACACAAATCTAAAAACCAATCAAATCCCAATATCAACACCAAAAATAATAGACAATATAATAATTTATTGTTAAACTTATCAAAAAAAGCTTAATAGTTAACATGTGATTATTAAAACTAACACCCATTCAGTAAGCTTAACAACCAAGGCATATAGTTAATATGCGTCTGTCATAAATGACATTAAACCTGAAACATTACTCTATACTTATCATTTACCTAAACTTTAATCATAGAAATCACAACTTTCCCCAGAGTCTAACGATAACTTACATTTCATGAGGTTTCTCCTGGGCATTTTGAGAAGTGAAAACCTCTATACTACAACAGCTTGCATATGGATCTCCACACAATCAATATCATGATTATGCTCCTTGACACACTTCAGATCATCTACATTCTCAATTGTAAAATTAAGATTGTGGTTCCTTTCAAATTTATATATCATTGATAATGCATCATATGGAACTTTCAACCTCTCCGTCACATTAAATTTCAGTTTTAAAAAGGATGTTAAAGAAGTTACCATTGAGCACATCACTTTCTCACCTATGGACACCACGCAGATGAGAGGTTTTTCTGCCATTAATGAAGGGGAGTTATGAGGAGTAATAAAGGGAATTTTATGACAAGAAGGGGTTGAAGAACATAAACCCTAACACCATAAATGAGAGAACAACACAATAAATGATAGGGATTGAAAGAAATCTGGGTTCTTGAGAGAACTAAATGGACGTAAATCACCCAACTTTCCCTCCAAAATTCCTGTCTTATCGCATTCAACGCGATCTCGAGTCGGCGCCCCCATCGCCCCTAGATCTCGAGTGGAGATCTTTCATAATTTGTGAATGAAGGGCATTTTCGGGGTTCAGGGTAAAATACATGTACATTTGGGCTACAGGTGAGCTGGAGGGGATGGACCATATTATTTTCTTAATTTTAAGGCTAATACACATGGGCTGTAATAAGAGGGCCTAGACCATGTGATTTTTATAAAATGTGGCATTGACACAATTTTTGCTAACTAAAAAAATTGTAAAGGGAAAAGGTTAATTTTAAACTATATATTTACCTATTGAAACGTTCAATGAACTCTTTAATTTTGCAGTTCCATTTCCAATTTCAAAAAGAAAAAGAAAAAATCCGTAGTAAATAATTAGTACAGAATCCCTATATCCCATAACTGTAGGGACCCACAAGCAACGGTCTAAGTCATACAAACAGAACGTATAAATTAAACTACAAAAATAACCGAAACATCCCGAATCAATCATTGTCATCTTAAAACGGCTTTTTGGCCTCCATCATAATTATCACCCCAAACTCTCCCCCCTTATTTAATAACGGTTCCAAACCCTTAACCGAACCAAGAACCGGAAACCAACCGCTAACTCGAACCACCGTAACAACTTAACTATCCTAATCCCCCCTCCCAAATTCTATTCTATCCCTCAGCCCCGGGCCCACCTCAAGAGACACGAACTGATAGCCGTCGTTTACTAAACTTGGGAGTCGAGCGCAACAGCAATGATAGCCCCGCCGCCTCGAGTTCCACGTGTCGCTTGGTATCGCCGTAGTGCCTCCCGCTACTCCTAGTAGCCCGCCTGAACCGCCGTTTCTCTGAACCGGCGGCGGCTCAGTTAAATCTAACGAAATATTCTCTCTCTCCTGTTAGTCTCCGCGCCCCGATTCCTTAAATAAAGGCCTAATTGTTTCCAGTTTTATAAAGTTTTAGGTGTAATTTGGCGTGGGGATAGGATGAAGTACAGGTGTTGAACGCAGATCGCAATAAATGATTGGGTGTGCGCTCATGATGTACGCAGCCAAAGCCGCCACTTTCTTTTCCTCCCCCACTCTCTACGTATTATGATACGATTCTCTTGGTTATTTATCTACGATTTTAATCTCAAAATTATCCCCGTCGTTTCTTTTAGAGAAGATAGAAAGTAGCAGGATTCTAGAGAGTCTAGAGAGAGAGAGAGAGAGAGAGAGAGAGAGAGAGAGAGAGAGAGAGAGAGAGAAGGGCCACGTCATCGCCAAAGGTGGAGGAGTATTTATAGCCCCATTTGGCATCTCATTTGTGAACACGCCCAATCACATACTTCTCACTCTCCAAACAAAAAGAGGAAGCCCAAGGTGCTCATCCCTTATCTCCACCCCTTTGCCCTTACACGTGATTCGTTCAATAGCTTCAAAAAGATTTCGGCCGATTTCTCTCCTTTCCTTTCGTTGAGGACGTTAATCCTATTAGTTACAAAACAAAAGATAGGTACAAATAGAGAGAGCTGGTGGTTCTTCAATGAAGCTCATAGTTAGAGAGTTCGATCCGGAGAGGGACCGTCCCGGCTCCGAGGCGATCGACCGGATGTGCGAGGTGGGGCCTAGCGGGACGATGTCCCTCTACACCGACCTCCTCGGCGATCCCGTCTGCCGTGTCCGCCACTCTCCCGCCTTCCGGATGCTGGTATACACTCGTCGTCTCAGACATCAATCCAGTTTGAGTCATTATTCAATATTCATGCTCGACTAAAACTATTTACTTCTCGATAAAAGGTAGCTGAAATGGTTAATGGAGACGACAGAGAGATTGTTGGACTCATCAGAGGCTGCATCAAAACCGTCACCTGCGGCCAAAAATACCAACGGCCGGCGAAGTGCCAGACCGCAACCGTTGCCCCAGTCTACACCAAAGCCGCCTACATACTCGGCCTTCGGGTCTCTCCAACCCACCGGTGAGCTCACCGCCATTACTGCTACTGTAATCTAACATATCATCCTCAATCTAAACGAGGGTTTTATGTTTTGTACAGGCGTATGGGCATCGGATTCAAGCTCGTAACGAAACTCGAGTCCTGGTTCAGGGACAACGGCGCCGAGTACGCGTACATGGCCACTGACAAAGACAACGACGCCTCCATTAACCTCTTCACTCACCGCTGTGGCTACTCAAAGTTCCGAACGCCGTCCATCCTCGTGCAACCCGTCTTCGTCCATCGCCTCTCCGTCTCCCGCCACGTGTCCGTAATCGACCTCTCTCCGTCCGAAGCCGAGACCCTTTACCGTGAAAAATACTCGACCACCGAGTTCTTCCCTCGAGACATCGACTCCATTTTGAAGAACAAGCTCTCTCTGGGAAGTTTTATAGCAGTCCGGTCGGATTACCGCTGGTCAGGAGTCGAAGAGTTTCTGACGAATCCGCCGGAATCTTGGGCGGTTATGAGCCTCTGGGATTCGAAGGCGGTGTTCCGACTCCAGGTGAGAGGAGCCGGTAAATTCCGGAAAGGATTCGCTTGGACTACGAGGCTGATGGATCGGGTCCTGCCTTGGTTTCGGATTCCGTCAGTTCCTAATCTTTTCAAACCGTTTGGGCTCTATGTAATGTATGGGCTTTTCGGGTCGGGTCCGGATGCGGGGGAGCTCGTTAAGTCGCTTTGTAAGCACGCGCATAACCTGGCTAGGGTCGGAGGATGCGGAGTTGTGGCCACGGAGTTAGCGGGTTGCGACCCGTTAAGGGAAGCGGTACCGCATTGGAGGAGGCTATCGTGCGCTGAGGATTTGTGGTGTATTAAGAGGATTGCTGATGATTATAGTGATGGAGAGGTTGGGGACTGGACTAAGTCGACGCCTGAGTCGACGATTTTTGTCGACCCGAGGGAGTTTTAAGTTTGGGGTTTTTGTCGGGTCGGGTTTACTTTTTGGAGGATCCGTTTACTTTGTATTTATTTTTTCGATCTTTTTCCTTCTTTTGTAACGGATGGGAATCGAATTATGGGATGCTGATGTCAGAATTAGTTGTAGAAATCGATGAGGTGGGCTTTTGGAGTTTTGTATTTTCGTAACGGTTTTTGTTAATTTTTTTTTTTAAGTTTTTAATTTTGTGTGTGTGGGTGGGGATATACAGGAATCGCGTGGGGGAAAAAGATGTGGCGGGAAAATGAGGTAAAGAGAGAAAGAGAGTTATATTTTCAATCCTAATCTCTTTTTACTTCGGGGTTTTCTTTTTTAAACAATTTTGGGGAGTGTTAATCTTGGACGTCTCTTTCTGGGATATTTTTGGGGGTGGGATTTATGATTCTTTGGGTGGGGACGGCTATGCCGTGATCACAACAGTTATTGAGGGGGGAGAATTAAAAAGAAGTGGACAAGAGAGAGCTGCTACTAAAGGATGAATTAATGATGATGGAGGTGATGTGAGTTTTGGGATTTTTGTTTTAGAGTTTGAGGATTCTGTTCTCGTCCTCGTGATCCTTTGGGGACTTTTTGGTTGCGTCACATGTTTTTTGAATGATTTCACGGGTATTTCATGAGTGAGGAACTGGGATGCAAACGGTGCTAATACGGTTCGGATAGGATATCTATCATATTCATGTCTACTTGGCAATTATGGATAAGCATCCGAATATAACTCGATAAAGAAAACTTATATCCATATCCGTTAAAATCGAATACGGATGTGCATGTTGACATAAAAAAGACGTGAGAAAACCAGATAATATTGGGAAAATATAGTTCATATGATGCAAGGGGTTCAATAATATATTCATTATATCTGAAAAGTTAAGATCATATCTCTTTATAATCCAAATTAACTACAAATTCATTCCAATTAAAAAATTTGTAAAACATATATTTGGCTATTTCATATACATATAAGAATATTTCACTGTATATCTGTATCTGTAACTACATCCTATCGTGTGTGTTTTTAGTAACCATCCTAATGGATATAGAGATATATCCTGAGATGCGGATATTTTTTTGCACCCGAATAATTAAGTGTATATTGATATTATTGGATTAGATTTCATTGTCTTGATGAGAAAGAAAAATTGTTTGTTAGATTATGATTCCACTATTACATGGATTTGGAGCTCATCCATGCCATTGATGTGGCCTGTTCTTCAATCAAGAATAAACGGGGAAACAGAGAAAAAAATGAAATGAAAACGTCTTCACGTATAGCATCGCACATGGCTGTCAAGCTTCATGGGACAAAATAGAGACGGGATCACACTTGTATTTTTCTTAGAATTCCATCAAAGATTAATTGTAAAAGAAGTACACGTCAATGGTCCTAAAAGTAGTCATGTTCGCTTGGGCCGAAGTAATTTCCCATAATTCTATGATGGAAATTTCAAATATATATTAATAGATCAGGTGGAGTTAGTTTGATAGATCATCACTGTACTTATCATCTAATTAGACAGTTGTATCTATTTTTTGATATATTGCTTAGATGACAGATCATATAACTAAATACTAATAGGATTACTAGCAGCATTTCTGTCAATTTAAGTTTGTATATATTTATTCATTATTAATTGATATAACTTACTCAATATGTCACAAGTTAATATTTTTAAGAATAATATTTCAATTACAATATGACTATCTAATACAAGTTCCCGATATGTCATCAATTTTCATTTCTATAAGCGATTAAGATTTTACACGTAGGAGGAAATTTCTTATGTCAAATAATAAAGAATTTTTCATGCCAATCTCACTGAAATCCATTAACTTAATTGACGGAAAAGAATTGAAAGTGATTAATAATTCAGTAAGTATTAAATTACATGACCAACCATCCAAGTAATTTAAATACAGTTATAAGTGTCCAATTAAGTGATTGATACAATGACCAATGACCAAATTTACCCGATTAGATTAATTATACTAAGGTAATGAAATTCTCACCTTTTCTTTTCTACAAAGCTCCATGCGATAAATTGGATGCGTTGGATCACAGCCTATCTTATCTTCTATTCTAAGCTGACTGATTTATTAGCTTGTCATAAAAAGTGACATTCATTTGTCACTTTGGTATAAAAAGTAACATTGCAAATGAAATGGTATAAGCCCTGTTTTGATACAATTTGCATTCACTTTCTGCAATTCCCTTATTTATTGAATTTCGATCTGAAAATGGGGCTTAAGAAGGAAAAAAAGAAAGGAAATAATGCTTTCAAATAGAGTTTATA
>JBAKGM010000365.1:14491406-14510301 GCA_037177215.1 Asparagus racemosus | reverse complement strand
ATTAGAGTTAACACGAATAAGGTTGGAATTAGCCACTTAAATAGACTTAACATGATAAGACATTAGACTTGACATTAACTGAAAATAGACTTAACACGGTTTAAGTTAGACTTAACATGAACTATATTAGACTTCACATGAAACCCAAATCGGTTAACATCAAACTCATTCTAAATATCATGAAACTCAGGTTATTTCTCATGTATAGGGTTAGAGTTAACATGAAAAACCTTGCACTTACATTTTTTGGGGGTTAGAATCATCCACTGCTTGTCTTCTTCTTCGACCTCGTCATCGTGGTTCGCTGCTTTGCATCACCAAGAGCACCTTCGATACTTCCTCGTTGCTACCTTTCCCAGATGATTCACGGCATGCAACGGACGATTGTGATTTTGCTTCGGTCTCCTTCCGTCCATCACGCGGCACGACTTTGACTTCGAACTCGTTATCGGACGCTTGCTTCGGCGACATTTTTGCGACAAAATAGAAAATCCTAGATTGAAATTGGAGATGAGGTTTGAGATTTTTCTCTGGTTGCTGAACAGTACAATAGAGAGAGGAAGAGAGAAAGTACTTGAGTTGAGGGGGCGGCACGGTTAGCGAGTTCGGTCACGTTGAAGGGTAGGCTGGTAACTTCATATGTGCTTTTTTTCTCTCTGCCCACATGGCAGGGTATTTTGGGGCCCGGACACAAATACCCCATGTATTTGGAGCTGATCCACACAATTGCAAATACGAGGGGCCCTGCCACATGAACTTTCTACTTTTAGGGTCCGGACACAATTTTCCCTTTAATTTTTCTTAGAAAAATAAGTTTAAAATAAGATAGGGCGCATGCCTAACTTAGTTTCGAGAAAATTAAAAGCCTTCAGATCTACCTTCAAATTACATGCAATGCTTATCCTAGCAATGTGTGTACGCTATACATTTTTTAATATTGGTATAGTCCACGTGCTTTGCACATTGGACTAACTTAGTTTGTTTTTTTTTTCATTTATAGAAAATTTGTGAAATGATTTTTATAACAATATTAAAACTTTAACTTAAATTTCATAAAAAAATTTAATTAAACAATTAAAATTTTATGATAATAAATAAAATTGTACAATAAAATTATATTACATAGAGAATTGTATGAATAATTATTATAACTTGGATAATTATTATAATTTAACCATGGTTTATTCAAACAATTATACCATATTAAATAATTATTTAATATTATATATTTTGCCCAAGCTTTGGGGTCTCAAAGTTAAACAATGTGTGAACTTTGGGTATCAGAGTGTTAGAAAAAATTTTGAGGTATCAAAAGCAAAATAGGTGCGAACTTTCAGGGATCAATGTCTTGAAAAAAAATTATTAGACTATCAAACTTACGAATGGTGTCAGCTTTGGGGTACCAAAGTGCAAATAATCCTAACTATTCATAGTATTATTTTACATTATTTATACTATTATTTTATTATAATTTTGTTATAATTTATAAAAATTATTAAATTGTTAATAATTATTACATACTTATTTTTTAGTTTAGAGAATGAGCATTATATATAAATCCAATTATACAAAATATACAAAAAATTAAAAACAAACCTTTATAATGCTCCAACATGAAAATTGACGAACTGCAACTCAAATCATTCTTCGAGTACCAATTTCAAAAAATGAGTCTTTTTCCCTAGCAAAGCCTAAGTTTGTACCCACAAATACCGTACAAGTGATTTACAATAGAAAATAAGAGTAATACTAACATAATTGCACTTTTAAGTTAATTCAGGCTCTTCAATCAATATTCCAAAAGTTCAGATTTGAGAGGAAAATAAATGAGATAGTTGGCTTATCCCATCTATCCCATATTTATATTAGAGCCAAATAAGCATTGAGTATGAAAATACAAAATTGTTCTTCGACTCTTGCAGCACTCCCCCTCAAGTTGGAGCATGTATATCATATATGCTCAACTTGGTACAAATGCACTGCACATGAGTCTTTCACTAAGGCTTAGTAAATATGTCCGCTAACTGATAATCAGTTTTCACGTGAACTGTATCAATTACCCCTTCTTCAACCTTCTCTCAAAAGATGTAGCAATCAACTTCAATATGATTTGTTCACTCATGAAAGACTAGATTGTTTGCGATATAAATAGCAGCTTTCTTATCACAGTAGAGCTTTACAGTTTCTTTAAATTTATATCCCAACTCTAGAAGAAGGAAACACACCCATATTGATTCACTAGTAGCGTTAGCTATAGCTATATATTCAGATTCAGCACTTGACCGTGAAACAACATGCCGCTTCTTACTTTTCTATGAGATAACTTGCCCGCCAACAACTACACAAAATCTTAAAGTTGACCTACAATCACTTGGTGATCCAGCCCAATCAGTGTCTATGAATCCCACAACTTTGGAATGCCCAAAGTCCTTAAATAGAATTCCTTTCCTTGGAGTAGCCTTCATTAATCGAAGAATACGCATAGCTGCATTCCAGTGAGAATCTCTAGCATCTGCCATAAACTGGCTAACCAAGATCACAGGAAAGGCAATATCAGGTCTAGTAACTATCAAGTAATTCTACTTGCCAATCAATATGCGATATCATTCTGGATCAATAATCAATTCCCCTTGACCTGGAAATAACTTTACGTTAGGATCCATAGGAGAATTAATAGGCTTGCAATTAGACATCTTCTCCTCCTTTAGCATATCAAGGACATACTTTCCTGACTAACAAAATGCTTTCTTGAGGAGAAGATCGTGCAACCTCAATGCCAGAAAAATATTTTAGTTCCCCTAAGTCTTTGAAGCAATATTTACTCCCAAGATATATCTTCAATTCTCTAATGCCCTTAGCATCATCACCTATGATCACAATATCTTTAATATAAACAATCATCAATATCTTATGACCCCCTCAATGTCAAAAGAAAACCGAGTGATCAATGTTGCTCCTCTATAAGCCAAAGGATCGAACAACTTCAGCTAGTAAAAATCATGTCGTTAAATATTGTAGTGTATGTAGTGTAAAAATCATGTCCGGAGGATGTACAAATAGTTAATGGATTACATCTCTGGTGCCTGTCTCAATGAAGTTAAATCTGATATGTTAATAACTAGATTTCTAGCAAGCAAGTTTCTCCCTTGATGGACTCCTTATTTCTTCACGTGCTCGCCCACACAGGATTGATATCAATTCCGCAGAGACGTAAAATTTTGTCAAATTTGTTTGAGACATTCTCAGGAGTTGAGCTCCATATGTGATTCTGTCTTTATTGGAAAAGTTCCAAGATGATCATTATGCTACCCAATATGATTATCATGACTTCCATTATGTACCTTGTTTAAAATTTAGTTTGGCAAGCATCATCCTAATATAGCAAGCTGCCAAATTTGAGATTCAAATTAGAGTACCCAAAACAACTACCATTCAAGACAATAACATTACATAACGCCTAGGGATGTTAAATGGGTGGGTATGAGCCACAAACTGGCGGGCCATAAATTGGCGGACAGATTTGCTCAATTGCCCATTTATGACCTATTTAGCAATTATTAAATGGGTTGGTTTTTGCCCGCGCATTTAGTAAGCGGGCCGCCTATTTGCCTATTTAGCTATAATAATGTTGTATGTGTAAATTTTTAAGGGGGTTTTTTTTTGCAAGCTTTAGGGCGCTCTTTGCAAACTGAAAAAAAAGTATCAAACTTACCAAAAAGACCCAACAATAAAAAATTACAAACATCCCCTTGTAAATAGAAAATTACAAACAACACCCAACAATTTCAAAACTATAAAAAAGCCTAAAATTTTCAAATATTGTAAAAACATCTTATAAAGTCAAAACATACAAATAACACTGAAAGTTTAAAACCTTACAAAAAAATGTTGTAAAAATTTTCAAATTTATAGAAAACACCCTGAAATTTTAAAAATTACAAAAAATACCCTCAAAAATCAAATTAAAAAAATAAACTAAAATTTTCAAATCTAAAATATTTCAATGAAAATCAGGAAAATACAAACCAAAAGTTTTAGAATTTGCAAAAAACACCCCAAAACTTTTAAAATTTGACAAAAACACACTCAAATTTTAAACTTGTAGAAAAAGCTTAAAGATTTCAAACCTAAAATAGAAAGCTGAAAGCTATGAAATGCAAATAGCACCCTAATTTTTAGAATTCAGAAAAAAAAACACCCCTAAACTTTCAAAGTTGCAATAAACACCCTCAAATATTCAAAATTTATTAAACCCGTGAATATTACAAATCTACAAATAGTTCATTGAAAATCTTAAAAATTACAAATAGCCCCCTAAAAAGTTTAGGATTTCCATAAAAAACCCTAAATCACTTAAAACTTACAAAAAATATCCACAAAATTCAAAATTTGTAAAATTAGCCTGACAACATCGAACCAAGAACAGTACATTGAAAATTTTAATAATTACAAATAGTCCCTATAAATTTTTGATTTGCGAATAACACCCTAAAACGTTCAAAAGTTTGAAAGACCACCCTTAAATGTAAAATTTTCTAGAAACTCTTTGAAAATGTTTAAACTACAAACAGTAAATTAAAAATTTAGGATTACGAACAGCCCCTTAAAATTTTAGAATTTACAAAAAACACCCTAAAACTTTCAAAATTTGCAATAAACACCCTAAAACATTTTGACATTTACAAGGAACAGCCTGAAAAAGTAAAAACTTATAGAGAGTTGATTTCTTATAGCTTTAATTTTTGAGGGACTTTGTAGCAATTTTAAAAACTTTTTGGGTGTTTTCTACAAAGTCAAAAATTTTTTAGGGGCCTGCTTGTAAATCCTAGATTTTCAGCATACGGGTTGTAGGTTTGAAATTGTCATGGTATTTTTTTGCAAATGTCAAATTTAGAATGTGTTTTTTACAACTTTTAAAAGTTATTAGGGTGTTTTTTGCAAATTCTAAACTTTCAAGGGGCTGTTTGTAATTCTAGTTTTCAACTTACTATATGTAGGTGTTAAAACTTTTCTGTAAGTTCTAAATTTTTTTAGGGTGTTTTTTGCAACTTTTGAAAGTTTTAGGGTTTTTTAGAAATTTAAAAATTTTTACGGACTTGTTTGTAATTCTTAGATTTTTTCTGCACTATGTTCATTTTGAAAATTTTTGGCTTTTTTTTATAAATTTTGAATTTTGAAGGGTATCTTTGTAATTTTTAAAACTTTGGTGTGTTTTCTGTAAGTTTCAAAATTTTCCTGATTACTGGTAGTTTACAGATCTTGCACTATTTGTAAGATTTGATATTTTATGGGTGTGTTTTGAAAATTTTAATCGTATTTTTAATATTTTTTTAAACTTTTAGGGTATTTTTTTTCAAAATTCAAAACCTTCAGGTGCTATGCAATTTACATATTTTAATACTTTATGTGAGTTTTGTTATATAGAAGGGTGTTTTTTCAAAAAATTTTGAATTTAAGGGTGTTTTTATAATTTTTAAACATTTAGGGTGTTTTCTGTAATATTTGAATCTTTCAGATGCTGTGTGCAATAAATAGATTTTGTATAGTGTGTAAGTTTTGATATTTTAAGGGAGTTTATTGGACATTTATAATTTTAAGGGTGTTCTTCGCAATTTCTAAAAGTTTTAGGGTGTTTTTTTGCATATTTCAAAACTCTTAGTGATGTGTATAATTTATAGACTTTATACTATTTGTAAATTTTCAATTTTTAATGGAGTTTTTGTACTTTTGAAATTTTGACAATGTATGGCCAAATGTGCATGAATTTGTAGGCGGGCAAAAGTGCGGTCCTCTGCCCGTCCATTTAGTGTCTATTTATTGCTTATGATAATGAAACATGTTCATTTAAAGCTCATTTAATTAAATGAGTGAGTTTAGACGGGCCAATTAGTGGGCGGGCATAATGAGAATTGGGTATGAGCAAAATTTTTCATCCCTAATGATGCCTCAACAAGCACTTTATGCGCAATACAGGCTTTTCTAGCAAAGGTGCACTCTATTGTGGATTACTTGTTTATGATTCTAACTTTTTAGTAAGTTTTGAGGAGCTACATTATGCAATTCCTTGTCTAAAGGCACAAAAATCATCATAGCTCCTAAAATTTCAGTGGAATTGTGAAGTTATGGAATATTTAAAAATCCATTCATATGCAATCAGTTCCTAGGAAACACAAGAATAAATTTTTATTACCATATATACATTGACATCGATAATATATTGCGAAGTATTATATTTTACTGCCCATAATCTAGAAGTAGATTAATATCCCTACTGCATGCAAGTAGTCAATCCAGTGACTTCAACTCGAAAAGGAGAAGAACAAGATTTCATAAACCCGATTTCGGGTTTTAAGACCAAGTTTCGTTAGTCCCGTGAATGTCAAACATGGGCTGCTTCCAGAGGTCCTGAAGGACTGTTTGGTCTGAGGCCCGGCCCGTCAACTTGTCTTGTTCAAGGGCGAAACGGTACGGGTTTAATAGGGTGGACCCGTTTTTATGAATCCAACCCGATAAAATGAGTGTTTAATCCCTGCGCTCTCTCACTCCCACCGCCGGCAAATCCCCAAATTTCTAAACCCTAATCCCCTGCTCCGGCGAGATTCCGTCCAGCCTGCACTGAGTTCGACTTCGACTGCTCTCAAAGGTATTTTTTTATTTTTTTATACCTATAGATGTAACAATAAGGTTTACATTCTAAGCTCTGCTCTTCTTCTTGTTGCTGCTGCTGCCTCTTGTAAATATTATCTGTTTTTCTTGTGATTTTTAATGAATTTTCTCTTCTTTTTTGTGGCTTTTAACATAATTTGAACGTCTAACGTGCTTGTTTCTAGGGCATTTATTGAAGGGTTGCTTCAGGCTAGGAAAGATCAAAACAGTATTTCCTTTGTTTTGCAGAGCTATATGATATTTGTCGTTTCCCCCATTTGTTTCACATAGAAATAGAATCTCTTGATTAGGATCCATTGCAAGTTCAATGTTTTAGTGGAAGATGGAATCGCGGTGTATTCATTTGTAATTTAGTAAAAGATGTAGACAGATTTCTCCCCTTGCGATTATATTTTTGGGGAATGGTAAAATCTATGATTTTAGAAGATTTCGAAAATTGAGCAATGGAAATCTGGCTTCAAAGCTTGTTGGGGAATTCCAAAGACATGTTCATTAATTGTTACCTCGAAAATTTCAAGAAATGGGAATCAGGAAATTTATGTTTTGTATATCAGTTAACAGGTAAATATGATGGGCATAACATAGCGGATCAGGATTTGACCATTCACTTGAATGTTTGTGGAGTAACTGTTTTAGAGAGTGTATTGTTGTTTTTTTAGGTTCACTATAGTCTAAGTCTATATGAGTAGGACAAGAAACCTAAAACTCATGCATATCATGCATACGGAAAGATCTTTATAGTTATTTGCTACATAGAAAGTGTTTAGACTTGGGCTGCCTGGAGTTTGTTAGGGGAATGGTAAGAGATTCCCTTTTGTTCGGCTATGCTGCTCTCACAGATAGCTGTGCCCCAGTTTTTCAGATGCTTACTGTTTTGACTATGTTTCCCATCTCTTGGCGTAACTATGTTAATCCCATTTGTGTATGGTTGCCTTGGGGAGAGCTAGTGAGGCCTCTGTGCTATTTCAGACATAGGCGAGCATTGTTCAGATCGACAATGCACCTTTGGCACATGATCGCATGCATGAAGGTGACATATTAAGGAAACCATGTGGAATAGAGGTGAACCTGTTGATATGGAAACATATTGATTTTTCTTCTTATTTGTTCCTCTATTTTGTCGTTGCTTCTGTTTCTATCCTTATTTTCTTCATAAGGAAACATGCTGATTTTCTTCTAATCTTCTTCTCTATTTTGCCTCACTTTCTGTTATTTCTTTGGTATGAAAACATGCTGATTTTCCTTCTAATCTTGTTCCTCTCTTCTCATTTTTGCTTCTCTATCTATTCTTATTTCTTCACCACTGGTGTGCTTTGTCTATCTGTTTTATTGTTAGTTCTTGTTCTTTTCCCTTTGCTGATGCCAGAGTTATTATTTGCTACCTTTGTTGCTGCCAACGTTGTTGTCTGTTACCTTTGCTACTGCCTGTGATTGCTGAGCTTCATCCGTTGCTCTCTTATCCTTATCCTTTTTTCTCCAGATTCCTGCATTGGCTGTGGCATCTTCCTTTCATTAATATATACTTCTTTGGTACTGGTTGTTTTAATTGCAAATAGGTAAAAACATGTCATATCTTTTGTGCTTTTTCCCCCTATTAATTCCTACAGATTATCAGCGGCATGTGGCTTTTATTAAGGTTGTTGATTTTGTACTGACTTGCAGTTACATATATCACTAAGTTGATATGTTAAATGGCTATATACATTTCATTTCAGATAGCAAGCCAGAATGAGTTATTTGGAAACCTTTATGCTGTTTAGAAATCGTTCTGTAGTTAGTGTTGAATTGTTTGGAAATATAGTTTGTTTGAAAGTTTAGTTTGGTTAAGACTTGGAATTTCAGTTCTGTTGCAGCTTTGAGTTCTTTGAGTCTGTAACTATGCATTACTATATTACCTATTCTTGATGAATAAAATGTTGCTATTTTTTGAAAGATCAGTGGTTGTCTATGGTGTGCAACCAAAATCCTTACTCTAAGATGTGAAGTCTTATCTGTTATGAAACCAACAAGAGGGTTGTAAACCCTTAAAGGTATGTTTCTTTGTTTCTTAGCAAATCTCAATAAAACCCCTCACTTTCCACAATCAAACCGCACTATCTTTTGTAGCAATCACAGAAATGTTTGAAGTCTGAAGTGATGTTCATGTTCTAAAGGTGGGTTAGATCCTCTGTCAGGTCATCTTTGCATGAATCGGATCTCATAAGCGTTGGAATGTCAACTCGTGCAAATGATCCTTGAGTTTGATATTTTTAAATTGGATAAAACCATAATCCTATTGACGAGGTGACTAGTGGAAAAATTCATTTAGGACAGTCCGAGTGATTTGTCATGTCCTTTAGTTTATCTGATGCTCCTAGTATTTTTATTTTCATGAGATTTTTTACACAAGTTTTATGATGTTTCTTAAACAGATTTTCTGTAGTCTATTTCGGTGTTATCCTTGTGTTAGTCAAATCAAGAAAGTGAATCCAATTGATGTGGGTTTTAGACTCTTTGTAACGAGAAGTTGTATGTAAATTTGAAAAAGTCAACTACAAACTTATACCTCATTGTTAGCTTTTAAACGTTGGTTATTTGCATTGAATATACATATGTAGGTCCGATTGCAACTGTTTTTCTGAAGGTGCTCATAGGAGTCCAAATTTCAACTTTTTCACCTTCATCTGTCATGTTTCTATCACTAAACCTATCCACTTTTCATATATTCTAGACTATTTATCCTGTTTTGCAGCATCTGGATTTGAAGACATAGGAAACCTATAATTGTCCGGTACACCTAGTCCATGTAAAATGCTAAGCACTGTAGCTTTGAGACCTAGGAGAGGCTATAATTATGCAAAAGCTTCCTTCTTCATAAGCAAAATAAATGTGCTTTCTCGCCGCTCCTGGGGCAATTTGGCACTATTAGTTGACAACTTGACATCAAACTATAAGTAGATGATTCCTTCCGGTGCATATTAATTTTTCTTGGTTGCTAAACACTTAATGCTATAGGAAGTTTAACAATATCCTGCATTCTGAGAAGAATATTTAATTTTTTTTTGTTTTTTGTTGCGTTATTTGCACTCTTGTACCCTAAAATTTATACCTGCTATGATTTTGATACCAAAAAGTTCTTTTGACATTCGATTCCCCAAAGTTTCAATGTCATTTAACTTTAGTAACTTCCATTTCACCGACATTTATTTTTTGTGTTTAAAATGTATCACGTGCTTAACACGAATTCTGGATTTTTTTTATTCCACTAAAAACTAAAACTTGTGAACTTTAACTTTAGGGTGTCCCCCAACCCAACCCACGCATCCCCCACCCCCCCCCCCCCCCCCCAAACAAAAAAAAAAAAAAGCCAAAAGAATTTGTTTCTCATGGAACCCCCAACAGTGTTAATGGTGCTGCTGGCCATTATTTTGATTGTGCACCTTATTGATCCATTTACACTGTTAGGGGATCCCATGATTTTTTTTTCCCTTCTTTGGGAGGGGAGAAACCCCAAACTTCTGGTAGTTTCATGAAAAAAGTTATGGGGGGGTTTAGTGGGAAATACCTCAAAGTTTTTTCTTTTGTTTGGGGCAGTTTTTTTTTTTTACTGGGTGGGGTGGTGGTTTGTGAAATTACCCAAAAAGAAATCCCATTTTTCCTACTTATTTTATTTAGACCAAACTTATTCCAACAAAACCCTAAATAAATGGACAAGAAATAGGGTAGGGGGATATATTTTTCATCATAAGGAATTGTTTTTTTTAGTTGTTTGGGGGGGGGGGGGGCGAAGGGATACATTTTAAAAGTAAATAAACAAATGGTGAACTGTAGGGTACTGAAAGTTAAATGGCAATGAAACTTTGGGGTATCAAAGTTAAAAAAAAAGGTGTAAACTTTAAGGTACGAAAGTCCAAATAACCCGTCTTTTTTAATATATGTGAACCTTCTGCCATATGGGTAAATGTAGATCTTTGGGTGGTATTTTTGAAGTCTGTGGCTTTAGCTGCTGCTTGACAATTATATTATCTGCTTATATAGCATTGTTTGAGTGAGTTACGATTTATCTATCTGAACTCAGAAATCTAGTAACCAGGCAGGAAACTATAAATATGGTTAACATTATGCATCTACCAGGTTTGCTTCTTGTTTTGATTTCTCTTTTTTCACGTACAGTATGAAATAAATAAATTTATGCACAGCCGCAATCCAGTCAGTCGTTTTCTTTAACACTCTTCTGCAGGCCACCTATGCTTTTCCAAATGAAGCTTCTGGAAGAACATTTATGCTTGTTGTGTTTGTTTTATTTAGAAAGGTGTTATTGCTTGCATTCAGGGTGTTCTATATTTGCTTCTATAATGTACCGCCAACAAATATCTTCTATTCTTGTGCATTTATTGTTTGTGTAAGGTCTGCATGCAAATACACCATGCATACTTTTCACTCTTCTATACTTGATTCCCCACTACAATTTTAATTCATGCTTGTTAAAATGTCTCTTTTCCCCCATGACCTTATTATCCGTAATCTGCCATGCAGGTTTTTCATAATCGAAAGTTGTTGTTATGGAAGATGCTGTGAAAGTTGTCAAGGGGTTTGAATCAGCAAAACAAATGATTGAGAAGCTTGGCAATGCGTTTAATGAACTAGAATCTCACAGAGAGGCATCATTGCCAAATAATACAAAGTGGGCAGACATCAAAGGATATATTGGGGATCTCGAGAAAGCACTGCACGAAAAGTTTAGCGAGGTAGAAGAGAAAGAGAGAATATTAGAAGAAAAGCAATCAGAGTCCTACAAATTGGTTGCAGAAAGAGAGGCAGCTGTTGCTGCAAAGGAACTTGCTTCATTGGATAGGCTCCAGGAGCTGAAAGATGCTGCTGTCTCTGCTATATCAGAGGCACGCAAGAATTGCAAGGCGCCTACTCCAGTGCTAGTTGATGTAACAGGAAACAAAGATAACAAGGTAAGCACCTCTACCATTGATGACCCTAATGCACCCACTCCACCTGAGGGGAACCCTCCTGATAATAAATCAGGTGATCCGGCTGAAGCCGTGGCTGGCGAAGTTAAGCTTCGCCCTCAATTGATGGAAGTTTGTGAAAAGATGGATGCAAAAGGGCTTCTGAAAATTCTTTCAGATAATAAGAAACTCCTTACCACCATTGGTGAGGAACTTTCTACTGCATTTAAAAGTGCACCTGAACCAGCCCGATTGGTGCTGGATTTCCTGGAGGGCTTTTATCCTCAAGATCCATCCAACTCCCAGGGTGGTGAGAATAATGCTCTTCAGGTCCTTCGCAGAACCTGTCATGTTGTGTTGGAAGCTGCAGCCCCCCTCTTGGTGGTGGCTGAGCCAGGTAATGACCACCCTGTGAGCTCTGAAATTAAACAGCAGGCCAAGGCAATTGCTGATGAGTGGAAGGCCAAATTGGCCGGAGTAGATATTGATGCTTCTAATGGATACTCATTGGAAGCAGCAGCCTTCCTGCAACTTCTAGTCACTTTTAGCATTGCAGAAGAGTTTCATGAAGACGAACTCTGCAAGCTTGTCCTTTCTATCTCTCGGCGTAGGCAGGCACCTGAGCTTTGCCGTTCTCTTGGATTAATACACAGAATGCCAGGTTGGTATTTACAAATTGACCACATGAGGCCCTGTGACCGTTGGGCGTTCCTCTTATACTAGTTTATACTACTGGTATAGTCCTAGAGATAAAAAATGTTTATAGGGAAAAGGAAGCGCAAAGAGGACCAACATAATTAAAAAGAACTAAGAACTAAGAGTAGCATATATGGCGTATTAGATTTTTGGTATATTGATAGTAGTGCTTTTTATGTGCAGGTGTGGTTGAGACTTTGGTTAAAACTGGGAGGCAGATTGATGCAGTACATTTTGCTCATGCCTTCCAGCTTACAGAGACCTTTCCTCCTGTTCGGCTGTTGAAGGAATACTTGAATAATGTGACAGGGAATGCCCAGGAAAGCACTGGGGATGCTGCAGTTGTGGTTGGACAGGTGTGTATTCTAAGCTTATAACTATTGGTTATTATATTTGAAAATGTCTATCCAATTCTATATAGAGCATGCTCGAACCAAATAACATTGCAACTATAATGGTAGATCACTATAGTGATAACGTACTGTTATTTTGACTGCTTCTGAAAATAGAACCTTCAGTAATCATATTATAATTGCTTTGGTTGAAAGGTATGTTTAGAAATTTCTAGATCCAGAGGATTGGTGTTGGAGTCAGAAAATTCTTGTTTTAAGTTCATCTATTTCTGCAAGCAGCGACTATTTTAAATCCCAAGTTAAATATCTATTAAAACATTTTGCATACAAGATAGTATAGTCCTGAATTAAGAACTTTGACATGGAGATGCAACTTAGTACTCTAGCTAATGGTGACTAGCCCAATTTATTCTTTGCATGTCCATACAGAAAGATGTTAACAAGGAGATTGGTGCATTGAGGGTCATCACCAAGTGTATCGAAGAGTACAAGCTTCATGAAGAGTACCCCATCGAACCTCTGAAGACACGAATGGCTCAGCTCGAAAAGGCAAAATACGAGAAGAAGAGAACAGCACAACCACCGAAGACCCAACCAAAGAAGCCCAAAGCAAATGGTGGGTATGCTTCTCGAAAGCCGGCTGCTTTTATTGACAATAGACAGATGCCCCCTCCAGTTTATGATGAGAGGGCAATGTATCCAAGTATTACTGATAGGTATTCTGAGAGATATCCTTATGCAACTCAACCGGCTTATGATATGGCTAGCCATGCTACGTATGTTCAGCAACCTAGCGCTCAAAGACCCTATCATTATCCTGATGAGAGAGTTGCTCCTCCTGCTCCTTATAGTAGTTCATCAAGCTATGGAACTGCAGGCTATGGGACAACGACCTATGGGAGCTATACTGGCTCTGGGTATCAATCTTCAACACCTAGCAACTATGGGAATTATTTGAGTGCTGGAGTTCAATCTGCTTCACCCGGTTATGGAAGTTATACTGGTGCAGGAGGACAGCAATCTCACCAGCCTTACATGTAACAAGATTTAGTGGTTTTGGGTGCCTTGGCTGACTAGTTAGCATGTCGTTAAGGGTTCAATGCATAATTATGGCAGTCACAACATACTAACATTGACCTGTATCGTTGTGTTTCCATTCTGATGGTTCAATATGATCTCTGTTGGCATTATATGTCATTGTTGATAGTCTGATATAGCTTCTGCTGTTATTGTGATGTGTTTCTTTGGATATCTAAACTTGTATGATTTGTGGTCCAAGTGATGGCTGTTGCTGCGTTTTATGGAGCAAAAAGGACAGTCGTCGGATTGTCTGGTCGTAAAAGATCCTAGATGGTTATTGTTGTTTACCTTGTTGATTTGGTAAAAGTTCCATAGTCGAACCTCCTAATGCTAGGGATTTGCAGTAAATAATTGGTTTCTGATGGAATAACAAGCCCATATATGGTGCCGAAAGGTGAGCAAGCTTGTCCGTAATCAGCACATTTTTACCTACTTGGACTTGTTTACGGTGAGATGTACATTCCATTATTTGTAAGAGATTGCGGGTTTTGAGTTTTTCCATTCAAATTACATTGTAACGAGTTTAAAATGCAAAAGGCTTATGACAGTACTGTAGGTTCCGTTTGGCTCAGGGTTAAGGAAGAGGGATTAAGGAGAATGATTAATATAGTTAGCCCATTTGATAATCCGAAGGACTAAATTATTAACCTGTTATATAAGTTTTATTTTAGCCTTTGTGATCATTTTTAATGTTTGGGAATAGCAATGATTTTGACTATTTTCTTTATAATTAGAGGGGTTAGCTTTTGATCCTTCTAAATAGGAGTATTAGTAAACTCTCATTTTAATCTCTCTAGAGGGGTTAGGTTAACCCTTCTGCATTTTTTACGTTTGGCAAATTATAGAGGGTTAACTCACTTTAACTCTTGTATAGAATTTTTGTGTTTGACGGGTTAAGTCTCCTTAACCCCTCACTTAACCCTTTCGCCAAACGCCATAGAGTAATCCATAAAGAAATTAGAAGTTGGTAGAGTTTCCAATCTCTATTAGAATATTGTTAATGTAAGCTTCATCTATAATTGACTATACATGACATCCGGACATAAATAAAATGTCTGCATGTTACTCCTCTTGCTTTTTCCTATAGGTTTCGATGATCATTGTGCTGACGGCAATGATTAAGAAGGAGGGAAACAGAGAGAAGTGAGGAAGAAGAGAGAGTTAGGGCTTGTTTGGTTACTTTCTTGAAATATTTGGAAACCATTTCCAATCGTATAATTGCAATTCCATGTCTTTCCTCTTGTTTCTTGGAAACCTTTTTTTGTTTTTTGTTGTTCTTTTTTCCCCCTCACCAAGAAAAGAAAGAACCTGCCTTGCATTGTTTCCCCTGTTTGGTTGATTAAAAAAAAGGAAACCATATTTATTGATTAGTGTTTCCTCAGATATTACATATTTGGTTACAAAGAAATCCTCACTGGAAACAAATATCACATAACTCATGCTGATATTACCACACTATTTGGTCAAGCATGAATATGAACTCCAACGGTTAGATAATTGGCCAACAGAGATATTAGCAAGCATTCAGTTATAAATATGTTTCGACACGCGCTGCGATTGCAAACTCAATTCAACTTACATGTGTTTTTATTTTTGAAAGAACTTAAGAGAGGTAGAATGCTCACTCTTGAAAGCTTGCAAGTGCAATGTGATTGCAACATTCCAACTCAATTGATGACCTGCAAGTATAGGAAAAACAAGGGGAGACGTTTCTAGGGATGTGCACAATATCCCAATAGGCAATGCAAATATTTTGCTTGTACGTGCAAATGAAGAGGATAGCAACAACAATGTAAGAACTGAATGTTGATTGTATTGCAGGAAATAAAAAAAGTCAAGCAAATCAATTATTTGAAGCAATTGTTGAAATCAACTCAGCACGAACATCAAATATGGAATTTTTGTACAACTTGTTGGGCTAATTCCTTCTATAGCTCTCTGTGTAATCATGGCAGCAGTATTTTCAATTTTTCATTCAAGTAGACATTTTCATTTGTTTTAATGGAAGCTTTTGCAAAAATTTATACACAATCAGGGGAACTTTCTCATCATTGATGTGTTTGTAGCTCAGAAAGTGTTAATACAACAAGAATAGCATATCCAATACATGAAAAAGACCATGTAGGTTGCTATCTCATAATATTAACTATCTTCTTTGCAATATAGAACACAAGGCCAACAACAAAGACATGAAAATGAAATACATGAGCTCAAAAGAAAGCAACAGTTTGAAAGTCATAGCCTTTTGGGAAAACATGAAAAGATAAATTTCCAAAAATAAAAAGCAAAATATATAGGTTGAAATTTGTATACCATGAACTGTGCAAAAATAAACCATAAGGCATCATTGATTGAAGATTGCAACAGGCTCAGACTAAGGTCTAGCATTATCGGCAATAAAAGCCATCCAGTATATCAAAGAGCAATGTAGGCTGCTGCCTTATTAACAAAAAGACAATGCATCATAGCCGTTTGTAATGCATGTAGAGATAACCATCCAGAACATGAAATTTCCGTATAAATATGAAGAGATAACCTTTCAATACAGAAAATAACATATAGGTTGAAATCTCTATTTCAATGAAAGCCAAATTTTACTAAGAATAGTTAAACTACATAATAAAACAGATAAGCAACCAAATATACGCAACCATGAACTCATCAACAAAAATCATAAGGCATTATTGATTCAAGATTGCAATTGGCTCAGACTCATACCAATAGTCCATCATAGCCTGCTATATCCCCCTTCATTTGATTTGCACATCATGAAACCATAACAAGGCTATACGTATTGTCATTTCACAAATTAGAATATAATCATAACTGAACAACAACAATTAACCCGGATCAGTTGCATCATTAGCATCAACGTAAGAAAGTAGCAAAACAAGCAAACACTTGAATAGTTACATCCAATTGTCTAGTAGCTGAATAGTTTAGCATTATAGATTGACATCAACATAAGGAGTTGCAAAACATGCACATACTCCGGAATAATTACATCCCCATGTCCAGTACAAGCATATAGTAGTATCATTAGCAATAGTAGCATATAGAACATATAAAAGAAATATACATATCCAAAATAAGATATCATATTGACACCTTAACATGCACTAAAACTACACATATTATCGAGCAGAACAATTCACCTAATTGCTCATGCCTAAATGGCATTCCTCATGAACATAAATAAAACATAAATAAAAATCATTTTGAATATTTTATTTTTTATAAGAAAATAAATTTTGAAAAATATTTATCAAAATTATCCGCCGGCAGGAGTTTAATAACTTTATGGGATATGCATAATAAATTAACTCATCTAAATGAGCATATCAGATCCTATCAAAATATCCATCATTTCCCTAAATGAAATCTAGAAACCAAAAGCTTCAGGTTGTGTAGCACTTGTAAAACAAGTTTGACCATCACCTCAAAGCATACTAAATTATCAAATTGAAAATGATAATATCATCACATCTAAGATACCATATAACAATTTAAATTTTCTATTTCTTAGGTGACTCGTCCTAGAAAATCCAAATGCAACCTACTGTTACACACATCATAAAGTGTGCTTATGACATACACTCAGGAAATCCCCATTCCCGATTGTTAAGAGCTACTATCGCGTCTCATATGTTGGTGTCATGCATAATAACCTGTAATAATAAAGTTATCTCTACTAGTTACAGGTTAAGCACATGATTAAGAAATCTCTAAGTTAGATCACATTTCCTGACAAGCGACCATCATATTGCATGATCTAATATAACAATTTCTATGGATAATATATCAATTATATAAATGATATCAAATAATTTATGTAACAATAAAATCTTTATTAAATTCAAGACTGTTACATAATATGTATTGGATGTTCAAGGGCATTATTATTACTACTCTAACAAGTTCTATTTTTAGCATTATTATTGCTTCTCTAGCAAATTCTATTTGAAGATATAATTGCAGTAAGCTAATTGGTGTATGTTTAACATTAACTTCAACAAAAACTAATGGTTAAAAATTGTGACAATCACGTGAGAAAACTCAAGAAAAATTTCTTACTTTTTGCATTACAGAATGTATTAACGTTCAAATCTTAGAAAGTTTGGGATATATAAGTGCTGCCGAAAGCAAATGAGAGCATATATGCGCAAATTAGGAGAAGCAAGGTAATTTAAGTGCTAATTAGCCATTAGCTTACGTGTGACTTTCTCAACCATCTATTTTGTTCTCTAAACCATGACCTATCCCCAATTTGTTACATTTTCACGCTCACACGTGTTTTACATCCTTTAAATTACATCTGATGACCTGGTTAAAACATGGGTCTCATCAGACCCGAGTAATCTCTCCATTTCCTGAGACTGAACCCTCAACAACGACCGACGAACGCACCGGGTATATGTGGGCCCCGCTCCTCCCAATTCGTAGTTCCCAACCGAAACCCGAACCCATCAAAAACGCAACACCATCGCTCCTCTCCCTCCATCTCATACTCCCCTTCAACGAACCCGAAACCCTCAAACGACGACGACCGCTGGAATCGGATCGAATCAGCCATGATCTCGCCGTCGACGGATCCGATCACCGCCTCGGCGATTCTACTCCTCCTCCTCCTCCACGCTGGTGCGGTGAACGGATCCTCGCCGGTGGTCCTCCCTCTCTCCCTCACCTCCGTCAACTCCTCTCGCAACTCCGTCGAGATCAACCACCTGCAGAGGCGCCACCTCTCGAGAGACGACGACGCGTTGACTCCCTTCGCTCGGATGAGGCTCTACGACGATCTCCTCACGAACGGGTAGCCTCACCGACCGATTAACTCCGATCTAGGGTTTCTGATTGTTGAATCATCCATCTTTTGCTTTATTTGCTTTTTTTAGGTATTACACGACGAGGCTTTATATTTGGACGCCGCCTCAGGAATTCGCGCTGATTGTTGACTCCGGGAGTACGGTGACCTACGTTCCTTGTTCTTCGTGTGAGCAGTGCGGGAATCATCAGGCAAGAATTTTCTTTTTTATAATGAAATGTTCATTTAATTTGGGAATTTATATCGTTATTATAAATAAATACGGTCAGTTATGGAGATTTTTATGACGATAGACAATAAATTTAAGTAGTTTTTTATATTTTGAGTTGGTGGGTTTT
>JBAKGM010000365.1:14478612-14491306 GCA_037177215.1 Asparagus racemosus | reverse complement strand
CCCCCCCCCCCCCCCCCCCCCTTCACTCTTTTTGCTTCAATAGTGTGCTTTGAAATTGACTGCTAATGATAACAGCAGACCTGATGAAGCAAACCAAGCTAATTCTAAAGATGCAAATCACTTATTGGCTCGAGAGATGAAAACTAGCCATGGAGGAGAAAAGCATTTAAAGTGGATATGAAGTTTAAGGACATCAAAATTTTTGTTAAATTTAATATATTAATGTATAATGTGGGCGACGCTTGCTTGATCTGATATGTGGGTGACGCTTGCTTGATCTGATATGTGGGTGAAGCTACTGAGCGAGAAAGGAACAACAACAATATTGTACACGACTGAAATTTGATAAGCATTTCTTACTATAAATAAGTACTTGATATCATAAAAGAAGGTTGTCTGTACTGTTGGTGATGGAACAGGGGATATCGAGCAAGGGAAGCGTATCTTCTTAAAAAGGAAACACAAAAAAGGATAAGTAAACAATTTTATTAGTTATGACCAACCATTGAACTCGTCGTTAAAGACTACTGTAGGTCTTTCTATAAGTTACAAACACACGGTTGATGACACTATCAATTTATCTAGCTCTAGTTAATCTTGGATACCTGGGAACAACCTCCAAGAGGAGAAATTGAAATGACCAGGCAGCTTCCTGACAATTGGTGAAACAATAGATCTGTTTAACCTAAGTTTTACATAGCTGACAACCTAACATTAATAATAGAAGGAATTTCGTAATGTTGTCTTCCCTAAATCTACAGTTGCATTTAATGGCTTGAATTCAGTGCAGTTTTAGCAGTTTAACAGAAAACCATCACATGAGTAACAAAAAGTGAAAAGAAGGAAGCTTTAAATGATGCCTATAACAAAGCAAATTTATTTTGAAAACCATTCAATAAAAATAACTAAGACAACAAAGGATGACTTTGTTTTGATATAATTAAAGTAGAGATTTATATTTGATTTGAGAAACTGTTAGAAAAAGAGTTGGGGTAATGTCTACTTGAATATGTGCCTCCTGTCATGAATCAAAATTCATTGCATTTTAAGTAATAGAATAAGTAGATCCCTTATTGGTGACCTCACTTAAATATCTTGAGTTAGTATGAATGAAAAGTAAATAATTCTACTGGACAACAAAAAAGTTGAAATATGATGTTAGCCTAATGTTAAAAACAATGCGTAATAAGATTGAAAATGTTAAAAACAATGCGTAATAAGATTGAAAATTACATAGAAGTTCTCTCAATGATATGTAAGGTTATTTAGTGTACATGATCAATGATTTAATCATGTCGTGTTACTAAGATGGTTGAGTTTATTGGGAAACTAAAGAAATACCCAGCTAACTATATATTAAATTTTCTAGTAGAAGTGTTGAGAAGATATCTACGTACTTGTTAAGGACAAACTACAATATATCAATTATATCAATTATACATACAACAACAAAAAATGAGGTCTTCTCTAATTTGCATCAAGTATAAGAATATTCTAGTTTGAGCCAATAAGGTGAATTTGCAAATACTTAAAGCGTGAATAAGTAGTAATATAGTTGCTTGGAACTCGGTTCGTTCCGGTTTACGGGATGGGTGCGGGAATGTGGTACACCACTCATTAAGAATCGAGTACGAAGGGGGTAGGCTTATATGGTACGCCAGGGAACGTGGTACATTTAAGGTTCAATTCTTAAATGCTAGTTGATATCAGTAATGGTGAAAGAACCTTAAGAATCATGTTGCAATTAAGATATGCATACTTATTTGCTTAATTTCTCACATTTTTACTGTTTATTCTTTTAAAAAGAGTTATTTTTTAAAATTTTAACTGGTTTGAATTCTAAATCGGGTTGCTAGATTTGGTGAATCGGGTCGTGTTCTATGCGAATTTGGGACGGTTGAACCCGCTATAGCGTACCACGTTCCCCACTTTTGTGAATAGTAGCAAATAAGAAGTTTGCAAGAATTATACAACTATTGAAGGAGTTATCTCTTTCTTCTTCTTCCTTCATTTTCCGGCAGGGGTCTTCTATGTTGTTGATGAAACTCCTTGTTAGATGATCATTTCTTTGAGTTTTGTTTAATTTTGGTCACAAATAGGTATAAGTTAGAAATAAAAATCATTTTGTATATATTAGCTAATTACAATCAACTATTAAGTTATGTCATAAGCTCTTTAAAAATATTTGAAAGGAATGCCAATAGCTATTAGCTAATTACAATCAACTCATATTAGTGTATAAGGAGATCAATTTCATGATCGAGTCATCATATTGCCACGTTTAAATAAATTATATGGAGCTGAAGAAGTGAAAAAGTAATCTAGAAACTGTGTACTTGCCTTGGCTATTAATGTTAAAAGTAATTCGATGTTGCCCAACTGCTTCAAGAATGAGACTACATGTTTTTGACATCGAATTTCAATGGAATGACTTGATATGATAGAAAAGTAAATTCTTTTCGATTTCAGCTAGAAGCTCTAGAACTCCTAATTAGGTAGGCATCTTCATAGTATTACATGAAATGGAAGTTATAGATCATCAACCAAAAAACACTTGTAGATTCAAGCCCACAACAAAGAGAGTTTTTCCAAGTTATTAACGAACGACACCATATAGTATCAAAATCACACCTGTATAAATTGGATGGACTTATTATTATCATATCCAAAGAAACCAAAAGTCATCTCGAGAGGTTGAAAATTAGAAGACTGTCTCATTGTAGACACCATTCAGGTTTTGTGGAGGATGAAAACGGTCATGAGAAGAAATGTGAATGTGAAGAGGATGAAATCGTGTGGTAGAATGAAAGCAAAATATTAATCAAAGGATCTGAACGAATCTAGTAGAACGACAGGTGGAAACTATTGGAGTGAGAATTCAATCAGAGGACTTTCCTAACAATGTGCATTTGAGAGTCGTCTGTTACCTTTGGAGAAGGTGGACAAAAGAAACTATTTATTTGAAGTAGATTTTTGGATCATCTTTCTCTGTAAACCTTAGGATGTTTTTGGATGCTTTTACACTGTAAACTTCAGGGTTTTTTGGATGCTTTTACAGTGTGATACACGATTCCATTTATAATTTCTAAATTATATTTCTCAATGATTAAACTAAAAACAATAATTTGAGAAATTTTGTTTCTTATAGCGAGTAATTTTGTAATCCCACCTAGATAATCTTTTAAGGAGATTCTGCCCAATGATATTTAACATATTATTCATATTTAGTGTTTTTAGTGTTTGGATACTGAGACCACATTGATTGCATATATTGGAGATATTTTATAATATCGAGTGTTAAAGTAGTAACTAGATATGCATGTTCTAATTGTTTTGAATAAAAACTTAAAAAAGAGAAAACATGGAAAACAAAATCATGTAAAGTTAGTGTCAATTTTATAATTGGTTTATCAACTCAATAAACAAATCAGTTTATTAAATAACCTTTTTTGTTAAAAAATTGTCTAGGCACCCGCCTAGGCCTAAGCGGTTAGGTCTTGAATCTGACATGTCTGTTAACATCTAGAATATGATAATATATCCTCCAATGTATATGTTTTAACGGTTCATAATGTTTTGGGTATCATAATATTTTAACTCATGTGTTTCAAAGATCGTGGTGGCCATGGTTGTGGCTTGTTAACTCACATAAAAGCCGCTTTTGGTTCTTGTGAGAATGATTGGCTTTGTTTCTTTCCCTAGTGATATTACATTTGAGCGAATATAACTACAAAATAATATAAATTTAAGGATATGACATAAAAAAGCAGTGAAAACTAATTCCAAGTTGTTAGAGTATAAAATTATAATCATCAACTCTCACCGCAACTTCAGAGTTTTGGTGTAGGCAGAACCTTTTAAGATTGTATCAAAACAATCAAAGTTTAATTCCCACTGATCACGAATTTAAAGTGGACCTTAAAAAATTAACACCGCTGCTTGAGTCAAATTTGGCTCATTGAAAGGCCACAAGATAGCTGCATAGTTTTGGTGCAGTGGCAGGGAGTTTAAGACGTATCTAAATTGCTTGTTGGTGCATTAAAAACTCATATTTTATTGTTATTGTCAATTAATATGTTTTTTATGTCGACCTCAATCCAAAACATTCTTGGTTTTGTTTTCTTCCCTTTCTTTTCTTAAGGTATAACTTAGTTATAATATTCTTGGATTATTAGTGGTCCTTTGTTGTAGAACAAACTGAATATGAAGAGCAACTTCAAGAAGAGAGAAATAAATGGGACAGAAAAAGGGAAAAGTAGATGAAAAATTAAGAAAAGACTTTCTAGTTATTGATTAATATAAAATGGTGGACAAAGCTACTTATTGATAAATATAGTGATTAATTTCTCAATAATATGGTTGTTTAAATAAGACTTTTTTTCAATATATACCCTCCAAATTATAGGTATTTTTAACTTTGCCCCAAAATTATAATAATTCTAAGTTTTCCCCTCAAACTGTAATCATTCTTTAAACTTACCCTTCGCCTTAAATTCTAGAGTATCCTCCCATTGGAATATTCTAGTAAGTCAATGAAATGTCAGTTCCATCCTTGGTAGAATTAATTATAACTAAAAGATTAATTAATTACTCCCTTTCCCTTTTTTCTTCTTATTCCAAGAACTGCTGCTCTATCCTCTGTTCCAGTCACATTTCCTAAGTTCTTGGAAAAAAAATGCTCCAAAATTGCACATATAAATACGATGAAAGGGTAGAGAAGTCTAACAAATCTAGTAAAGAGTATACAATAATACACATATATTATACTCATAAAACATTTGGATAATTATTACATCTATCGAAAAGAAAAGGTTTGGTTGGAATCTATAAGATGAACTTCATTCGTAATAAGTAAGAAGCAATCATACACCCTCAGCATATGATTAGCAACCTCAATCGGCCTTCTCCATTCTCAAGAACGGATGGCATAAGTACGCAGAGCTTCGCTAGCAATCTATAAAGGTTGATCATTGTAGATCTTGTGCAATTACACGGAGCACCAAAATCTTTCCATCGATGATATTATGCATAATTCCATTCTGTTGGGCATCAAAGAAGAAAGAAGTCACTAGAGAAAGTGAGAATAAGGATGAGGTAAGAATTGCTTAACAATTTACAACGTGGGTGGCCAATTTAGATGAGAGTTTGCAAAGATAGGGCTTTAGAGGGAAAAGGAGCACATTCGATTGAACACTAGAGAAAGCAGGAAAGGGGATAAACAACAGACAATGAATTAGTCTCTCCCCTGCTTCACTATATTTAGGGAGTAGAAGGGTAAATTTAAAACAAACACTGTTAAAATAGCACAGTCTAAGGTGAGAGTATATTTGAGAGAAAACACAATTGAAGAGGTGCTTTTGAAACTATAATGATTTGGGGGTAAATTTGAAAATACCTATGATTTGGGTGATATATATCTAAAAAACCCTTAAAATAATGGGTTAATTACGAACATACCCCCTTGTAGTATCACCCAATTGCAAATAGACGCCTTGTAGTTCTATTTTGGCGAATAGTCTCCCTGAGTGAATTTTTGACTCTAAAAATCGTTTAACAGGTTTAAGGAGGCACTTGACCCCTATTGTTCTATTTTTTAGGATGGACCCTCAATTGCTATCTTTTTTTTTTATAAAAAGAATCGAAAAAATTCACTAAGGGGGTGAATCCGCACTCGGCCAATACTATAGGGGGGCTATTCATAGCAAATAGAACTATAGGGGTCTATTTACTATTGGGTGATACTACGGGGGGTATGTGCGCAACTAACCCTAAAATACTTCCTAAAGGACTTGAGGTGGAGTCTTGCAATAAAGTCAGAGGCATAGGTAATAGGAGGTCTCAGGATTAACATCAGACTGATAGCCTTTGTTAGCGGGGTTAAAAGTTAAATTACAACAAGGATGTGATATGAAGGTATCATTAAGCTTTTTCTAGTAAAAGGATAACCAGAGACCAGACATGCATCGGGCCTCTTTCCATTGTAAACTAGCTTCCAAATTATTATTGTGAGAACTTTGTGGTTAGCCATATTTTAAACAATCCACCATTGATCTTGATCTAAGACATCCAGAATAGTTTAAAAATGAGAGATCAGGTGTTACGGGATGTTCACGTGAAGTTGACTCAAATCAATAGTGAGATCATTTTCTAGATTGAAAGACGTCAGGTGCATTCTTGTTTTATGTCCAGTGTATAGCTATGCATGCCTGAAGGAAATAAACTATATCTAGTTGCGATTTATATTCCTGTTCCCTAAGTAGTTAACATGATGGCTGATATTTCTAGTTTCTTTATTGCCGGTGATATCAAGTTATCTATAGTTTTACTGTATATACTGTTTTCTAACTTAATTTGATTGGCATATATTGCTTTCCTTTATATGAATATGCATACTGCCTCTTGAGTTTTAAAAACTTCTCATTTCCTGGAGAATGACAGGTTCATCTGTAGTTCTAATTAAACTTATCTTTGACTGATTTTCAGGACCCAAGGTTTCAGCCAGATAAATCAACTACATATGAACCAGTGAAGTGTAATATTGATTGTACTTGCGATGACCAAAAAAAGCAGTGTGTTTATGAGAGGCAGTATGCTGAAATGAGCTCGAGTAGTGGGGTACTTGGTGAGGACATCATATCATTTGGCAAGGAGAGCTCACTTAAGCCTCAGCGAGCTGTTTTTGGTTGTGAAAATAGTGAAACTGGTGATCTTTTTACTCAACATGCTGATGGCATAATGGGGTTAGGCCGTGGTCGTTTGAGTATTATGGATCAGCTTGTTGGAAAGGGTGCCATTAATGATTCATTTTCTTTATGTTATGGTGGGATGAATTTTGGTGGTGGCGCAATGATCCTTGGTGGAATTTCTCCTCCTACAGATATGATATTTTCCTATTCAGATCCTAACCGCAGGTATGGTTAACCACTAAAATTTAGGTCATTTCAGTTGTATGGATTTTCCATACAAATACATTTGATACATCTCCCACATTTACTCTAGTCTCGGGATGGCAACAGTCCATATTACAATCTTGAGCTGAAGGAAATACACGTGGCGGAAAAACCATTGCGGTTAGATTCAAGGATGTTTAATAGGAAGCATGGAACTATATTGGACAGTGGTACCACTTATGCATACCTACCAGATGAAGCTTTTACAGCAGTTAGAGATGCAGTAAGTTCTTTTTTTTCTTTTGGTTTATATATTCTTGTTTTATTGTTCTTGAATAAATGAGCATGCTTTTGTAGCAGTTAGAGTTTTTTTTTTTTTCCTTTTTGGTTTCTGTATTTTCATTTTATCTTTGTTGGTCAATAATATGTTCTTACAGTTTCCTCTGTAGTTTAAAGGACTTAGGATCTAGTATGCCTCTTCTTTGCTGCATCATGCAGTGACCCAACCTGCCCTTTCTTCTCCAAGTTTCCTTTTATTGAGTGATTCTTTCATCTGTCTGTGTGCTTATACGCGGCTCGGACTACATTATTTCATTTTCCCATTTTAAGTCTAAAGGATTTAGGATATAGTATGCCTCTACCTCGCTGCATCATGCAGTGACCCAACCTGCCCCTTTTTTTTAAAAAAAAATTAAAATTACTATTACTATTACTATTATTCTTAGTGTTCTAAAAAAACAACTGCAACTAAACTGTTTTATTGAGTTGAGGGTCTCTTGGAAACAGCCTCTCTATCTTCCTAAGATAGGGGTAAGGACTGCATACAACCTACCTTCCCCAGACCCTGTTTTGACGGGATATTACTGGGTTTTTTGTTGTTGTTGTTGTTGTATGCCTCTACCTTGCTGCCCCATGCAGTTAGCCAACCTGCCCTTTCTTCTCAAATTTTCCATTTGTTTCCTTTTCGTTCTTTCTCTTCATTCTGTTTACTGCATTTTCTTGTCATTCTTATATAATAACTTCTCTCTTTTGTTTTATTTAGCCTCCATGCACTGTTTGTCCTCTCTTTCCATAACGTTAAAGCTGTTACATTGAACTTCAATTGAGTTCTTTGTTTTAACAATGGGGTTGGTGAAAGGAAGACTTTTCTTCCACTACAGTAAACTGTTTAGTCCTTAGCTTTATGATGATATGGATTTAAGTACGTCTACTGGTTTGACTGTCTTAGCTTCTTAAAGCTGTACTTCCTGTTCTCAGTCATTTCTTTGCTCCAGAATCTCCACCAAGTATGGCATGCTAGACATAATGATTGATAATATGCAGAATTCTTTCTTGACAGTATATCCTATTACTTCTATAGCATGCATTGGCAATTTATTTTCCTGTGGATATATACTTCTGTCATGAGTAGTGGTCCCAAGTTTTTTATTGGTGCTTCCAATTCTAACCTTTGATTGTCTAGCTTTGGGGATACCTAGACAACCCCTCATATTTAGGCATATGATCTTATACAAGTTTCTTAGGAATTTACCATTAGCATCATCATTTTTTGCTGTCACTATGGAGCCTTGGGTTTATCCATGCCCTCTTGCAATCACTTTTTTCTGGTTGATGACTTTTATTTCGCCTTGTTAATGCTAGAGTATAACAGTTGATTCTTCTGATTGCTTGGTTGCGGAGTTAACTTTATATTTGCTTCTTTTGGGATTCAGTTATGGTTAAGGTTGAGAATAAGATCTTATATTTTTGACGATTTCATGAATTCGTATATTCGTTTATTATGTGTAAAAAGGGTTTTAGGACCTTTAACTAGATGATACAATTGCAAACATTTTTTCAAATTTTGTTTTTCCCTTCTGAACATAGGCCATATATTCACTTATGAAATGAAAAAAAGGTTTTAGTACCTTGACTAGATGATACAAGTGCAAACATTTCTTCAATTTTTCTTTTTCCTTTTGAACATAGGCCATTTTCAGGCACAAGGAAGATACAAGCAACCATCGTTCATGCTTAAATGTTGTCACTAAGTAAATAAATTTAACCTTTATTAAGGAACATAATTAGTTTTCTTTAGGATTGGTAAACAGCAAGACATTTTTTGTTCTCACCTTCTGAATTTTATCTTTTGCCAAGATCATAAGCAACCTACAGTCTCTGAAACAAATTGATGGTCCAGATCCAAATTACAAAGATATCTGTTTCTCTGGCGGGGGAAGGTACGACTTGTTACTATAAGTAAGCTTGAAAATACTTTATCATAACAATCTTCTTTACCACTTAACTGAAATTTTTACTTATCTCCAGTGATGTCTCCCAACTCTTAGACACCTTTCCAAAAGTTGACATGGTTTTTGGCAAGGGAGAGAAGCTGTCACTTTCCCCTGAAAACTACCTGTTTCGGGTAACAGATAAGCTTATCCAAAATTTACATATGCTGGTACCCTAGTTTTTTATGACTGTTAATGATTTTCCTTTTTTTCTGTGCCATTCCTGTATAAAGCACTCAAAGGTTCATGGTGCTTATTGCTTGGGAATCTTTCAGAATGGAAAGGATCAGACTACGCTTTTGGGTGGTATGTTTGCTTTACTCTCTGTTAACTTCCTTACAATTTTCTATAATCTATGCTCATTCGGGTTCATTTCATTTTCTATAAATACTGTTTGGCTAGATCTGTAATATGTTGCCAATTCTAAGGATTCATTCTACCGTTTTTTTCCCACCACATATTTCAAATTTTCTTTTTTCTGAGACAAATGGTATTATCATCTTACAGGAATTGTTGTCCGCAATACTCTGGTAACTTATGATCGACAAAATGAAAGAATTGGATTCTGGAAAACCAATTGTTCTGAATTGTGGAAGAGGCTGAATATTGATGCCACCTTTCCAGTAGGACCAACTTCATCTAATACAAGTTCAAATGAAGGAATGGGACCATCTTTGCCTCCTACTGGAGTTGAAGACCATTTAGCGCCAGGTTTGTTGCAAAAGGCCCTCTACAAGTTTAGCTATTTTGAATTTTGAAACTTCCAAAGAGCATGAGAGATTGACCAAAACATTCTAAATTTTCTTTAATATCCTTTGTCAAATCTCCTGTTTCTCAGTTCAGAATCCCTTCTGTTTCTTTTTCTATGTTATGAACTTTAACCTGCTCCTGTCTAAACTTTTGTGGGACAAAAGCATAGCATGTTAGGTGGTCTTAGCAACTCTGATGTCTTAACACTGAGGGATAAACTGTATCTATTCCTAGTAACTTATCCCATTGCTAGAACATAAAATAATCATATATCTGCAAACACTATACTTCTGTCATGAAACTGTACCCATGTGGCAAGTTCATCACTCGACCCCTGTACCTGACACTGATACTTCCATAGACATTTATTGGACATGACATTCAGTTATTCAAATGTGCCCTCAATTATATTATACATGTAATTGGATATGCACATAGCATACCCTTGGTCTCAGACGCACAAATGCACGCTCACACACGTATCTGGAATATGGGTATACTATGTACCAAGGACCACTTTTGGTCCTTGGTAGTGAGGTGACCACTTCTTGTCCGCTCATCTGATGGATGATTAACCAAGCACGAACCATTTTCAAATGTGCACATTTAAATATGTGGATTAGAAGTCACCTCACAGCCAAGGACCAATTTTGTCCTTAATACCAACGAAACTTCTCTCTCTATGTGTGTGTGTGTGTGGTAGCATATGCCATATGAGAGAATTCTCTCGTATACAATGATGTGGCCTAAGTTGCATGGAAACTGGCACGAATACGGGTCACAACAAATTTGTAAAATGTAAGGGACGATGACACGGCTGTATAAATACTTTTATACACATAAATATATTACATATTGAAATTTATAATTTACACGAGATCAATATTGTCTTTCATCCACATATTATGAGAATTAAACCTCTTATGGTATTTTATGTTTCTTTTATCGAGTTGATTGTGGATTATGAATTAGAACACGATCAATTTTGAACTAGACACCCAAATGACACTTAAAAATAATAGCTTGAAACCCGATCTATGTCCAACATGTTTTAGGGATGTGAAGCGTAGGATATGTGTCCAAGAAGTGTATGAGAACTATTTTGACGTAGAACATATATTGCATAAGGGAGTACATGCCCGAATAAATGTATTCATATATGCAAGGAGCGTCTAAGAAGTTTGAGTACAGGTATGGGCAAGGTTTTAAATATCGGATATCGGTGAAATATCGAATAACCAAAATTCATATCGGATTGCGAATATCAGGGAAATATCGGGAATATGTGGTAAATATCAGAATGCCCTAATGGATGTTTGCATATATAGTATACTACACTAAAATGTAATCTCAACATACGTTATGAAATTAAGCATACAAAATTTTAAATAATATATGTTTAGGATCACTAATCAACCATGCAAAATAAAGAAAAGTACAAATCAATGTTGCCACATTTCGTCTGATTTTTTAGCCCAAAATGTTATTTGATATAATAGGAAAATCATGATATCTCACCCAAAAATTGCCAAACGTGGTATATTATTTTGCGACAAGGCATATTAAAAGATATATCGACCAACATATCGGCCGATATGTCGGCCATATAGGGGATATATTGCCCAAAATGGGTAAAAAGTAGTAAAAGATATTTAGAGATCATATCAGTTGTGGCATGCCCTGTAAAAGGATATATCGGGCGATATATTAGGCCATGTCGGGATATTTAAAACAATGGGTATGGGTACGGGTACATATTGGGTACAGGTATGGCTTCGATTAGGAGTACGCAAGTAACATAATGTGACCCAATCCCAACCAAGTATGGTTACAAGGGTTTCTCTCTCTTTTATTTGTTTGGTGGAAATTGAGCCATATCATGGTCGAGAGAATATCCCATCATATGACAAGGATATCGATTATTCTCTTCTAGACACACACAGTACACGCATGTGCGCACGCACAAACGTGGAAATATGTTCTAAGAAGACACCTTAGATTTCAATCTAGTATGCTCCTCTTGATGTATGGATTAGACTAGTCAAATGGATGATCTGTGCCATTCATCATGATCTAAATAACTCGAAACATATAGAAAACAAAAATAATGATGTTTCAATACTTCTAACGCATATTTTTCATTGTCTTTTTACTTGTATTGTTGTAAAACAGTTAATTTTACAATCACTTGATGTATGAGTAACGATAACGTAATATGCCTAATTTTTTTTTGTTATATACCATTCAAAATATATAGATCAAAATGAACAGAGTAAATCAAGTAAATTGATTGCAAAAGTGTTGTAGAACATTGACTTGTTTAAAATTAGAAGTTTAAGTATGCCTAACATTTCGTATAAAGTTGAACAGCCAAGTAATATTTCTTTTGCAAAGTCAACAATGCATGCTAAAAAAAATAGCATATTTTAAGCATGATATGTTTTATATTAGGGGTTTTTCGATATCAGTCTCTTAAATCTTTAGTATTTTGATATTAGTCCCCCAAATCATCCTCTAAATCATCCAAATATGTTAATATAATCATATGCGTCCTTCCGTTATGTATATCATACAAATCACTTAGCCACGGTTAGATTATTGGTAACCATCTAAGTTGCATGGAAACGGGTACGGGTACTGGTACGGGTGCGGGTGCGGGTACGAGACACGGCAAAACTGTAAAATGTAGGGTACGGGGACACGGCTATATATATATATTGAATTAATAATGTACATGAGATCATTGTTTTTCCGCTTCATGTGTTATTGGAATTAAAATTCCGA
>JBAKGM010000365.1:14421246-14436675 GCA_037177215.1 Asparagus racemosus | reverse complement strand
CTTTAAACGGTCTATGTTACTCCCATGCCCACCTGGTCGAACTTTCAAATAGTTATGACCAAGGTCATATTTCTCCTACCGACCCTTTTCAACGGGACGACAGGCCCACCAAATTGTCATGTTAACAACCACTTCTGACAACCAACTCTCCCACTCAGTTAAACATTTAAATAGTTAAGACCACAAGATTATCATGGTACCGAAACTTATGATAATCCTCTCTAATTTTCCCCCACCGCTCCTCTTCAACGGAACTGCAGGATCGCTCCCACTGTCAGGTTAACACTATACCTCAGACAAACTCAACCTGCCAATCCTCGTTAATAGGATGGTGGGCCTTCAAAGTTGCCCCGATTGCAACAAATTTCTGTCATGTTAACATTAAACCTCTGACGATCAACATGCCAATCCTCGTCAATAGGATGGTGGGCCCTCAAAGTTGCCCCGATCGCAACAAATTTCTATCGGGTTAACACTACACCTCAGACAAACTCAACCTGCCAGTCCTCGTCAATAGGATGGTGGGCCCTCAAAGTTGCCCCGATCGCAACAAATTTCTGTCGGGTTGACACCACATCTCAGACAAATTTAACCTCGTCGTCCTCGTCAATAGGATGGTGGGTCCCCATAACCATAATGTTAACAATCACCTCTGATGGTCCGATCTGCCGTCACACTTGTATGTCCCTGAAGGGCTTGATCCTTTGCTGCGTGTTCTAATTTTGTTAGGATATTCGATGGGTAGTAGCCTATCATGCGATGAGCTACTATGACAATCAATCGTCGCACTCATACGTTCCTGAACGATTGGATTATCCTAACACCGTCATTTCCGCAAAAGACGTTGTTTCTCGATATCGGCTTACCAAGCAATGTGCCCCTGCCACTCCTATGAATGACTAGGCCTCCTGTGATTCTGTCGGTGCGAGACAATGCAGTTCAACCTGATTACGACCTAACGGTCGTAACCATCCCAACCCGACGCCTCGCACGGCTGAGGGTAGAGAAGAAATTTTAGCGTCAAGCCTAAAAGACACTTCTCGACAACTCATCATACTGAGGGGAATAGTCTGGCTAGCCAGTTTCAAACAGTAATCGGTAAAAGCAAACCAAACTCGTTAGCAGCCGAGGATTTGCTAAAAATCCTAAAGAGTCAGGGTAATCAAGTGTGTGAAGATGAGACAGCCCCGTCAGATCACACTTAATGCGATCTAACATGCCCACGTTGCCCCAGCTGGCGAGTGGACACATGGCCCATATCATTTTGAGGCACGAAGCTTGCCAGGCGACGCCTAGAACTCGCTCGAGGCACGAGTTCGCCTACCAAATGGCTCAGGCTCGCCTGGAGTTGATCTCGCCCGCCAAAGGATCCAAGCTTGCCCAGAGCTGAGCTCGCCTACCAAATGGTTCGGGCTTGCCTAGAGTTGCGCCTGCCAAAGGACTAGAGCTCGCCCAAAATTGGGCTCACCTGATGACCTCCACTTAAAGTCAATGAGGTGCGATACAAAGCTTCATCGCATAACAAGGGTTTGAGACAATGCATTCAAACAAAGTTATGACAATACAGATAAACAAAAAAGTCATAACCACATTCTGAATATGAAGGACAGCGGCGTCCCGAAGCCTAAACAACATCGTGGACCTAACCGGTACCTAACAACTTAGATTTACCAATGCAACACCTACTCACTATCAGAATCTTCACTCGTAGAAATCCATGGGTCCTTCTTCAAGCACCACTTCAAAAGCTGAACGGTCTTGCGAAGAGCGTGACATTCGAGGCTCCACGCATCCTTGTCAAGGTCCAATTCCCGCCAAGCTGCTGATTGGTTGCGAACAACGCCCTCGAGCATCTCCTTCTCAATCAAAAGAAGCTCGGTCAAGCGGTAGAGTATGCAGAGCTCATCTGCAGGACGGTCATGAACTCGAGCCAACTCCTGACAGAGTCTTGCGATCTCATCACTCTTATTAAGGAGTACTTCTGATTCAGGCGGCAGTGGCGCAGCCATGAGGTTGCAGACGAAGAGGAAGGAGATGAGGAGGAAATTAGCAAAGCCCACTATTTATAGCCCCTTCAAGTCATGGATGGGACTGGACAAAGAGGCTAAAACCTAGCCTAGAAATTTGGTCAAAGCCTTGGCGAATCATGTAGAAGGCACAAATCAAGAGGGAAGTCAAACCCATACAAAGTTCAAGCTAGCTCGACTAAAGGATTACACCCGCTTGCCAAACAAAAGAGTAAGCTCACCTAACGAGTAGTAGAGCTCGCCCTTTAAGCAATTTAAGCTCACCCGAAGTTTGAGCTCGCCCAAAGCTCGAGCTCACGAAGCTCGAGCTCACTCAAAGCTTGAGCTCGCCGGAGCTCACTCAAAGCTCAACCTCGCCTGAGCTCGCCCAAAGCTCGGCCTCGCCTAAATATGAAGCTAGCTCGGATGGCGGGACGGTTAGCATTCTGCAGGGCTGAGATTTGGCGGCTCAAAGCACGATCTTATCCCCAAGCAGTGGGCGGCATCAGAGCATTGCTAAATCAACGGCTTGGATCGAGTGCATGAAGACGAGGCATCGCTCTTTAGATCACACTCGACGTAATCTAACACGTGCACCGCTTTAGCTGGCGAGCAGATACACGTCTTATCTCGCTTGACAATATTTTAGAACTTGCCCGAAGCACGAGCTCGCCCAAACCTCACCAACATCACCCAAGAGGCCCAGACCATGCATTTGGGCTAGCAAACAGGGATTTTTTATCATTCAAAGTGTTCTAGATCACATCCAATTTGATTTAGGTCTGAAAACTTTGAAGGGGGTCTTGTAGGTAGGAAAAATCGCCAACCCCACAAGTTAATGGTTTGGGTGCGCCTTCAAGGACTCAACAGCCACATGGACGACGAACTCACCCGCACAAAGGCACCATACCCATTGAAACTCACCTGCGTGAGTTCAACATTGCCTGTTAGGTGAACTCGCCTGCACGAGTTCAACCATGCATGAATGCTTCGTTCGCCTACAAATCGAGCGCGCCTGCAAGGGGCCCACCAGTTGACCCCGCTTGATCGACATGCTCGCCTGAGCACTCAATCAGCTCTTAAGCTCGCCTGTACGCCAAGCACACATACAAGAGGCCCGCCAGTTGACCTCGCCTGCACGCCTATAATCAGACGCGCCTGTAAGGGGCCCGCCAGTTGACCCCGCCTGCAAATTGATCGTGCCTGCAAGAGGCCCACCAGTTGACCTTGCCTGCACGTCTGCTAATCAGACGTGCCTGCAAGGGGCTTGCCAGTTGACCCCACCTGCAAATTGATCGCGCCTACAAGAGGCCTGCCATTTGACCTTGCTTGCACATATGCTAATCAGACGCGCCTGCAAGGGGCCCACCAGTTGATCCCACCTACAAATTGATTGTGCCTGAAAGGGGCCTGCCAGTTGACCCTGCCTACAAATTGATCGTGCCTGCAAGGGGCCCGCCAGTTGACCCCGCTTGCAAATTGATCATGCCTACAAGAGGCCTACCAGTTGACCTCACCTACACGCCTGAAGGCTTCGCTCACCCGCGTGAGTTCTACATCGCTCGCTAGTTGGCCCCGCTTAGTTGACAAGCTCACCTAAGCACTCAAACAGCTCTTAAGCTTGCCTGCTTGAACGAGGCCAACGACTACGTGTTTGAGGAAGTGGACTCACCCACTTCCCACACCTTGGGTAAGGACGAAGCATGGCTCCCATTACCACTATAGTGGTCACATCCCATAGCTAGAGGAGGGAATGGTGCACCATACCTATCAGTGGTCACATCGCACAAGTAAGAGAAGTGGCCTATCCCACCCATGGACCTATTTATAACCCTCCTTGGCCACCAAGGAGCAGGGGGGGGAAGAAAAATGGAGAGGGGAAAAAGAGGAGGAAGGAGGCGAAAGAGAGAGAAAAACTTACAGAGAAGAAGTTTAAGCAGTCACAAGGCAGAGGCTACTTATTCTCTCTTCCTATTGGCTCAAGCTCGAGCAATAGCTTAGATTGTTGAAATAGACTCCATCTGAACACTCAGATTTGGAGACTCTCAGCTCTTTACAAACTCTTGCATTGTAGCTATATCCAAGTGAGCTCGGCTTGGGTAGTATCGTACTCAAGCACGCCGGAGCTTCTACTGCGTACTGAAGTTCCCCCGCAACGTCGATCGAATCGTCCAAGGGAAGTGAACTCGATTTGAGTATCGAGGGAGGTGTCCTATCACTACTGACAAACCCACGTTAAAAACAAGAAGGGCCTTCCCTTCGCTTCTGCCATAAAAAGCAATTCTTGATTTGTAAACAAACAATTCGACAAATACAGATCGAGAAGAGATTTTTACACCAAACATACGCATTGCTAGTTTAGCCTTCTACCAATTGAAGAAGACACCAGAATCCAAGTCAGGGGAATTTTATCCCGAAGCCTAAGAAGGGATAAGTCAACGCCTAACATGTGTTATCGGTTTAGTCTTTTTCCGATTGAAGAAGACACTAGAATTCATTCTGGAGAATTTTATTCTGAAGCCTAAGTAGGGAAAAGTCTATGTCTAATATGCGTTGCCTATTAGTTCTTAATCGTAAAAAGAGTGACAGCCTACATATTCAAAATTATGGCAGGTTGTTATTAATAACAACACAATCCACGCCTTACACATGTGGAGAATTTTATCTCGAATCCTAAGTAGGGATAAGCCAACGCCTAACATGCATTGCCGGTTTAGTTTTTTACCAAGTGAAGAAGACACTAGAATTCAGTCTGGGGCATTTTATCCTGAAGCCTAAGTAGGGATAAGCCTGCGTCTAATACATGCAGCCGGGTAGTCAATTTTCGTGATAATTGACCAAGTCTGTGTATTTAACATCATAGCACCAAGTCTAAGAGAGTTTCATTCTTTTAGCGTAATGTCACGTGCAGAACGGGTATAGAAAATCCACACGCTAGCTCGATTCAAACAGTAATCGGTAAAGGCTCGCCAAATCCGTTGATGGCTGGGAGCTGGCCGATAACCCTAAAGTCGATGCCTAACACGCATTGCCGGTTAGTCTCTTGCCCGTGAAAGAAGACATAGCCTATGCATTTAATATCATAGCACCAAGTCTAAGAGAGTTTCATTCTTTTAGCGCAACGTCACATGCGGAATGGGTATAGAAAATCTACATGCTAGCCCGATTCAAACGGTAATTGGTAAAGGCTCATTAAATCTATTGATGGCTAAGGGTTTGCCAAAAATCCTATGAGTATTGCGGTTGATTATTTCAAGAGAAATAAGAAATCATAATAAGCAATAAAAAGGAAGACAAAAATTAATTCAATCAAAGAAGAGTCAAGTCTTTCCAACAAAGAAATTATAGCTATTCAAACATCAAGTCTATGACAGAGGATTTGTTGTTCTAGCTGAGACAACTTGTCGCTGTAAACTTGTTAGAGTTCCTTCTGCAAATCAGCCCTGAAAGACTCCTCTCAGGCACTTAGTGTCTTCGCAGCTTCTTCCTCTACTTCAAGTAGCTTTTGTTCGGAGAGCTTCAGTTGATTGGATACTGCGTTCTAGGCTTCCTCCTCATTGTCTCTTGTCAGCTCTAGGATACTTAAGTGCTCTTCCTTCATCTGAAGTTCCCACCTAAGCTGCGCTATCTCAGCCTCAGTTGATGCAATACAGGAATGGATGTTCCCAGGGATGTTGATTTTTTAGCAAGTACAGTCTTAACATGAACTACCCAGTCCCGCGGCATCTGAACATCAAGTCCAGCAAAAACACGTGTTACACCATGCCTCCGGACAAGCTTCTGCTCGATCAACTATATATGAAGAAGCACCCGCTGCCTGCAGCTCATGCAGTCTCTGAAGCTTGGCTTCCAGATGATCGAGGTCATTAGTAATGGCTTAGGCTAACTCTGGATAACCAGCATCCCGTATCAAGGCCGTCCTAGGACCGAGCCTTGGCCTGAACTGATGAAGAGAAAGCCCAACGTGGAGGAGCTTGTCAATCACCATGTTCGTCAAAGAAAAGAATGAACAGACCTCCAAGCAGATAATAAGCCTAGCTAGGTCATCATCTGACATCAACGCCCTCGCCAGATTATGGAGTTGGGATGTAAGCACTGCAAGAAGAAAAGGGGAATTTTAGAATCTCAAGTCAAAGGCTGGCATAAATATCTTTAGCGGGATAACCCACCCCTGTGTCCAATGGTATAGCTTCATGGTCTAGCAGGGCCATTGGGTGAGTAACCGTCGTTGATGCACCGACTGCTGTAGTCAGTCTCACGACGTGTTCATCAAGCACGGCAGCCGCCATGGTAGTTGACTCTAGAGGAGCATTAGAGTGAGGAGCTAGAGGATGAGCCTCAATAGGAGTTCCTGTAAATAGTAAAATAAATTCCTCAGAGTTATCAAATTATAGTTGTATTAGTCGAAAATGGCTAGTCTTACAATTAACAAGGGGAGAGTCTATACCTCTAGAAGAACAAGCCTCGGTAGTCTCGGGAATTGTTGCCTCAGGCAATACATCATCAGGAAGACAGTCATCTTGGGGTGAGCCATAAATCAAGTCATCCATGGGGGTGTCTACAAGCAGGCCATCTTCACCAAAGTCCTCCAGGAACTTTTCAACAAAATAGGCATAAGTGAAAGAAGTAGAATCAAGAACCTACAAATGGCTAAAATGACTTACCTCCTACAGTAGAGTCAGCCTCCCTAATCTCAGTCTGCATGTTTGCTTCCTGTAATTTCTCTACCAGAGCAAGAAGCATAGAGACAATTAGAGGAGGCATGAATTCTGCGTCGTTCAATTTCCGTATTCACTGTCTAAATGGGGGATTACCAATAATAGATGTACCTGTATTGGCTGAATCAAGTCCTACACTAGTAGTTTCAGGCACGTCTGTCATGGACCCCATGCACCTGTTGAGTGAAACTAGATCCAGCGAAATCATGATGGGGAAAATCGAAGCCGGCGTCGCTGTCTCCATATCCTCCTGCACAGAAATGGAGAAATGTGAGCCCCGAGGTTAAAGAATTAAATGGTCAAAAGGGACTACGTGGTGGTTAAGCATTACCTCTGTCACTGACAGGGTATTCACCAGTCAAGTCCATGTCAAAATTTTGGGAATCCTCATGAGACTTATGGGATAACTTATTTCGCTTAACAGTCTGAGTCCTAGCTCGAGGCTTTCCCCCGCAAGAGGGGCGAAGCTCCTTCTCCAAGGCTGACACCCCTGAGGATTCAAATTGCTGTCAGGCTCAATAATAAAAAAACAAGGGAAAGAGAAAAAGGGAAAGGAAATACCAAAGTCCTCCTCTTGAGCTTCATCGTCCGCAGGATCGCCTCCTAAGGTCTCTTTGCCAGAACTGAATGCCTCCTCTTCCTCCATTCGACGAGGCTTGTATCGTTTCCTCTGCAAACGAGCAGCCTTCTAAATAATCTGAGTATCAGCTCGAGAGGCCTCTTCAGCCTCTAACTCTACAATAGGCTTCACAGGAATGGGTTCATTAGTCGCCTGCAGCCACCGGCAGCACAAGAACGTCAACTCTAGTCGACGTTCAGCACTGGGAAGGCTGAACCTACTGCTAATACACCCCCTCACACTCCATAGCCACGCTCGGACACTGTCCACCAATCCACCGTGAGTCTAGAGTCATTGATTCAGATTCCCAACATAAAGTTGGTCATAACCAAACTGGCGGGCGTATCGACAAGGGAGATATGGCTCGATGAAGCACTCGTCTCTCACCCGAAAGGTGAGGTAGCCCAGTCTGATGTTCATCAACCAGTTGAAGCAGCCAACGTCAAGAAAGGTCCAACTCACCCTCGGCCTCTCCTTATCAATCAGAGACTCGCCGTACTAGCCAGAGAATCTAGGGAAGCACCTGGAGAAAATCTAACCTTTGTGAACCTACAGCTATTTTCTTATCTCTGGGAATCCTCGCCCTTCCATCTGCAACTCTCTAATGAATGTAGTAAGGGGTGAATTGATCTACAATGCCCAGCGCTGACATCATATCTGAGTGGTGAAGGACAAACCAGGCCATCAGGTAGGTGTATAGAAGCTCCACCTTAACAGTAGGAATCCGAGTCGACGGCTCGCCCTCCCCCTTAGTAAAAGCACTGACTATCTGTCGAAGCCCACGGTGAAGGTTAGCCACCATCACTGGAAGAAGAAAGAGTTCTTTCTTATGGGCAAGCTGAACGGCGGGGTAAAGCAGTTCTAGTGGCAAAGCATCACCGGACTGATACGGAACCATGCACTTCTTCAACCAAATTGCGAGATAACCAGCTAAGAGAGTCATCGGCTGAATCAGCTTCATCGCATGTCACAACAATGTATTGAATTTAGTCCTTACAGTAAAACCACCCTCAGTGCGACTAATGGTGTAGGAGCAGGCGCTGGACTTCCTGATTAGCTCATTGATCTCTGAAGGAGTAAGCAATGTGATAATGGCAAGTAACATCACATAAGGTGTCATAACGGCCGGGCATGCGATCTTTTAGCTGACTCAGCTTTCGATTCAAGGGAAAGTATTCCTGGTATAACATCTTCCCCATAGGTAAGCCAGACACTTGATGCATCTCATGGAGAGCAAATCCCAGCTCCCCATGCTTAGTCAAGAAAGTGTTCGAGTCTGGGTCGTAAAGCTCTGACAACGCAAAGAAATGGTTGGCACTAATCGGGAGCCCATACATGCTGGCACGAATCACTACAGATAAAACACAGGTGCATAGCTCCTCATCCCACCGACTAAGGACATAGCTCATCATATGAGACCACCAATGCATGTCCGAAGAATGAACCCAGCCATAAAATCTGTGACGGGTCGCAGGCATTTCTCACCCTAGCTTCACAAGAGGATTCTTCAAGGTATGAGCAACAGTGAATAGCTCGTCTCGGGGTGGTGTGTCCAATCTCAATATACCAGAACGCAGTCCAATGACACAGTTCCTATCCAAACCCGGAATAGCCTAGTAGGTGATATACCCACAATGTATGTGATCACGCTCCTCCGTCAAGCGCCACGACATCTCCTGAGTCACGGCCTGACTCCTCAACTCAGTCAATGATCGATGACAAGGAATCCATGGGAGATATAGAAACCGTCCGTCATCTTTATGCAGCCATTGCTCGCTTTCAATAAAACCTGCACCTGGATCTTCAACAGAATAACCAAACAGGTAATCCCTTTTCTTTAGAAGCTGAGTTGAACTGGTGTCTCTCACAAACGGTACATCAGTAATCAACAGTTAAAGGACTCGGGGACTCCCCTCATGAATCTCCTGGATTGCCTCTGCTGACGTACCCGGGGCAAACCGAGGAGTAATCGAAATGGACAAGGAATCATCAGAAGTGGCATAATGCTCATCACGGCGCCTACCAACCGGAGACGAAAATTCTCCCGAGGGGAAATCAACTAGAAAATGAGTAATTAATATTCATTTAATCTTAGTCATAAAGGCAATAAAAAGGCATCGAACTCATCTCGCCGACTTATGAGATAGAATCACTACCTTATAATGGGTGAGGTGATTCCGTCCACATTAGGCACTTATAGGGCGATGTATATTATCGCACAAATAAAGCGATAGTATACCCCATCCTACAGAACACCAAAACGGCATGGAATTGTCCCCTTAATTGCTTTGAGATAGGTGTTGACCAAGCAAAACCTATTTTTTAAAAGCGTCAAACCTCACAGAGGAGGATCTCCGCTCTTCCTAATCGCCTCACAAAGGAGAACGAAGAGGGGATGTGGTGTGCCATATGCGGATGACGATGAAGAAAGAGGGGCTCACTAGTAAATGATTGAGCCGTACTCGCGTGGCAGAATCACCGACTGAGCGTACGATCTCCCCGATGCATATCGATCTGCAAAAGAATTGAATGGGTCATATAAACCCGAAATATAAAAAGGAAACTATGAATTTTAACTAAAATCCTACAAAATATGGGATTTTATAGTTAAAACCCACGGAATCCACATCCGACGAGATCAGACTCGACAAACGACAAAAAAAGGAGAAAGAAAAAGCCAAACGCCGCTCGAACGGCTCGGCCAATGCCGAGCCACCCCAAGGTGGCTCAGCTAAGGCCGAGCCCCCCTGGTGCCAACGGTTCGATCTCGTTTGTACCCCCTCGGGAGTCCTAGAAACAAGATTTATAGAGCTATATGCAAAAATTGTGGGGATTTACCTAAAGAAGAGCTCGAGGGGCCTGAGAAATCAAAGAAAACTGAGATTTTTGAAGGGATATTAATGCCCTGGGTGTGGGGAAAACTTGGATTTCAGATAATTATTAGGGTATGAGAGAGACAAGGCGATAAAAAAAAAGAAAACACAAAAGAAAGGGAGAAGGGGGGCCGGCCAAGAGAGAGAGAGAAAAAGATGGGGTTTGGGGCCTTTTAAATCAGCCCCAAGTGGGCCCAATCCAGTTCTGAATAGGACTCAAATCAGACCCTGAACATGAATTCAAACCGAGGCTAAACTGGGTACCAAAACGGTGCTAAATCAGCCCGTTAATTTACTCCTCTCTCCCACACGTCTGGAGGAACCCCAGAGATTTATTCAACGGGATTATCACCCCATAAAGGTCACCTTGCATCTGACCCAATTTATTCAAGTCTCATGATTACTCCGAAAAGGTATACGAGTCTAAACTGTTTCCTATTTTGTTGAAAAGTTCCTGGAGAGTATTTTCATAAAATATTCTAAGGATAACTCGACAACCCCCAGTGGACCATTGGGAGGGTGTGAGCATGAACTGGCTCTCCTAGCCTCAAAAGCTTGAAAAGTTTAAATTATGATGACGCTGGTCAACGTGTCGTAAATGGAGAATTCACCAATTAATGTAGGAGTCTTAAAAAGTTTGATGGTCAGTTATACAACAATTCACCGACACGAGTTCATCTGCAGAGATTCATTTACTAGCTTCGGTTCAAGATTTTGACAAGCGGTTAGACAATAAATGCAACACCGTGACACCATCAGACGTTCGACAAAGCACTGGACGATCTAAAGGAATTGAAGAAATCGAGACTTGAAGTTTTTTTTAGGTTGTGTTACACCGATTAAAGGTTTGGACCTATCATATCCAAAGTATTTCAGGCTCTTCTATAAAAGAACAAGACTGAAAAACTTTGGAGGGGCTATCTGTAGGTATTGAAAATTGCCTATAAGTTCCCGAACGTGACTCGTGACGATGGATTGATGACCGACAACCCATCCGATGATACAATGATGAACCACAATTGATGTAACCACGCCACAAATGCATAAAGCGAGTCGACAAATGCATGAAATGAGTCGGCGAGGCGTGCAAGTCAGCGAAGTGACGAATTGTAAAATAAATCCAACGGTGAAGCTTCAGATCAGCGAATATTGACAAGACGGAACTAGCAGGACTCGAATATCAGAATATCAATGAGACGGAAGCAACCGGACTCGAATATCGATGGATCTGAGCCAATCGAACTCTGGAATCAATGAAACATATGAACTGGACCCTAAAAAATGACCGAAGAAAAGCTACACGGTGGATCGGTGGCCGAGCCACCTCCTGGTGGCTTGGCCAGGTCAAATCTGGGCACAGATCTGACCCGCTATCCACATTTTGAGCCTATAAATATGAGGAGGGGTGCTCATTTGGTGAGGGCTAGACTCTTGGACAAAAAGGGGAGACTCTGTTGAATTTCGAAGTGATCTACATTTAGATTTGGGAATTCTAGATCTGAGATCTCGGTGAACCTGTCAACGCATGAAGCAAGGAAGTTCGAGAGATCACCAGATTAGATCTACACATCATTCCTCTGGATCAAACCTCGTTTCGATCTTGAGAAGAGCTATGACTTCGCTTGGTCGATTTCACTTGCTTCAGGCGATTGTATCCTTCATGAAACAATCTCCTTTGATTATGTAGATCTCAGATCTGATCAGGATCTAATCACACGGTGGTCCACGGAGTAACCCCCGCACCGGCAAGGAACCCACACAAGCAGGAGCGCGATAAACGGGCTTTCATTTGTTTTTGGGGAAAAGTTATAATTTTTATTTTCATTGTAACCCAGTCTTATAAAAAGACGAGTTGTTTTTTGAATTCATCTGTAAAAGCATAAAGCTGTAATGAGTCGAAATCAATGAAGATCGAGGTTACTTTCCCAGCGAACACATTGTAGATACCATTGAGAGAACACTCCACTCGCCAATTGGATCATGTATACTCCATGTGCCAAGTTCAAGATGTCACATATGCAGAAGTATAAAGGCGAGGGAGGTCTGACAGAGCATGCGCAAAATTTTTATGATCTGATGCACATAGATCAGGTGACCGATCTGATCATCTTTAGAGCGTTCCATGTCACCTTGACCAAAAGCGTTAAGATGTGGTGGGACTCATTAGAAAAAAGTCCATCCACAGTTTTGAACAACTAAGCCAAAAATTGGTACATTATTTGTTCGCCGACTCCAAGGAGAAGATATCCTCCCACGTATTGCTTCAAATGATACAGAAGCCTGAGGAGAATCTCAGAGACTATTTCAAGAGATTCCAAGCCAAAAGGCTAGAAGTTGAAGACCCTGGCAACATGGTCACTATGGCTGCGATCTCGGCAGGGCTAGAAGACGATATGCGGGCCGACTCACTCATCATAAACCCAATCACTAACTATGAACAGCTATTGGCCAGAGTTCGAGGACACACGGATGCGGAAGATGCCCAAGCCCACTAGAAGGTGGCCAGAGAAGTAGTGGCAGCAGCAGAAGTCGAGTCCTCTCAAAGAGAGAAGACGGAGAAGGATCCCCCCAAAACTAACTCCAAGTCAAATAGGGTCGACAAGAGAGATTAGAGGAAAGAGGTGCCTGTAGCCTGTCAAAAATAAAATTAGCATTTTAAGTTAGAACGCAGAGCTCACCTCCGCGTTCTCACCACGGCGTTTTAAGTCAAAACACAGAGCTCACCTCCATGTTCTCACTACAGCGTTCTAAGTCAAAACGCAGAGCTCACCTCTTTGTTTTATGCCAAAACACAGAGCTCGCTAAGATGCAGAGCTAACCAAAATGTAGAGCTCACCTCTACGTTTTAAGTCAAAACGTAGAGCTCGCTAATACGCAGGCTCACCAAAATGCAGAGCTCACCTCTACATGTTAAGTCAAAACGTAGAGCTTGCTAAGACGTAGAGCTCACCAAAATGCAGAGCTCACCTCTGCGTTTAAAGTCAAAATACAGAGCTCACTAAGATGCAGAGCTCACCTCTGTGTTTTAAGTCAAAATGTAGAGCTCGCTAAGACGCAGAGCTCACCAAAATGCATAGCACACCTCTACATTTAAGTCAAAACACAGAGCTTGCTAAGATGCAGAGCTCGCCAAGATGCATAGCTCGCTAAGACGCAGAGCTCGCTAAAACACAGAGCTAACATCTATATTTCTTGCATTTGACTCGTTCAAACATGAGCTGAATGATTTCTAAAACCGTTGCCCATGATTTAAGGGGATAATCACCCTATCATGGAGAGATTTAAGTGGGGCAGTTACACCCCATTAAACCCTCATCAAGGAGAGTTTTAAGGCGGCGGTTACACCCCTAAATCACCTATAAAAAAAGGGTGACTTCCACTTGAAAAGGGGGTAAGGAAGTCTTCTTTGGAGGGGTCAAACTCATTTTTGAGTTCGCAAACTCGTTAGAGTTCCAAACTTGCTTTGCGAGTTTTTTTCAACGTTGTTCCACGAGTCAAGACGGTCGGATAATCAACGGGATACAATATTCAAGCTCTCATCACCACCGTGAAGAACCCAGGTTAAAACAAACAGATGGATCTCCATTGATCTTTCCTTCTTTTGTAAATCAGGCAACTGATCGAGGAAGTTTGTAATTTCTTTCTTTTTTTTCTAAGTCAGTTAGAGAGGGATTAGTTTGAGAGATTGTATTCATTCTTTTTCTAAGTCACTTAGAGAGAATAACTCTGACTTTACATTTCTCAAATTTCCTCGTGAACAAAAGATGGCGACTCTGCTGGGGACTAGCTTCACCAACGATGAAGTGGTGGTGCAATTCGACGTCAAGCTCGTAAGAATAGCAGTCGAAAGTCTTGTCGTAGACTTTGACCAAGCCAAGTACAAGGAGGCACTCTCCTTCAGATCCCTTAACACCAAGGTGATGTGCAAGATCCATAAAGTCTTCAAAACGACTAAAGCTCCATCCATGGTCGACTCGTCAAAAGAGTGTCTCCCCTGGGGGTTGAACTCTTCATACAGTCTCCTCTCAGAAGGAGAAGGCTTAGATCTAACCAAACTCATCAATCGCGTTAGAAGCCCTGCACCTGTGCCCAAACCTAAGGCAATGGGTCATAAGAGGCCTATCACCGTGATTAACCTGATCAGTGCAGATGAGGACATCGTTACAAAAGCTTTAAAATGGGTTAAGAAAAATGCCGCTCGACGAAGGAGAAGATCCCAACGATGAGCACAACTCCAAGAGAGCCAATCCTCCAATCAACATGAGCTCTGCATTTGTGAGCCTCAACATGAACTCTACGTTTCTATTTTAGAATGCAATCCTCGTGGTTATGTGCCCAAACATGAGCTCTGTGTAAGCCAAGCAAAACCAGACCTCAGAGGCCCATTTCTCAAACTAAACGCAGCTCTCAAGAGTGCATTTCAAAAACAAAACGCAGACCTCAGAGGTGCGTTTCTCAAACAAAACACAGCTCTCAGGAGTGCGTTTTAAAATTCAAACGTAGACCTCAGAGGTGCATTTCCCAAACAAAACGCAGACCTCAGAGGTGCATTTCTCAAACAAAATGTAACTCTCAGGAGTATGTTTCAGAATCCAATTGCAGATCTAAGACCTGCGTTCCTCAACCAAAATGCATACCTCAAGTGTGCGTTCCCACTTTCAAACATGACCCTCGCATTTCTGGCGCGATGTGTCAAGTCGAGTTCAGGGTGACTGACATGAGCTTCAAACGATAGTATTGTGCCCAAGTAAGGAAACCCAATACAGAACCTGATGTATATCGTGGAGCTTCGGGGTGCTACCCTGAACCCTGCCGGGGGGTCATCCACTCCCCTCAGACCCCCAGCCAAGGGCACACCGTCCCCTGGACCCCCGGCTCACTGACCGGGCAACGAGACCCCCAAATACTCTGCGAAGTGCAACTAGATTGAAAAGTGCATCTAAGAAGTCTACAAATTCAAGGCATCTCAACAAGATCCAGATTCAACAAGAGCTAGTCCCGTCCAATCATAGACTGGGGATTCCAGTTCAAACCTCACGATTAGTGAATAACTCTGCTCGAGTCTCTGCAACAAGTTTGAGAGAGTTCTTATCAAGAGAAAGACCGATACAACAAATCATTCATTCATGCCAATGCGAACGATTGATTTCTATGGTCCCCTCGAGATGCCAATGTTGCTCATGCACAGCCATTTCATCGGTATTCAACCCACC
>JBAKGM010000365.1:14379710-14393577 GCA_037177215.1 Asparagus racemosus | reverse complement strand
CACAAATTTTAATACCTATAGTTAGTGGGAATTATTAAAAATGAGAGGGTATAAAAGGAAATCAAAAGTTTTAACATAGCAATCCTCTTTTACAGTAGTATAGATAGATTTTGTATTAGAGAACATTTTGTCCAACTATTCCATGAACCCCAGATTTAGACCGGGCCAATTAGTGGAGCGGGTCGGGTGCACTGAGCCCATGTAGTGGGTTGACGTGTTCACTTCAAGTGATTACTTCCTTCACCTAACTATCTTATGGGTCTAATTACGGCGGGAATGGCGCTAAAGGGATACTTTAGTCCTGGCGGTTGGATTTGGATGTGATGAATTAATTTGACTTGTGGGTGACAAAAGGATAGAGTTTGGTAGCCTCCAAGTTGTCATTGGGATATGATTCTTCTGGAGCATACAAATTAATCCTAGCATCATGGTTTCCAGCAAGATGAAGGTGAACTTAATGAGGTGGTACTAGTTTGGATACTCGCATGTTGCAAGCATGCATTAGCATGTGTGGTTAGTTGGTTATTACCCTTCATTGTGAAACATTTTAGAATTTTCTCTATATATACTCGTACGCATACATAAATCAATATTTAGGTTAAAAAATAATGAGAAGTTGGAGGGATGGATGAGCATGTGGGATATTAAAGATCGTTAGTAGTGGTTAGTAGGGGTAGTTATGAAGAACGTAGGATAGATGAAGTTAAAATGGCCGTCTTTGTTTTTTTTAATAACCCTGCCCATAATTGAACCCAATATCGTGGCTAAAATGGTGATCTTTTTGAGTTTTTCAAGTTTATTCTTTTCATGATTCTTAAACTATGTGTAAATTATGTAGACATTTTGTGGAATTATTTGAATTCATGACTCACGTAGGTGTAGAATACAAAAAAAATTATTTTTTTAATTAAAAATAATAATAGATAATAGATAGATATGTTGAATGTGAGCTTTTAGCAAGTAAGTGTAAGTGCATTTTCATTAATTATGGCCACGCCAATAACCCAAATGCTAGTTAAACAAATCGAGTTCTTCTAATCAAATTTTTCTTAATGCCGTTTCTATAACACATTAATTTGAAAGGCTGAAGAATTTGATGAATGAGAACACATATTAAGCATTTAACACTTTGCAAATCAGTATTGTGTAAAGAGAAATTAAAATGTTATAATAAACTCGTCACTTCGGTAGGTGGCGACATTGTGATTAGGTTAATTAGCCACATTATAAAAGGACAGTAGCAGTTTATCGCCAACCTGGGAGGCCTCGAATTGAGGTTAAAAATCGTAGGTGGATTCTCGAACAACGGAAGCTCGTGTATACTACTAATTTGTAAAGATTAGGAGAACTAATACATATGTAATTTAATGTAATATATGTATTATGAGTTTTTTGAGGAAAAACTTCCATGTGATCCCAACGGCTCTTTATGAACTTGGATCCAGTCCATTATCATTTGACAAGAAACAGTAATTTCTTCAAATCTCAATCTTAATTTACATTCGTTCTTTTTTTTTTTTTTTTTTGACTTTAAATCATAACATAAATCAAAGGATGTATTTTTAATTGAGAAAATGATCTCTACATTATCTAAACATAGTGGGGAGGATTAGAACCCCATTTCTGTAATTTGTATATATAATATACACTAGTTGAAATCATTGCATTCTAGACAAATCATTCCAGACAAATAAGATTCCATCTAGGATGTGTGCAACCTAGACGAATGCTAGCCATCGAGAATGGTCCGTCTAGGACATGAACATTCTAAACGGGCCTTTTTTAATTATTTTTACAAGTGTTAGTGGGGTCCACTGTGACAGACCCCCGCCTAACTACGATGACTATCCTAGATGGATATTTGGGCATCCTAGATGGATTTTGTAGTCTAGGATGTGCCATTTTTCACTAATGATAAACTTGATCATTATTTTTCCTTTTTCATGTACCTACTTGAAAATCATCTAATATAATTAGCAATATATCTATGAAGAGAAAAAAGTTTTTTTTAATCAAAAGTTATCCGGATCAACTTCAAAAGATACCTTGCCCCTAAAGTCGCAGGATGAATTAACATACTTCACTCCATATTTGCAACATAATAAGATGGTTTTTTGGTTGATTCAAAAAACTTTAGTAAGGATATAATTGACCCTTTTTTTAGATATGAAAGTCACATGGAAATATTTACGAGAATATTCCAATATTTTATTAATAAGAGAGGGTGACATCATGCTACTTTCAAAAGGAATAGGTACTTAAATGTAAAAAATAAATAAAAGATAGATTATATTAAGAGCAAAAGGAATGTAAACTTTAAGGTATTTAAGTGCTAATTAGTTTCAAATTTTATAAACTGTAATTTCAAAAAGCTGCAGCAAAACAAGAATTATAATTATAATCATATTTACAATATAATGTAGTCATGGTTCTAAGTTTCAACATATCCAACATTCCGGTAACGTGAGATACACACAAATATAATAAGAAATGAACAACAAATTTTCTTTGAATTGTACAGAGTACGGCGTACATATAACCAAATATGGCTGTATCTTCGAGCCCTTTAGCTAAGGAATGGCCGGTGATTTTAATAACTTGATAATCTCATTGAAGGTAAAAAATGTTGAATCGCCTCATCGCTTGCTCTCTAAGATTTTAGTTTGACCAATCATTCATATATTTTCCATGGAACTATGACGCACGTGCAACCCAATCACATGGATACTTTAAATGGAAAAGATTTAATTATCGACGTTGAAGAAGGAAATGGTCGGTGGGAGTTTGAGCCGAATTAAACTTTACCTTGACCAACTGCCACTATTATAATGACTCGTGAGAACGGTCATGTAAGATCCTAGGATACCCTTAGTTCTAAGAATTTTAATTTTAGAAATTGTTTACTTCCATGGAGTTGTAGCCAGATCATCACTAATTATTTCGAGGTAAATTTTCTGTAAAATTCCAATAATTATAATAACTCAAATGTAATTAATTTCAAATGTAATTAATCTCTCTTGACTAGAAAGTCTTGAAGAACTGTCTTTTTTGTCCAAACGATTTTTTTATAGGTAGAAAAATATTTCCTGTATGTAAAGAAATAATGGTGTGGTCAAAAGTTCTTGCACAACAAAAGAAATCAGCATTCCTCGAAGATAAGAAAGGGTAAAAATGATGATTCTGATTGTGAACTTGTTTGTCATCTTGCAGGAAATCCTACCTAGTCCAAAAAATGCCCCCAAAACAAGATTAAACAAAAAGAAAAGAAGCAAGAGCTTCCAAGCTATTAGGAAAGCTGTATATATTCTCATTGTATTATGGTTGTATATGAGTTGCCTAATAACATAATTATTCTTGCTTGTATCTAATATTTATGAACCTATTTAATCATATAAAATATTTTCCCTTTGCACTCTGATAATAATAGTTCCATTGCTATCGCTACCAATCTTGTACTCCATGAATGTACAAACACATTGAACTCAACCACCATCTTGTTTGTCAGGAATATATTTCGAAGTAGATTTTTCTTCCTTACCTACCCTCTAAGGATCAGATTGCTAATTTATTCAGGTAAGCTCAGACTATTGCTCGGTTACGCCAGTTTCTGTACAAACTCTCATTGTTCAATCAAACGTGAGTTTTTTTTTTCTGTATCCACATTGTATTATAGTTGTATATAAGTTATCTTGTACCGTAATTATTCTTACGTGTATCTATGTATTGGGGTACAAACTTATTCAATAATATACAATCTTTTCTCAGTCTCTAATTAATAATAGCAAAAACATGGACGTCTCAAGTGGTGATGAGAAGTCAGAACGTCCACGCCAGTTGCATGAATGTCAAACTCATGACTTATGAGTAGCACGGCTAGAGTTGTTGGATGTAACCTATGTATAATGTTAGTTTGAAATCAAACATGCAAAGACAAGAGAAGTTAGTAAGAGCCGAGAACCCCCATCAAATCCTAAAACCTATAAGAGTTGAAGGTCTCCATCCACAATCATGCATCATGACTTTTAGTCTTTTTGTTCTTATTTTCTTTTCCAAATAAAAGATGAGCATGCAACCCTTGTGATACATTGTAAATTATGATTTTATGATCATACAACTTACATGTTTTTTACCAACTCTTTGACTTTAGAGAACCCGCAATGTTGACAAAAAACCATAATAAAACCATTTCACGAGGAGAAAATATATAGAACAAAACATTTTGTTGAATTACTTGTGGATGACACTCACGTAAAACTCGGACTAGAATCTGATTCGAATCCGAATCCAAAACCAACAAAAAAAAAACCCGGCCCACAACCATGCTACCGATTACCACTGTTCACGTAGCGCATCAGCAGCTCCAACGGCGCTCGTTCTAAAATGCGTAAAAGCAAAGAAGAAGTTTCAGCTAGACGCCGAGTTTGGTGGACCCCACTCACTTCTATCCAAATGGTCCCCACTTCCAAGGGGTCATTTTCTCATTAATATTTTCATTAACACATAACATAATAATTTCTACGATCTTAATCTATCCTTGTCACAAAATCCCCCACTTGTAGTTTGCTGTCGAGTCATCTCACCCGTCCGATCCATATCCAACGGATCCGATCACGTGCAGAGAAGTGGGCCAATTTTGTTTTGTTAGGCCATTAACAGTTTGACTAAAAAGTATGTGAACAGCTAGCGTCATCATCTCCTTTTGTTCCTTTGTTAATTATACTGATTAAAATAATTAATGAAAAGAGATTTACCGCAGCACAAGTCACGTGACTCATGAACCGCCGTCAGCTTTCCGTCAGAGAATCTGGCGGTCAAACCTCCCAACGAATCTTCACCTAACGGCGCCGTTAGAGGCATCGCCAGTATCTGTTATGCTCACCGCCCAGGTATGTGTAACAACATTATTTCACCTATTTTAGGGCTAAAATTAAAATAATAATAATAATAAAAGCACTTACAATTAATTAATTTCTACACTAATAAATAATGTTACATATAAAATACCTTGCTACTCACTTTTAATACTCTGCGAGCTTATGCTACAATCTATCATTGTAAAAGTAATTTTTTACCGAATAAAAGCGATCTTTGTTAGAAACATGGTATTTTACATATTTGGATATACAAACTAACATTTTTTCTTAATAATAGACACCCTTCAAAGCTAAATAGAAAATATGTTATACGTTAGTATGATACTTTTATCTCACTACTTTTACAATGTGCACCTAAAATTACATCCCAAAAATATTGTCTTCTCAAATCATTAAGTTGTACTTAAGGTTTTAGTAGATTTTAAATTTTAATGTAAGTTGAAATGATGCTCACTACCAACAAGCTTTGATACCATTTATTAGGCGTGGATTTGCTTTTTATGTGGAGAAAATCTATTTTATTTGGTATCTAATTTTGTAAGATCATTTCCTAACTTGAGAAATGATATATTTCTTAAGTTGTAGATATTATTAGATTCAAATTTTAATTTTTTTCCTAAATAGAATTTCAATTTGAGGCTAGTTTAAATAAAATCTTTAGTAACTATTATCTTTCTTAATATCCACACTTTTGCTGGATTAAGATAAAACCTTAATATTCGGGTAACATAACTCAAAAACACTGGCCGGTAACCGGATCTCACCAACCCAAGCCATTTAGAAATCGCCCCTCCCTCTCTCCCCAATGGTCGTTTCTCTATTGTTACTTTAATCTCCCAACTTTTTTTCACTTTACCCCTCCAACGTTACCATAATTGCACAGCCACCCTCCCTACTCCCTCTACGCTCATAACCGTTTCTTTCTTCACACCATCGTCACTTACAATCTCTCACTCGCTGAAACCGCCATCGTCTTCCTCTTTACCATTAAAACACACTCCAAACTATAAATTTACATTTCATCCCCAAAAGCTCCAACCTCGCCATTTCTTCTCCAAAAATGGAGAAGAAACAAGGGTTCTTCTCAGCATTGAAGGACGAGGTCGTCCGCGGCCTCTCGCCGGCGAGATCTCGCCGGAAGGCCCAACACCAGCGGACCCACTCACTGTCGGGCTTACCCGACCCGATAATATCGCGATCAGGGAGCCTGAGGCCAGTGGGGGAGGCCCTGACGCCGTTAATGGAGGGCCCTGACGGCGATGACGGCGTTAGTGGGGAGATGAAGAGGGGAGAGGGGTGGGGCCAGTGGGTGAAGGGGCAGCTGTCGAGGGCTCCGTCGGTGAGCGTCAGGGGAAACGGACGGTCGGATTTGAGGATGCTGCTCGGGGTCATGGGGGCCCCACTCGCGCCGGTGCACGTTAGCGCAGGGGAGCCGCTGCCGCATCTGAGTATTAAGGATACTCCCATTGTAAGTTGAGACTGGGCCTTTTTTAGGTGAATGGGGTCGTTTTGTTATGTGGGTTGTTTTCAAAATTGAATCTTGGTGGAGTATTTCAGTGGGAGTTTAGATCTCAGTGGAAATGGAGTTTGTGCTTCATACTCAGTTCCTTTGAGATCTAAATGAAGCTTTTTTGGGTGGGTGGTTTTATTATCACTCTGTTTTTAGATGAATGTGGAACTTTCCAGTCTTTTTTCTGGCACAATGCATTCATCACTGGAGTAGCAGTTGAGCTTGGAAGTTTAATGAAGTTCACAGAGTAAACTTCAAACCCCCCCCCCCCCCTCTTGCCCTTTTCTAATGGCGAGCTGTCTGAGATTTTTGGTAGGATATGGGTGCATTTACTTTTGATTTCTATTTTTGTGATCTGAATGAAAATGGTTTGGTATTTACTTCTTAAAGTTTAAGGAGTACAGGGATAAATCCTGTTTTTTTCCCCTTTTCCCTCAAGGATTTTATTTGTTCATCTTTAATGCAAGAACCCTCACAGTATGGGGTTTCTTGTGCATTGAAACTGGACTTCTCTGGAAATTTCACTGATATGCTATTTCCAATGGCTTTTTCGTGTATTATGGTCTTTTTTTGGGTGGGTTTTCTTCATTTCCCCGAATCATACTAAAAATGTGAATTTTATGTTAATCTTCATCAACAGGAGACATCATCAGCACAGTACATCCTCCAACAATACACAGCAGCATCAGGAGGCCTAAAGCTCCAAAGCTCAATCCGCAACGCTTATGCCATGGGAAAAGTTCGAATGGTTGCCTCAGAGTTTGAAACCGCGACCAAAGTCACAAAGAATCGCGGCATATCAAGAGCCACCGAGTCTGGTAGCTTCGTCCTTTGGCAGATGAACCCCGATATGTGGTATGTTGAGCTTGCTGTCGGTGGCAGCAAAGTCCATGCAGGATCCAATGGCAAGATAGTCTGGCGACATACTCCATGGCTTGGTGCTCATGCAGCCAAAGGCCCTGTTCGCCCCCTTCGTCGAGCTCTTCAGGTACTAAACTGCAAATAGAAAAAGGGTTAATTGCAGATAGGACCCCTGAATTTTCGCCAACTTGAACTTACCCTGCAGTGCTATAGTTGCAAATAGACTCCCTGAGTGAACTTTTTGACCCTTTTCAGGGGTCTATATGCAGCAATAGATTTCCAAAAAAATTATTAAAAAAAAAGGCATTCCTTGGTAGACAAGCAAGATGAGTATCTAACCTTGGATATTGTTGATTAGGGTTTAGATCCGTTGACAACTGCGAGCATGTTTGCCAATGCCCGATGCATTGGAGAAAAGAAGGTCAATGGTGAGGATTGCTTCATCCTCAAGCTATCTGCCGACCCTCAGACACTCAAAGCGAGGAGTGAAGGCCCTGCAGAGATCATAAGGCATGTGCTCTTCGGCTATTTTAACCAAAGAACCGGGCTTTTAGTCCACATTGAGGATTCACACCTGACTCGCATCCAATCCCATGGCGGTGGTGATGCAGTGTATTGGGAGACTACCATAAATTCATTTCTTGATGATTATCGTCCTGTTGAGGGGATAATGATTGCTCATTCTGGCCGATCGATGGTAACTTTGTTCAGGTTTGGTGAGATGGCGATGAGTCATAGTAAAACTAGGATGGAGGAGGCTTGGACTATTGAGGAGGTGGCTTTTAATGTTCCTGGGCTTTCTATGGATTGTTTTATTCCTCCGGCTGATATTAGAGTAGGGTCTGTTAGTGAAACCAGTGAATTGAGTCATGGTGAAAAGGGAAGGTTGCCGATGGTTGGAAGTCATCGATCTAGGGTTGCGGCTGTTGGAAAATTGCAGAATGGCAGTAAGAGTTTCAGTTGGAGGGTCGAAGTTTAGTGCTTAGAAACATGATATATTGATTCAGAGAGTAGTTGAAATGTTCATATTCTTGGTTAATTTGGTTATAATTGGCTGACCATGGGATCCAGGGTTTACTAGGATAGGGAAGAGTTTTCTCTGTAAATAGGAGCATGATCGTTCACAGGTCCTTGCATTTCTTCGGATTTGGTGGATGTTTATACTCTGAATACAGACTAGTTGGTTCGGTCTAATTTGTTCTGCTTTCAAACTTGTGGAATGGATTAGGGGGGGTTTTTTTTTCTCTTCCATTCTCTGTTTTTGCCCCCCACAAATCTCGATGGTGGCGATCTTGATACTAATTGTGTGTGTGCGCCAGAGGAAGAAGAAGTTCTATGCTGGCCTTTTAACTGCATTAGATGGTTTATGTTTTAGTTATCATGTTTGTTCTTGCTTTGTTGTTTGCTCCTCCTTATTTTTGAGTGTGAATGGTAGCACCAAAAGTCAATATTGTATCTGATATTGAGCGAGCAAGTACTACGTAGTTTGTCTAGCCGAAACAGTGTTAAGAAATTTATGTCAAGAAATGGAGTGTTGCCAATCAATATCAGTATCTGCATTTTTGTTTTCATTTCCTTCTTGTGATGTAAAAATAATGTCGTGAGCCTAGTTTTCCCCTGACTTCCACCTTCATTTTGATGCCGGGATCGTCTTTCTCAAGCGTTCTCCTCCATTTACTTCTTCATATGACAGCATCTCAGAGTTGTCACTGGAAAAAGATGGCCCGCAGCTCATCCTCAGGTTCTATGCCTTTATTGACCAAGGGACAAGTGTGAATGTGAAAGCATCGCCTGCCGCTTCAAAGGTGAAGGCCTCCCATGTGCTCTCCTTACCTCATCCGCTGCCCCCGTGTCGTGCCCGTAATCAAAATTAAATTCATCTGAGGGCTGCGTGGGTAAATATGACATATTTACTAGGTCCTGCAGAGAAATGTCTCGTCCCCACGAACCATTTTTGCGGACGAGGGCATCTCATTTATGGCGCTGAGAAGCTTCCCCTGCCCGCCCTCATCATGGTGCTCCTTCCCTCTTGCTGTGGGGGCAAAATTTCTTATGGATGGGTTCATTCACGTAAGTTTGGGCGGTAAATGTTAAGTGCGTGATATTTAATTTGGTGGGAGTTGTGAGCTTATGGGAGCAAGTGCTCAATGAATGAATAAAGAATCCATTTGTTTGGAGACCTCATCAATGTGGTTGGTTTTGTAAATTGTGAGAGGGACAATATCCCCGCTTTTATGGCAGGCGCATCAAGTAAGTAAGTAATTATTTATTTATTTATTTATTTTTGGGTACGGTAATTAGTATTGTGAATGTAACGCTGAGAAATTGGTATTTAGTAAATGGGTAAATCACTCGTTCCAAAGCTAGGGAATAGTTAGGGAAATTCTGACATGCAACGGTAAAAAAAATGCAGGGAAATTTCGCAAGGTTCTTGAAGAATTTGGAACGGAAGCTGTAACAACAGAACAAGAAGAAAGTCGTGTTTCCTATTTGAAAATGTGTGTGCTATATTTGTCAGAACAATAAAGATGCTTATTTTTTTAGGGGTAAATTACACTGAACTCCCCAAGAACTTTCAGTGTTTACGGTAAACACCCAATAACTTTCAAAGTCGCACTAACCCCCAATATCTTTTGGTTAAATTGCACTAAACCCCCAAAAGCTTTCAAAATGCCTTTTTATGTTGTTTTTTTGTTCTAATTTATGGGTTTTCCCGCAAAATGCGGAAACTTATTAGGTTTTTCTTTTTTACAATTTTAAAAAGTTATAGGGTTTAAAGTGGGTTTACCCTATTTTTTTATGGGGAAAATGTAATTTCAAGAAGTGATCCCTACATATTGGGCGGCGACGAAATTATCTACCCTACATTACTTGTCTAAGATTTTTGCCATAAGCTGGGGGCGAATTCCCTAGATTATAGTTAATTGATTGCAGTATGTGACTTTAGTTGATGTAAATAACTTTTGATGTGCAAGCATGATGGCTGTCAATGATGGGAGCTCGCAGTTGCTGATGCGTGTCACAAATTTGGTACATGAGAAATGCGAACAGGATAGGCAAGTGAGAAGGATAATGATTGCTCACTTTGGGCATAACATTAATGATAAGTCATTATCATTAAAGATTAAGCGTGATGCGCTCTTCTCTTCACATTCTATACTCTTTTGCCATCGTTATGTGTCTCAGCGCGACAAGATTTCTTTTTGCTGGTTTGGTCTTTGCGTGGCATCTTACGTGGGCCCAAAAAGGCCATTAGCAGGCCGAACAGTTAGTTGGCCCATGCTGCCCTGGCCTGAGCCATCTTTTCACAGTGACCAAGGACTAGACGATGTTTGCGGTGCGTAGCAATTGGCTTTGAGGTTGAGGTGACTCGCTCCTGCACATGTTGAGAATCCTTTTGCACATCCCATGCCTCGCTCTATGCTTCGCGAATATTTGCTGTCATAAATAATGACCATATGTAGTAGACAGATGGAACATATCCAAGAAATTAGAACCAAAAACAACTTATTTAAAAATGACAAAATTGTGACATTATGGACCCTTAGTGAACTTAATATAGGGGATGTTTTTTTTTAAAATTTTGATTTTCGTTGTTGTGGTTGTTGGGGGGAGGGGGTTATGGGGTTATAGTAGAAGTTCCTCATACAAAATGATGTAAGACGAATCTAGTAAAATTTCAGTGGAAAAGAAAATAATGAATCAACACGACTAAAGGTAAGATAGTCCCCGTCCCCGTCCAACCACCAACCCCCCCTCCCCCCCTCCCCCCCTCTTTTTTTTAAGCCTTAAATTAATAAGAAGAGTTGTGGCTTCTTAGAAGAGAGAAGTAAAACTTAAGGGCTTCATTGTTTAAAAAAGAAAGCCAAGGACTTACTAGAAGCGGGGTGAAACTTAGGGACTTTTTTGTTAAAAATAAAAAATCGAGGGCTTCTTAGAAATAAGAAAAATATAAAACTTAGGGGATGAAACTTCTTCCCTGGTATAAGTTGTATAGAGAACACCTCATATGATTTTTTTCACCATCTCTTTTCTACTATATATTAATTCATATTATCATACATCAATATACCCAAAAAAATACAAAATTTTATATATCAATCTACAAGCGTCTTTGATTCATCTTAATCATTATCATCAAAAGAAAAAAAAACTCGAAAAGAAAGAAAATGCCACAGGAAAACTTAAGGAATTCTTGGGTTCATGACAGAGAGTTGTCTTTTTTTTTCTTTTTTTCTTTTTTTTTTCCTTGCCTTTTCTTTTTCACATAAACAAAACAATGGTCTTTAAGGGTCTCCAAGCATGGAATAAATACTTTTTAACATGTTTCAGCCAAAGTAGTACTTAAGGGAGCACAATCAATACTTAGAGAGGCTTTAAGCCCTTTGAGCCTCATTCTTTGAATTTAGGCAGCTTATAGATGTAGACTTGTGATTTTATAAAACTCCCGTCTTAAACAATTCATGGAATGTAAACTTTCATCTCAACTATCCTCCAAACGATACCAAGTACTGTATATCTAAAACCAATTTCTAATTGCCCGAGTAGAATCATATCTTGTCTATCCTACCGAGTCATTGAACTTGAGCTATAGAGAACTTATAAAGTTATAGCCCTCATCATGATTTTAGATGAAACCAATCCAATTTACAAAACTCTCATGCCATTATTATAGTTCGTCATTGTTAATCTCTCAATAACGTATGGGTGCATGTATGCAGTAGCACGCTGCGCACAGGACAAAGATGGTAATTCATCTCTCTCTTGATGAAAAGAATCGGTCTTGCCCAAACCACACAACCGATAAGAGATTTTAATTCCACTCGCTTATAATGTGGTTTCTTTCTTCATTATTCCAATTCTAACCTAGCTACAATGGTGTTTTGGATGATGTTTGGAGCTGATCATTGTTGTGAGGGCTATTTAGAATGAAATTTAAAACTTTCGGGGTTTAATAAATTGAAAAATTAGTTGTAAGGCTTCTTAGTAAAGCAAGATAAAGCCTAAAGGCTCATGAGATTTTGAATTCCTTCTGTTGCCATACGCTAGTTAGGCATGCGAAAACAAAGTGTACTGAATCCACTAATAAATCATCATGCTGCTGGTTGCACAAAAGATCTAAACTGACATCTTAGATGACAATTGCCAAGGAGCAAATCTCCGGAATAAAATGATACCAGACTTGTTCAAGGAGTTAGAAGCCATGGAACTTTAGGGTTTACATCTTAACGTAAAAGTACTTTAAAAGCACCTTAGCATCAGTAAGGGCAGTGTTTTAGCATTACAAGGAGGTGGAAACTTGGAATAATACTGTTCTCATCCTTCAAATAATAAATTCAGGGCCTTCAGGCTGCCAATACAGAATTCTCACAAGAAAAATCAGATGGCAAACCGAAGAACAATCTACATATATTTTCAGACATCCTTGACGTAGAGCTACAATAACCAAACAATTATTTTATTTTTTTTATTTCTAGCCCCATTGGTTTACTCAGCTTTACCAATAAACCCAACTACTATTGTTTGTATTCTTAAACCCAATTGTCTTTTTGTTTTTGTCTTTAAATCTAATTTCTAAAATACAGCAGATACAACACTTGTATCGATACACAAACATGATAAAAACCCCAAAATACCCCTTTCCATGCCCCACTTAAATTAGTCCCTCTCTCTCCCCTCCTCTTCCCCTTTTCAACTCTCTGCCCTAGCTGAAATCAAATTTCCATAGATGCCTCCTTTCCCTCGCCATCTGGTGTTCGTTGCCTCCGTCGCCATCGCCGTTAACACTTATCAGCTCTCATCGATGCCTACTTCCCCCCCCCCCCTCTCCCTCTCTTCTTGTCATCGTCTGGTGTCCGTCGCCTTCATTGTCGCCGTCACTGTCCACTTATTAGCCCTCGTCAATACCTTCTTTTCTGCCCAAAAATGAAAGTTATCGTTGTGCTTCCTTGTCTTCAAGCATCTTGTTTCGCCCCTCGCATAAACCCTAATTTTAGTTTATCTTGTTCTTCAGCTCAATCCCAATCAGGTGAGTGCATTTTATTTTGTCCATTTTTCTCACTTCTAATACCTACTTCCATCATTTGATGTGAATTCATGAATATTTCATTCCATTTTACTTTTTATATATTAGATTGATGAATCAAAGCCTGAATACAAGCCAGTGCCTTTGGATGATCTTCTTCTTCGATTCTTCATGTAGAAAATAGTTGAGGTGAGCTCTCATCTCAATGTCTTAATTTAATTGAAGTATTCTCTGAGCCCTGAAATTATTAATTTTTTAAATTGTTTATCTGATAAATCATTAACCCGATGATTCTTTGAATTAGAATGTATAAACTATTAACTTATCAGTAAATATTGTGGTGCGACTATAGTCTAGATCAAAGTCCAACTTTGTATGTTAGACATCTCAGATCTATATCCTACTGAGTAATGATCACAAAGTAATCTCAAATAGGCTACATGTTTTCATTTTCTGAATTTTCAGAATTGATTTTTGCAAAGTTGGAAAATTATACCTCAAGAAGGATTACCATTGGATTTAGGGGTTTTTATTTCTACCCCCATTTATTTACTTCACTTTACCTTTAAACCCAACAACTATTCCCTCTACCTCAAA
>JBAKGM010000365.1:14321925-14338894 GCA_037177215.1 Asparagus racemosus | reverse complement strand
AATCGAGGCTTGAATCAAGCAAGAAATCAACACTTCAGAGCTCCCGAATGCTTTAGAGAGGAACCGAGGCGCGAAACGTGAACAAAAGCGAGGGAAAGAGGTGGTAACCGTAGCCAAGAACAGATTTTCCCCCAGATCTGACAATAGTACAGATCTACAGCCCTTTACCACCGATTTCCTCTCGTTTTGGAAGGAAATGGGGGAGAGGATGAGAGCTGAGGTGGCTAGGGTTTTCGCGGTTGGAGGAAAGAGGCGGAGAAACGAACCAAAGCAAGGAAAAAAGTGAAAACTAGGGTTTTCGCCGAGCTGGAAGCGTTGTCAGAGGCGTGAAAGCCTTTTCACGCTGGCTAAAGAGCGAAACAAACAGCCCCTTATTGACTTTAATTAGCTATCGTTGAGCCACGTCATCCCCTAATCTAATGGCTGTATAGGCTCCACATATGGAAAATTTATTTTTTTCTCTAATTTAATTACAGAATACTTAAATAGCCTTTTTGTTAAAAAAAATACTGTTAATAATGATTAACAATTCAAATATTGGACCCTTTGTGGTGAATCATGTGATTATAGGTTAATCAGCATTGAAACATTTTTTTGTCATTTTTATGAATAATAACAATGAGTTTTCAATAGATTTCATCAAGTCATCTCTGATGTTATTTAACTAGAAATCTTGAGAAAAATCAATTAACTATTGTTGTCGTTGAAGTAAGAAGAGAGACATTATTTTTGTTGTTATATATAGCAACTAGAAACTAATAACTAAAGTAATTTCAATAGTCTATTTCCTTTTTTTCCCCACGGATAACTCAGCTCAAAATTGAACCCAAGATAATCGGAGTCATATTGAAAGCTCCCAATTGTTGGTCACCCGCGGTGGGTTTAATAGCCTATTTCCAAGTGCGAGAAAAACACTGTAAAAAAAAACTTTCCTTTTCAGGAATCTTTGGCTTTGTTTTTCTTTAAAATTTAGATGCATATGTAAGTCTTTTTTCCCCCTCCTCTTCTTTTAACATGCCTGAGATTAATAATACTTCCAAAGCAAATGCTTCGAAAAAGTCAAACTGTTTTTGCTCATTTTAAACTTTCTCTCATATCTTCATCTCCTGTTAATTATATTTTCAGTCATCTCTTAAACTACATGGGAAAGAGGTAATTCAAACTTAAAATTACAATTTGCATTAGGAACAGCAAAAAGTAAAAAAAGGGGAAACAAGGTATACCATGGGCCAATTTTTGGACTGCACCATCCAACATAATGTAATTACTTTTAAAAGATCAAAGTATTCATACATATCAGTACGACGGTGGAATCCAAAAAACAGAGATGAAGGTATAATATATGAATGTGCTGAAAAAAATCATGAATTTGTGATTTCCTTTGATTCCAAGGAACGTATTAAAAATAAAAAATAAAAAAAAAGAAGGAAAGAAAAGCAAGCCTAGGAAATACTTCCTCCTTGTGAAAAGAAAGTGCTTTAAAAAATCAGAATAGAATCAAGCTATATCTCACTTTCTTCAAAATCACCAAATTCCTTTCTACCCAGCAATAGTCAATAAGAGAAAAATTCACAAATTCTCAAAATATAAGCAGAAGAGACCAACAGGAGATGGAAGAAAAAGCCAGTTGCATTTCACAGATTTCACTTATGTACAAAAACACTGTGACAACTCAGTCAAATGCACACACAATGCACAAAGAAGAAAGCATCTCTCACTCTCATTTTCACCCTCGTGTTGAAACAAAGCTGTGAGACAATCTCTCTAACTGAGATCTAAGCAGACTACCAAAAGAGAAACTCTCTCTTTCCATTGTGTTCATCCTCTGGGGCAATAACAGTTCATTCTTCACATTGAATGCCAATGGCTCCAACTCTCTCCTCATAAGCTCTAATATTTCCATGTTGACTTTATCACCAGAGATATCCTGAACATAGAACACATTCTTTGTTTTTTCTCCTTGGGTCGCGATATCTGCCCTAGCAACGGTGAGTCCATATTCTCGAAGGATTCGAGTTATGTAGGGAAGTAAACCGACACTGTTTTGTGCACATAATTCTAGTCGAACACCCTGTTAAAAAAAAACCACAACAAAATAGTCACCAAGGGAGGTTTTTTTATTTTGTTCTCTTTTGTGCACGTATGGGTGTATGTTATGATTGGCTTGGGGATATATATTAAGAGATAAAATAAGAAATGGTAGGGTTCGTAGGCGGATAGAATTTTTTATTGAAGATAAAATCAGAGAAAATCGATTGAGATGGTTTGGTAATGTGCTATAGAGGCCAAAAAATGCACCAAATTGGAGAGGTGATAAGATTACAATTAATGGTATTAATTTGGTTTTCTTTTGTTCATGTTTGTGTGTATGTTATGATTGACGTCTGGATATACATAAATCGCTAAAATAAGAAACAATAGCATTAGTAGGAGGTTAGAAGTTTTTCTTAAGCATTAAATGAGAGACAATCGATTGAGATGGTTTGGAAATGTGCAATGAAGGTTAGAAAATGCACCAAACAGAAAAGATGATAATTTTATGATTAATAGAGCAAGGAGAGTAGAGGTAAACCTAAGAGAAGTTGATTGGAAGCAATTAAGAAAGAAATGACAGTGGTTAACTTAAAGGAGGATCTAAACAGAACATAATGGAAAAATAGGATTCATGTGGCCAACCACAAAATATTTGGGAAAATGCTTTGTTGTTGTTGTATATGTGGGTGGATGGGTGGGTTTGCAACTTACTTCACAACTAAAATAACTTTCTCACCTCACAGACTCGCCTCTCTATGGCAGCCTCCAAGCATTTCGAGACTTGTTGTCTCTCCTTGGCAGTGTTCAGCATGTAACCATTTCTGTGCCGAATATAGTATTCCTGCACATAACCATCAGATATTTCTGATACATGGTAGAGGGGCATCGTCATCAAAATGAATTGGAAACAATTTATGTAGTAATCAAAACTGATGGCTGATATACAGCATATACACTGTGCTTCTTACTTCACCAAGGATATTGATTGCTGAAGATTATAGTAATTTTTTGAAGATACTCTGCTATTATTGCATCACTCATGCTCATTTTCTGTTACAAAGGGCACACAGTATGATGGACTGGCCAATAGATTCGAAGCAACAAAGGACACAAAAGAGGAAAACACTATCAGATTCTTGACGCCAGACTTCTTTACTATTGAATGCTATTTCACTCTACCTGGCACGAGGTCAGATTATTTTTATTTTTTATTTTTATTCATTATTATTATTATTATTATTATTTTTTGTGAAGGCCATGAAATACTCTAATATTCCATGTCAAACATGAGATCTAAACTCCAGTACCTAGACTTGGGCTCAATTAACAGTTTTTTAATAGCAGCATGCTGCTCTGATACCAGTTTGTCATGGAATATGGCCCACTTGAGGTGACGGACTGGCTAACACCGGTCTTCAGTCCACAAAGACCCAAATGGGAGGACCCTATTGGAGTTCTGGATCCAAATATATTTAACACTCAAATGCATCACAATCATGCACCAGTGTAATTTGTACATTATTATAAAACCATAGTGTCATAAATCATTGTCAAGAATTCAGACAAAATCAAACTACATTAGATTGGCTAAACTTACGGCATAAGATGAACCTAACCACAGTGATGAGCGCAAAGCAGTACTGTAGACCTCCAAAGAATATGACAATAACTCATTTGACACACATTTCCAGTTAGCATCAGACTGGGTTATATATCAGATAACTAACAAGACATGACATTTTTGTTAATCATTGCTAATAGTATAACATGTTACACTACAGAAAAGTCAGCATGGTACTTTTCAATCTAACAATGGATGACAACTACACTACATTGTTTGTGTTAATACTCAGGCCAGAGTTAAATAAATACATCTTGCTTGAAGTAAGTAGTTTCACAAGTAGTTAGTTTGAAAAGTTTAGCAGTTCACTGAACCCTTCTTCATTAGATATATTTTTCCTTAATTTTATTACAAACTAAAAGTATGTGATAAAGAATTGTTATAAGCATACCTGATATGCAAATGACCCATGAGAAGCAATGGAAGCATGAAAGATAACGTACTGCATGTCCGTAAGTGTACAAACTATATCAAACATGAGCTTCGGCCGATCCATGCAATGAACATTTACAATTGTGTACCCTTTCTCACTGCACCTATCGATTGACACCAACATCCTCCTTTCCTCCTCATCAACATCATTCACACCCATCGATGCGAATGAAGGGCTTGTGGCCCCTGATGGACTATCAAAATCTCCATTAGCCAACATGAGTTGATGAAGCCTTCGTTCCGTATGACTCATTGAGCTATTACATCCAAGAAATCGAGTCTTGACCCCTTTATGGTCATTATCGGAAAAAATGCTTGAGGGTTGGAGGACAGTTGAAAGGTGGTCTTCAATGGTGGCAAGTCTGTTGGGGTCATCGATGGATGTTAAGGTGGATTCGTCAGAGACATAGGCGACACAGGCGAGGCACATGTTGTGACTCCAAGCATGGGCCTCGACAATGTTGCATCTTTGCTCGGCAAGGACAGCTGAAATCTCTGAGAAAAGACCCGGTCTGTTGATCCCTATCATTTCTATGGCAGTGTGATCTTTGGAGGGTCCGTTTTTTGTAGTGTTTTTGTCGAAGTTCGTCCCAGTTGGATTTTGAAGACCTCTCCGAACATCTATGGCCTACAAAAAAATGTTCTGAGCAAGTTGGCAATTGGAGGAAATTCAAGGGGTTGAGGGAAAAAAAGGAAGAATATGCATAAAGATCCATTCAACAACAGTAAGTAATTTCCATAATGCATAACACGAAGAACCTAATAATTTAAATTAATAGTTTAAAAAAACATTATCTAGAAAACTGTGCATAAAAATGGGTGTACAATTCAAGAAATGCATCATTGGATAATTGAACAATAAACTGCAATTTGCTGAAGAGAAAAAAAGAGTAATGAATCCTTTGAAGTATATTGCGACTATTCTTCAAAATGATATTCATCATGACAGGTAAAGGGAAGCAATGGCATACAAATTTTGTGGGTTACATATGAATTGGAATCTCTAAATAATGATGTATGAAAAAAAGAGACCAGAAAAGTTTCATAAGCCATTTCTTTTGTTTCTTCTCGTATGTACTACTAGTAGCATAGCAAAATGACGGGAATAAACTGACCTGTTGAATATAACTGATGACTCGCTCGTCCATGACCTTGTTACGAAGTTGATCTTTCACATGAAAGACTACAATAGAGAGAGAGAGAATAGCTAACATCAGTCACACTATTATCAATTTACTCTTTTAACAAGATACAATATCCATTTCAATGTGTAGGCCATTTTTTCAGTTAAAGGGAGGGCCTGAAAGGTGCTTTATTTTGCCATTCCACAAAGACAAAAGCTGAGTGTATTTACAGCAGTTATGTAACCATCCCAAATCCCAATTGTTGGTCACACGTATTATCAGTATACTTTCAGGTGTGAAGAGACCAGAACCATTAGAAATAAACAATTAGAATTCACAAAAATATAATTCCAGTATATACAAATAAGAAAGATGAACTAGCAGCATAAAGTATCAGGTTCATGTATTGAAGAAAGAATTTTCGAATAAAAGTACAAGATGTTGATTTTGTAGCTGTATAAGTAAAGTTTATGCTTAAAACTTCATCATAGTATATCCTAAGGGAAAGATATTAAAGAAAAAACCACTAGAATTTTATGGTTACAGAACATCTGACCCCTTTCTAGATTCCACCAATCATGGTATGTTACCTGGTGTAGCAATATACATGATGCATCTATCTCAATCTTTTTATATACAATAATTACATTTTTCTCTATACCATTACTTGGTGTACAATACATAACATACATAATAGAAAATAAAAAAGAAAGTAAACAAACATATTAGATAATACACAACCATTCAATGGGTCACTGGTCAATAGAAGTCGTCATTATTTTAATAAAAAAACAGTTTTATAAAGCAAAAGTGAGATCTACCATATTATGGAGCAAAATAGCTAGCAAGCATATCAGTTGCAAAATAAACCACGGAGCAGGTTTTGGGTACAAGAAACATGCTACAAAAGGATGAAACAGACATGCAAAAAGCAACCATGGCAAAAAAAAAAAAAAGGCTTTGCAAGTGCACCATGTTATCCATGAAATGATTAGCTTCGGGCTTAACTGACACTAAAATCAGCTTGCAATCTGTACTCTATATAGACACTAGAGGCCCGTTTGTTTGCTCAGAAGTAGCTATGAGGTAACTGAAGTAAAAGAAATAAACACTAGTTCCGCTATTTCCGAGCTAAAATGATTGTTTCTTTGGAAAATTTATTTCCCCTGCTTCCTTAGTTGCTGACGTGGATCCTACGTGGCACTACTACTTCCAAAATTTTCTTCCGCCCATCAGGGCTCAGAAGCGTAGAGGAAGTAGATGAAATTGCATTGGGGCCCACATAAAGATTAGGATACACGTGAAATCAGGGACTATTACTGGTTAGAATCCCCAACTTCTCTCTCACCTGATATCTTCACCGCGCTATTCTCCATTGCCCTCTTGCACAGGTGAGGAATGATTAGAAGATTTATTATAGTGAGGGATGCGGGTGCAATTCGTTTCAATTTTCTTCCTCAGCAACTTTGACATAGATTTCCCTAACTATTGACCATGAAATAAATTTTTTGTTTGTTAAAAGGAGATAATTTGTTATGTGTGTGTGTGTGTGTTAATAGTTTGTGCTATTTTTATGCACAACTTAGTTTTGTGGATTTTTCATTTTTCTAATGAATGTTTAGATCAAACCTTCACCATGAAAGTTTATATAGCCAAGAAAGAACTTGGGCTGGATTGTCAAATAATCTCTGTTTGCAATTTGTTGAAAATAGTAATCAGAGAGGATAATTCTAACCCTCTCCTCACAAGTCTAATTAATAGATTAAGAATTACAATGTAGTTTGTCCCCAAGCAATGTGGGGATTAAATATAATAAACTCAACATAATAACTCACAACACCCCCTCAAGCTGAGCATATGTGTGTGTGTGTGTTCAGCTTGTTACAAATAAAGTGCACCTCTAATATATGACGAGGCTTCAAACACTCAAAGTAGTCTTGACCTTCTTATCTTTCATTTGGATGTCTTCAAATCAGCCGATCCCCCCCTAGGGCTCCGCCAATCAAACGATCCTCTCCAGGATTCACCAAACAAATGATCCTCTTTAGTGATCCATCAATAAACGATCCTCTCTTAAATCCACCAAACAAACGATCCTCACAGGGATCTAACTAACAAATGATCCTTCTTTAACGATCTAACAATAAATGATCCTTCATTAGAGATCTAACAAACAAATGATCATTCCTTTAAGGATCCAACAACAAATGATCTTTCTTTAAGAATCTACCAAATAAATTGAGAGAACGATCTCCTTCAAAACGAACCAACAAAAAATTTTCATTGAACCAAACATCAAAGCAAACCAATGGCATGATCTCCACCAAACCAATCTGCAAAACAAACCAAACAAACTAGTTTTTAGCTATATCAATCATAAAGTATGTTAAACCCGTCACCACCTTACCATCCTTTCAAACGAAATAAACACCGAGCACCTCCCCTCCATACTCAAGCAAGTTGATCAATCCATAGTAAAGCCCAACTCCAACTTCAAATATCAAAATAAAACAAATCACTATGAAATCCAACTCCAACTACAATAAATCTAATTCTAATTCGATCAAAATCCTTTATTTCTTCTTTTGCTTTTCTTTTCTTTTCTTTCCTGACCTTTTCTTCTTTTCTCTCCTTTTTTCCTTTTTTCCCCTTTCTGTAGCTAATAGTGGTCAAGGTTTCGATAAGTTGAGTAGGGAGGTGGGGACAAAGGAAAATCAGGATGGCGGAGACAACAAGGGCATATATATCAAGGACTACTATTGCTACGAATGATGGCAATCTTGATCATCGACGAGAGCATTGAAAGCGGGCAACAAGGTCCATGGTACTGTTCACGGTTACCAGTAACTCAACACTGTTCATGAAGAATAGCAGACCCGGTACTGCTCGCTGTGAACAGTGACGCTCTTACTGTTTATGATGAACAGTGAATAGTGTTCACGAAGATGGTAACCTCAGTGCTGTTCTCTGTGAACAGTGACGCTCTTACTGTTTACGGTGAGCAGGGACAAGAAGTAAGGCAGAGGTTGGTTTTTGGTTTTGAGGGGGCTAAGGTTCTGTGAGGGCCTAGGATTTTGGGGGAGGTTAAGGTATTGTGAGGGTCTAGGTTTTTGGGGAGGCTAGGGCTTTGTGTGGCTCTGATGCCATATTGAAAATATTAATCAGAGGGAGGATATTCTGACCCTCTCTTCACAAGTCTACTTAATAGATTAAGAATTACAAAGTAGTTTGTCCCTAAGCAATGTGGGATTAAATATAATAAACTCAACATAATAACTCACAACATGATTCACTTGTCCATCTTCAAACTAGGAGCAACAATTTGTTGATGCAGAACAATGTACATAAGCTTTGTGGTTTCAGATTAACTCCTAGTCCATGGAGTTCTGTAGCCATAGAAAATTTGTGAGGAGTTATAAACAAATTTCTATCAATAAACAAATTTCTATTAATAAACAAATCATAGATAGTTGTTTGATAAAATTTAATCATCCGAATAGACACATTTTTTGAAAAATTTCATATTTCAAACAATAATAATTAAATATGAAAAGGGAGGTGATCTCACCATGGTGTTTATACCAACTCTATCTTCTACTTCAATGACATTTCAAACAAGAATAATCAGGGATGTAACAAGTATTAGTCACTCCCTAACAATATTTTCAATTGCGATTCAAACAAAAAGTGGTGAAGTGGAAGAAGTTCTATTTCTACTACTTCTAAAAATAAGCGAAACAAACAAATATATATCATTTCTGCTACTTCCTACTTCACAATTTTAGAAGTTACTTCTTTAATCTACTTCTTACTTCCAATACTTCTTCTCATCCAAACAGGCCCTAAACATATGCCACAAAATATCTGTGACAAAAATGTCAGGATTCAAGTAATGCAAATATCAAACTAATGCAAATATCAAGTAATGCAAATATTCAACTTAGGAGGTTATTATTGTTACCGTCCATGAACCATCCGGCATCAGATGATATATAACTCTTTGAAATAAAGAGATCCATGTCAGTCAATACTTGCAACACTTCAAGTAGGAGTCCTTGTTTGTCGAGACTATCCACCTACACAAACAATCCATATCTTAGTCATTCATTCAGTATATAAGCATCAAATCTTATGTATTCTCACCTTCACTACGGTGCATTTGTCACAAGACTCGTTATCTACATAAACTCTGCAAAAGCAAATGAGAAGAACAATCAAAAAAAGGAATTAAAAGAATTATTGGATGCCATTGTACAATTCTATGATCACGTCGTATATAGTACTGTGCAACTGACCTTGGGCCATAAATCCTCTCATTGAGGTTCTCAAAATCAGGGTCAAAATAAGGGCAGCAAACTTCCATTTTGCTACAAGCAACAACACAACATCAGTGGAAATGCTTTCAGGTGATGATATATTTACAAGTTAGAGAGCATAGCTAATAAACTTTATGAGATAACATGCTGTCTGAACCTCAGAATGGCATAAAACCAACTAACGGAAAGGCTATATCAAAACACAATGCTTCCAAATTTAAAGATCTGTTAGTTCACACTGATGCAAAGGTAATTATGACTCCTACAGCAATCTTATGATTTCCGCTTTGGCAATCCAAACTTCTGATACAAACAAGATATCCATGTCTCAATGTCCTGATCCAATTCTTTGTTTGACATGTTTCTGGGAGGAGTTTAATTAATGAATTGTGTCGAAATCATTTCGTGCTACTGCTTGAAGATGGATGATACTTTGCTTATAAGTAGAAAACCTTATCTTACCTTAACAGGAGACAGAGGAGATAACAAACAGTGTAGGTTACACATGACAACCACGGAACTGTTGGAAATATAACATACAAAGCAGTGGAATTTGCATATCATGACTATTAATCAAAATTAATTAAAATCTTGAAGAATACCTTAAACGCTTTCCGAATTTCTTCGATAATCTGTTAAAAATCAATCCGAAATAGCTTCCTCAAAAGAAAAAGCCTCCAACAGAAATCCACCCGTCACCGAAGAGGAGCAATACTGAGAGATAGGTTCTCAATTTTCTATTTCTCTATTTCTTGTTTTTCTCTTCTCTTCTCATAAGGCTACATGTGAACCCTATATATAGGATTAACCTAGCCTTAGAGGTTTTAATTTTAAACATTTCATAATTGTTTAAAACTCTATCCATAACAATTAAAGATAGAATAGAATTGTTTAAAAACTTTATCCATAACAATTAAGGATAGAAATAGAATTGTATTGCATGTATACCTCTTGACATTAGTGAGACCAATTGCGTCCCATATCGAGAACCAATTAATAATCAAATTAATAATTTTAATTTAACAATCAAATTCCTATCCAACCAACTGTTCATAAAAGCTCTTCCATAATATAGGATTAATTATTAATAAATAATATTTTACATTCAGTCCTCTCCAGTGTCATTCATTTTAGGTAATTCTTTTGAGCAGGACAATTCACCTATTTGCTCATGCCTAAATTACAATTCCCATGACATAAATAAAAATCATTTTGAAACATCAAAATATTTTATTTTTATGAGAAAGTAAATTTTGAAAAACATTTTTAAAACCACCTGCCGGCAGGAATTTAATAACTTCATGGGAATGCATAATAAATTAACTCATCATAATGAGCATAATGGATCCTATCTAGATATCCATCGTTTTCCTAAATAAAATTTAGTAACCCAACGTTTCAGGTTGTGTAGCACTTGCTAAACAAGCTTAACCATCACATCAAAGTATACTCAAATTGAAAATGACAATATCATCAAGTCAAAGGGGCCATGTAACAATTTGAATTTTCTATCTCTTAGGCAACTTGTCCAAGAAAAATCAAATGTGGTCTAGTGCTACACACATCACAATGTGTGCTTATGACATATACCCGGGGAATCCACATTCCCGGTGGTTAAGACCCACCACCACATCTCACATGTCGGTGTCATGCATAATAACCCGTTATAACAAAGTTATCCTTTACTAGTTATAGGTTAAACACAAATTTAAGAAATCTCTAAGTTAGATCACATCTTCAAGCAAGTGACCATCACAGTGCATGATCTAACAAAATAATTTCTAAGGATACTATAACAATTATAAAAATGATACCCAAACTATATGTGCAACAAATAAATCTATTAATATTTCAAGAATATTACATAATTTGTATTGGATGGTCAAGGGCATATTATCACTACTCCAGCATCCCATCCTGATAGTTGAGACCTACCACCACATCTCTCATGTCGGTATCATGCATGATAGCTTGTTATAATATAGTTATCTCATATTATACGAGTTTAAGAAATCTATAAATTAGATCATACATCTACACAAGTAACTCATCATAATGCATGATCAAATAAAATAGTTTACTGGGGATACTATAACAAGTATATAAATAATATCTAAGAAATGTGTTCAATAATAAAGTCTTAATTAACATTCAAGAATATGTATAAATCATATTAGATGAGCAAAGGCGTATTAATCTATTTTAGTAGTTTCATGTGTGAGTATAGTTTCATACCGGAAGAGTTTAGAAAAAGTGATGAATTTAAATAAAAAGTTAGAGTTAGTGCCACTAGCCCAAGCCTTGGGTTAATTTAGTTCCCGGCACCTATTTAAGGCCATTAGTTCCTAGGTTGAGCCATATTTCTCCTCGAAGCAATTTTTCTATCGTTGAATGAATTATTTCATTTGCAATCATTTGATGCAGAGATAGAACTCATATGAGAAACTCTGTTTTTCTTTTATTCATCAATAAATTTGGTGGGGAATCAACATAAAGAAGTAGATTATTAAAAGAGAGATTGTCAATTACGACTATATGTATAAAGTAGTTCCCATTTGGAGTAACTCTGATTCTAATCTTGACTTCTTTTTTATTTTGAGGTCTCCTTCGAGAAATATTACATGGTCAGCGCAAGGGCTGCAAGTTGGCGATGTTAGGTTTAAATCTGAGTGGAATGTGATTTTTGTCTCTAATTAATTACTATTTTGACTCAAGACTTTGCCTTACTCAACTAAACTTTGAGAATCAGATTATTGTATAGTCAAAGTCGTAGTTTTGCATTAACAGTACATCTGTACATGTCTCTTGATATGACATTCACGAAACAAAAAAAAAAAAAGGAAAAACCCGGATACAAAAGAAAAATATTAAATGCACTCGTGATATTAAATGTGCGTCAAATAAATGGTAGTTATTGAATTATTAAATTTTGAGATTCGTACACAAAATAAATGTTAGTATTTTTTAGATATACATTTAATGCAATAGACCGTCCTCATTAGATAGTTTCTCAGGATACAAAATGTTTAAGAAACCCAAATATTGATTAACAGTAAAATTAGTCAACAGTAAATCTCAATAGAATTCTTAACTAGGGTGATATACAGTCTATTTATTACTATATAATAACAAAGTAGCTGCTTGGTACATTTTAGCATATTGATATGTGTCGATTTCTGAAGCATTTTAACATCTTGCCAGATGTCCATTTTTTACCATCTCTCCATAATTTAAAACTCATTCTTTATTATGGGGGTCATTTTTTTTTATAATTTAAATGTTAAAAGGTTGAATTTCAAATAACTTTATTTCTATCCTTTTATTTATCTTATCCTTATTTGTTTTTAGAACTTAATTAATTGTAACGAATCTCCTTTCCATGCGTTCTTTTGGGATCTCAAACGGGAAAAAAAAAAGTGAGAATCTTTGGGGGAAATCATAGGGAATTACGAAGAAACGCGGGCCAATTTTCCACTCCAGAGGATAATATAATGGAGTATTCAGTAGTAGAAAATATGAGAAAAATTCTACGTCTTCTCCATAGCTTTCTCTCTTTCTCCCTCAAATTCCTAAGTCTCTGATACAATTTTACAACCCTTATTTGTTTTATTCTCTTGGTAACAATTGTCCAAGCAAGAGGACTTAGGAATCGCCACATCCTCGAGTGCTAGTTTTCAGGGAACTTTTACCGCTAGGAGACAGACTGCCATTAAAGCTTGCATGAGGGCAGGCGTCTATTTTTCTGGAGTAGTGTCTACACCCGACAGGCCGGCGATCATATCCACCTTTCCGTTATTTATTTGTTTATTGAATTACTTTTTCTTCATTTATTTTCCCAACGATCTAGAAAACCAAACCATATTTATCGTAGTTGCAATCTTTAAATCAAGTAATTAATTTGCTTTTGTAATTTTAGTATTGCTTGTTGTTCTGCCAATTTCGACAATTGAAGTTCTGTTAAACCTTAGTCAATTGTATGTGACTATGTGAGGTGTTTATTGTTGCATAATTGAAAGGTCGTCGTCGAATCATTATTCTGAATACAATCTGCAAGTGTTTTCGAAGTAAAAAGACGAAGCTCATTGCTTTTAATTCTATGCTAGTGCTGTTTTGTGTAGGTTGATCAATTTCGAGTTTTAATTGCTGGTTGGATCTTTCGCAGCAACTAGCTTAATTAAATTGTTTTGATACTACTGCGTTTATCAACACATTGCAATAGTTTAAGAAATAGGCTGGTCATAGTTCTCCAGCTTTTAAATAACAATACTTAATAATTCTGCTTGATACTTAATTGGCCATTCATATTTCCGACGGTAATTATTTATTGCTTGCTGTCAATAGTACTGCTTGTGGTCTACCTTACATTAGTTCATTGTATTATAATATCCTGCCAGGGCTTCCAATTAAAGAAAATTATCCAAGTTCTGTTTATTTTGTATCTAGTTGTATTTCTTATAGCTTTAGAATTTTTAAGCACATATCGTTTACTTAGAGATGAATGTCACTAATAAATTGTTTCCGTTTGTCCGAAACCTAATTTCACACCTGAGCCAAATGTCATTTCTTTTCCAACAAAGAAAACAAATTACATAGAGAATTGGAAGTTAATTCTGCAACAGTTAAAAGTTTTATTCTGTAATCTTGACGTTACTTTCTGCAAAATAATGTTCTTTGTTACTAGCAATTTCATTTGATCGCTTGCATAACGTTTGCTATGACCAAGTTCATAATTATAGTTGGTATAGAGATGTATACTCTTGTAAATTATAGATAAGCATCAACCTTTCAACTAATGAGATCAAGAGGTATGTTTTTACTTCTATTTTTAAGGTGAATGAGATCAGTCTTTCTATTGAAGACATATTTTATTGCTCATATAATACATAGGATCAATATGAGTTTGTTATGTAATTGCAAGAAATTATAAATTCAAGCATGTCACATGAATTGTAGCTCTTGATATATTCAGAAGAGTAAATGTAACTTCAGAAATTAGTTATTCATAGTTATCAAAATTGTAATGATTTTCTAAGAGGTAGAACAGATGATATTAAAAAATGGCGAGGCAAGTTCAAGAAGGTCCCACTTATACCAACTTGCAACTATTGTATTTTTCGGACATAACTTTTAAATCCTCTAGCTTCATCATAATTTTGATAAAATTGAATAACTAAAATTATTCATTATTGAGCATTCAATTGATATATTTTGGAGAAAAACAACTTATTCCTCAGCACTTGCACATCATGGAGTAAAGTTTATTTATGTTTCAATGCTATGCATGAGCTAAGGGAAAAGTGATGTTTCTCAATACAATATGCTATTTAATTTCCTCTATTTGTCTCTCGTCGTTATATTACATTTCATGGAGTATTATCTAGATGGCCATTATGCATGTATCAAGAATCTCTAAATGAGAATAAAAATATAAAATGGTTGCAAAACCACACATGACCCTAAACTTTTTCAAAGTCAAATTTGATAAAGTTTATTTCTAGGAGTATAGTCCTAGAATCATCGAGGGGAGTAGGGTTGAGCCCATAGATGAGGTCACCGACAGGAAGAACCCAACCTTCTGGTTGGCGAGCTGTTCCCATAAAGTAGGTTCAATGTGGTAGAAACAAGCTGTATTGATAATTCTTGTGTGGAGCACTAACCTTTAGAGTTACGCTTCTTTGTAGCATTAGATGCATTTATGATTTGCACGATATTAGTTACACCCCCATTCCTATGATGACAGTGCTCATATGATGCAACTGGTTAGGATAAGTTATACTCTTAATAAGTCCAACTTACGATCTGTAGGGGGTATTATATCTAGTTGCAATACCTTGGACGACTTACTTACGCGATAGGAATCGTAAAGGCTGTGGTTAGGGGGGGGGGGGGCGCAGGGCTGACCCCCCGAAACTCTCATGGGATGATATTTATGAGTATGGCCATTATCCCTCCAAAATGCTCGCTAAATGGATGACTGCATATTGTGTGTGAGTTTGTCAATATCTGGTAAATGGTCTTCATTATCACATTTTATTACAGTTGTATAACCCCCATTATCTATTTTATGTAAATAAAAATATATCGACTAATAATGATTTTTTATCTTAATTTGCAGGTAATGAAGGATTAATGAATAAGAGCCCAAATGAGCCAAATTCCCTCAATTTTCAACCTTTTATTGAAGCCCAAGATTGAGTCAAGAAGCCCAAAAGCTCATGAGGACAAAGTCACCAAGTCAACTCAAAGAGAATCAAATTATGTTATAAATCAATCGATGGACTGATCAATTAACTAGTCGATTGGCTAATCGATTAGCTAACTGATGGGTTAACCGATTAGTTTGTAACAGAATTCAATCAATGATTAATTTTAATTTTCTTGAAGCTCAAGCATGATCAAAGAGTTCTTGTTAATTGTAGTAGGCTATAAATAGGAGTAGCGAGTGAGAGGTTTGGGTGTGAAACATTTTATAAACTCTATTTGGAGAGGAGGATTACTCTTAATTGAGAAGACCTTTCAAAAATTATAAACTTTAGTTTGCAATAAATAATTTTCCCCCCTTTTTAATTTTCCTTCTTCTTCTCTTTGGACGATAAAATGAATATGAAGGTTTGCTTCACAATGGGCCCACCCCTTGAAATGTAATTTTTTAACTTTTTTTTATTTTCTTATTTTAGAATTACATACTTTAGAATTTTATTTTCTTATTTTTATTTCATGTTTAGTAGATTAGATTTATTGCTTTGTAGCATAGACTTATTTCATGCTTTGTAGCGTAGATTTGCTTCATGTTTCATAGTGTAGATTTCTATTTTCTTGTTCTTGTTCTTATTCTTATTCTTGCTTTGTACTTATTTCCTTTTTGTTCATAATATGTGTAACTAATCTCTTTAAGAAATCTAGAATTGTATGAAACTAGGTTAATTTCTCTTATGATTTATGGATTGCCCTCTTTATACTTAAAATGATCATGCTTAGGGTAATCAACTAGAAAACTAATTGATAGAAAAAGAGTTTGATAATTTATACTTATCTTGAATAGTTTGATAGGTTATGCTTATTCATTTTTAGGATTATCACCTAGTTGCTTGTTCTTTTCATGAATGAAAATTTTACTTCGATGATAATTTGATAGGTTATGCTTTTTTAAGTGGTTTGATAATCTATATTTAGTAAATATAAAGTAAAATATGATAAAAAGAGAGTAGTTTACTATTCGCGCGGAAAAAAGTTGTTGTTGAGATTTCCATTGTTTCAAAATTTGTTTATAAACTTCAGGCGCCTGAAACAAAATTCAAATAATAAAAGATCGCCTTTTTATAAGGCTTTACCATGGAAAAATCAAATCAAAAATTATAACTTTAGTTCCAATTTGAACAAACGCGGGGTCCGTTTATCGGACCCTCGCTTGCGTGGGTATCTTGGCCTGTGACGGGGACTTG
>JBAKGM010000365.1:14288689-14299115 GCA_037177215.1 Asparagus racemosus | reverse complement strand
CGATAGCGACGTCCAATCGAGTGGCCGGCGAACCACTGAAGGAGGAGGAGGCGCCCAAATCAGGGGAGGACGCAGGGAGAGAGCGATGACGACGATGAATTAGGGTTTTGAGGGGAGAGAAGAGGGGGCGAGAGATCTCCGACGACGGCGAAATAGGGTTTGGGACGAGAGAGACGGAGGGAGAGAGAAAACCAGAGCAGCGGGACTTTGGGGCTTTTTTTTCATTTTTTTTTGGTAAAACAAAATTGGAGGGGAAACTCCCTCTGTTTATTTTGGGGAAACACATGTTTGCCCCAACGGGCTAAACCGTTGGTGCTGGAAAACCTAGCCCCAACGGTTCCTGCCACCCGTTGGGGCTGTCCCTATTTGTACTAGTGTTTGAACCCCCAGAGCCTTGTCAAACTCTTTCTCATCGTGCTCAACATCTGCAGATAGTTTCAGCGAGGAGAGTTGCTATTGGATTCAACATCATCACCCTTTCTTCATTAAGTTTCGCTTCAATCTTTTGAAGAAAGGTTTGCTTAGAAAAAAGGTTACAACATCTTGTTAATTTGTGCATAAACTATTTTAATAGTTTTTTGTTTCATCTTGTTTTTACAGCGTACTCATGCCAGTGATAATTGAGGGTTGGGACTAGCTAGGGCTAGGTGTTACTTATCTATGAGGAGTTAGGTTAGATGACTAGTTTAGGGTAGATTCTAGAGTGCAACCTTTGTAAGTCTATCAAATAAGGTTGTGACTCAGGTGAACTCTTGTCATAGTGAGGAAGCTCTTTCATGAGAAGGAGGAGTGGCCATAGGATTGTTATTCGAATCACTATAAAATCTCGCCTGTTCCTTGTTTGGTTTTTTGTTTGGTTATTCACTCGTAGTTTTCTATAATTTCACTGCATATTTAGTGTTTTATCAAGAAACTATAGTAAACCTATTTCACCCCTCTTCTAGGCTTGCATCTTAGATCTAACAAAAAGTCATACAACCAATCTGAAAGTGTGTTCAAAATATGACCGCGACATAGCACTTCATCTCCCTCCTGTTTCACCTTTTACTTCTTGATTTCTTCTATTTCCTCCTTACTAGATTGCTTCCCATCTGTACTTGGTTTTGGATCTTCTATAGGCTCCAGTTGGGGTTGAGGATATAGAAAATTTTCAATGCAGTAGAAGAAACATCATCGTGTTTTGCCACCAAGATAAGTTGTTCCCATCGAATCAGTTCAGGTTAACCATGTCTTCATTCGTCACCTTGATTGACTCTAACTCCATTGTAGCAGAATTATTTTTTTAAGATTATAAGTAGTAATAATAAAAAAGACTTAATTTCTAAGGCGTGAAACACTTTCCTTAAAGAAATATTTGCTTGACTTGATAATTCAAGTTTGCTTCAGGTTAATGCAAAATTTTATCCAAAGATACAACAGAAATAGAAAATTCTAGAAAGCAAATATTTTTGGTATAGATTGTATATTGTACGAAGGAGAAAGTTTTAAGAGAAAAAAAAAGTTAGTTTAGAAGCTAGGATATGAGTCCTATTTATAGGATTGAAAAAAGTGCTTCCAGTGGTCATATTTTCAACGATCAAACCTTTTCAAAGTCCAATAGTCAAACCTTTTGAAATTTCAACAGTCAATTTCCAACGGCTAAACCTTTTGAAATCTCAATGGTCAAGCCTTTTAAAATTGTAGCAGTTAATTTCCAATGGTTTAATCTCTTCAATTGTGACATTTTGTTTTTATCAAGGAAAAATTGTGTCAAGGCCCAAAATAAAGTAACCCAAAAATTTTCAAAACTACCCCTCTTTTTCTTCTTCTTCTTCTCCTCTCTGCTTTTCTCTTTTTCTCATGAAGACCATAACTGCTCCTTCCTCCTCTTCTCCTCCTCTCCCCTAACCGTACCTTCCTCCTCTCTCTCTCCCTCTTACTCCTCTTGCCCACCGACACTGTTGTCTCCCTCTCTCACCTCCCCCTCCACTACAACCGAGCATACCCTCCAGTCCTGTTATCTTAGGCAAGCGTTGAGAAGGCTTAGAGAAGGAGGAGAGGTGATTGACAAGATGGATGGAGAGAAGCATGGAGAAGGAGTAGGAGAGAAAGAAGGAGCAGTCGAGCTCATCAAGCGAATGAGGTCCATGGTGATGGGAGGTAAAGAGAGATCAGGAGAGGTATGGATGGATTTGGTGATGGAGCATGGTCTCCAAGACGCGTAGAAGGCCGTAGGAGATGAAGGTTAGGGTTAGGGCTCATATCTAGTGGGTAATGAAGGAGAAGGAGGAGGAGGATAATGAGGATTTGGGACATATGTGTTTTTGTCAAAATGCTTATGAGATGGATGAGTTGGCTTGCAGGTTAAAATGATATTGCTTGGGCTAAAAATTTATGAATACCTATAGAGTGTTTGATGAAATGCCAAAGAGAGATGTGATTTCTTGGAATATGATAATAAGAGGTTGTTTACAAAGAAAATGTTATAGAGATATTCTCGTGTAGATGTGTGTATATAAGCATCAAAATTACACAAACTTTTTGATTGTAAGAGTTGATCATGAATATTAGTTGTGAATCTTACCTGTTAACTTTAGTCATTACATATTAACTATATCCAGTTCATGTTGACTATACTCAGTACATGTTAAGTTTAGTCATTACATGTTAACTATATCAAATACCTGTTAAATATTTTTATATATGTTCATGTTAGCTCTAAGATTTGTTTTGATTATTAATTATCAGGTAATAACAAATTATCCAATATATGAATTAAAAATTACTTTTAACAGGTATATGTTACCGCTAATAGTCATATGTGTTACTTAACCAGAACAGTTTACAGTTAACATGTACATGTTAACATATATACATGATACTTAATAAGAATCAATTATAATTAACATGTACAGAGTATAATTAACATGTACTTGTGATATTTTACAGGAACAAGTTATTTGGAGTAGTATCTCCTCTTCAAGCTCGCCGCCATCCTCAACTTGGTTTTTTAGAGTAGTATGTTAAGTGTGCATATGACATGTGGCGGTTTGGAGATTGCTTGCAAATTATTTGATGAAATGTCAAAGAGAGATGTTTGAGTTCTCTACAAGTTTAAAGCTTTGATTTGGAAACAAAGTTTAGTTTTTGTAATGCACAATTATGTTGAATTATAATTTTGTGTCTCGTGCTAATGCTATGTGAGTTGTCTTGTCATTTAAATGCAAAGGATAGTACAAAGTATTGATTTTGAATGCACAACTATGTTTAATTAGCCAGTATTGTTTGTCTTGTATATATTCAGGTTTTGGTTGTATTGTTCATCTTCTTTTGCTTAAAGATGAGTAAAATTTTCTTGCAGAATTATCTTTGCACTGAATATAGTTAACATGTACTGGCTAAAGTTAACATATACTGAAAATAGTTAATAGGTGTTGGGTATAGTTAATAGGTATGGGGTATAGTTGACAGGTACTCACTAAAGTTAAAAGATATTGGATATAGTTAATAGTATATCTAAACATTTGATTATAATTAGTGCTTTCTAATTATGGATAGATTTAATTTAATGGAGATCCTTAGATGAATATAAATGCATTAAATTTCTAAAGTGGGTTTAGAGTTTTTGCATATTAATGGAGATTTAATTTAATGGACAAAGAAGAGAGATCGTGAAAAAACTAGATTTTGGTATTTGAGCTTCTAATAGATTTGAACTTCTTGAGTTTTAGGGTGTGTTTAGCAATTATTCAAAACTGGGCTAAGTTTGAACCTGGCCCAGCTTTGAATGATTTTATGTTTGGCAAATTTCAGGGCCAGTTTTGGACTGGATTTTTTAGGCTAAATTTTGGCTCTTAAACTGGTTCTAGTTTGGATCACCCTCCAACTCCTTCCCCCTGTTCCACATTAGAACCAGTTTAGACTTAAACTTGGCCAAATGCTAACCTACCCCAGTTTTCAATCAATTGCCAAACAGACCCTTAGTGTTTAGGATTATGATATATTTAATGATGGATAATTAGCATTACTAAATATTTGACTATAATCAGTATTTTCTAATTATGGATACATTTAATTTAATGTGGATTCTTAGGTGAATATAGAATTAGGTGTCCACTTGTCGTCTTTTAATATGACACATGACAGTGTTTAAATCTTTAGGAATACTATCAATTTCTCATTATATATAAAGGAGGAAATGAGGATATGTCCCTCCTTTATATACAAAGAGAAATTGGTGGTATTTTTAAAGGTACAGAAAATTGACATGGGTCATATTATAAAGGCATAAAAAGTTAATGTGTGTCATATCATAAGCATCCATATATACCTTTGTCCTATCCGAAGATGACATGCATATACCTAATCTTATTTTCACCTCAAAATTCTCATCAACTTAAAACCATCCATAATTAAAAAATTCTAATAATTAAATGCTTTGTAATCTTATCAGATTATAATTATTGATAATTAAAAAATCTCATAATTATATATTTAAATATAGAAATTAAAAAAATCATATAAAAAGCTTCTCTACATAAAATTATGGATTAATGTAGAAAACCTCCTAACTATTTTAATTTGAGAAAACTCCCTTAAGTTTGAGCATAACGTAGAAAACCCCCTCAATTATGAAATTTTAAGATAACCCCTCGAACTTTTCTTGCTTAAACCCCTTTAAATATGGGGTGTGTCTTAGACAATATCTCTCAACCATTTTAATTTGAGAAACTCTCTCAAGTTTGAGCGTATTGTAGATAACCCCTCAAGTTTGAAAATTCGAGAAATCGCCATGAATTTTTCTCTTTTGCGCTTTGAAAGCTAACACTGTTAGACCTAGCATGTTACATGACAAATAGATGACTAAGTAAAAACTAAAATACTGCTCAATCATAAAATATAACTCTACTTTTTTTAGGATAAAGGAAAGAGAGAAGAAAGAGGGCAAAAAGCATTGTAAATTGAAAGTAGTACTTTTTTTACCTGTTGGAGATTTCTTTGTAATTAAATGTCAAAAAGATATTTTAGTTGTTTTATATTTGAAAATGATGTTAGGGGATTCAGTGAGAAAAGTGTGAAAGATTAGGGAGATTTTGTAAGACACCACAAAGTTGATGATGTTCTCTAATTTTGAAAGTTGAGTAGGGTTATCTATAATATGCCCAAACTTTAGGGGATTTTTCTCAAATTAAAATAATTGAGAGGGGTTTTCTAAGCATATATCATAGTTTTTGTTTGTTTGGGGGGGGGCTAGGGTTAGGGCTGTCTTTTAAAATTAACTCTAAAATCATATCAAATTATATTTAAAGTTGATGAATTAGTCATCCTCTTAAAATATTATTGATGAATTTATCAAAATATTTTTGTCATTCAGTGATTTAATATCATGTCTTTATTGATTTTTATAAGGAGGGGTTATTAGTCCACTTGTGTGTCTCTTTAAAATATTAATAGAACACAAGACACTATAAATAATATATAATATATTATATAATTAAAATTTTTCCTATTATAAAAACACTCCCTTCAATTCAAAAAAATAAACAAATATTTACACAAATTACCTAAATTATTATCTCGAATTCTTCCTACTTTATCCATTTTTTTAATAATTAGATTGAAATTCTAATGGGTCCTTAAGATTATTCTAAGAATAAGTATTTGGATTCTTAAGATATTTTATGGATATTTTACACATATATATTTTCAAGCATCATAAGATTGACATTTAAGCGTGAGATTGTTTTAGAATAAATCAATACATGAAGGCTTTATATCTCATCTTGCTGTGCCGTTTTTATTTGAATGCTTCATGTTGCAGGGTCTAACTCAATATGCTCTTTAATTCATACCAAATCTCATAGATTTTAATAACAAAACGATAATGTAGGATGACCTTGTTAGCTAGCAAAATCTTCGTAGTTCTTATATCGAAGAGATATTTGCTGTGTTGTGATCTTACGTAGAGTGCTGGCTTCTTTTATATCAATTTTTATAAATATTATAAGAAAGGAGAATTATTACAAAAAGAGATTGATGGTTAAATAGTCTAATTTGAAATTTAAAATTTCAAAATAAAAAATTTTCCACGCCCTCATTCTACAAGCCGACCATTTCTTTTCCTCTTTTTATCTTAGAATATTATAAATAAAAAGGAATATTGTAAAGGAGAGACCAGTGGCAAACTATCTTACTCTATATTCAAATTTTGAAATAAAAGTCAGCCACCTCCTTGTTTTGAATTTCTTTTAAATTTCAAACTATTTGAAGAAAAAGCTCCTATTCAAATTATCTAATTTTCAATAATTTGTATGCTATGAGTTATTAGCATGAGCCATTTGTTTGCTCATATCCATAAAAAAATGAGTACATATAAAAATAGAGAAGAAGAAGCAACAATTAAAAAAATCAGTCCAATTCAATTTAGAAGCATATGCATTTGACTAAAAGGAAATCTCTTGAGGCCAAGTATCAAATATAAACAAATAAACTCTCAGCCTTCAAAGCTAATGATGTGAGTATAGTTCCTATTGCCTGCTCTATATTTATTTTACACATAAGGCTCACCCGTGCAAGTATGGACAAAATACTTGTAACTAATAATAATATAATGATAATGATAATGATAATGTTATATTGTATAAAATGTAACAATAACATATTAACATACGAAAAGTAATAAATATATTATTATTAAAAATAATATATAATAATTACAATAAAAGATATAATAAATATAATATAATATTATAATATATTATATCATAGGGTTATTTGCCTATATATCAAGCAAATCTCTATATTTGCATATTTACCCCAAATCTTCATTATGTAGTTAGTATACTCTCCACCAATTAACTTAAGTTCCTACATTTTCTATTGACTTATTAGAAAATATTTATGGAATTAATACTTTTGGTTGATTGTATATGTATATTACATTATAGATTATTTTACTTTCTCACATGAAATAATATTTGGCACTTAATAGTTTTAGTTACTACTTTTAATATATATATAATAGAAAGAGCTGTTGTGATAACATTTATTTATTTACCTACAATATACGACCATCTCAATTCCAACCATTTACTCTAGATTTATTCTATAGTTATGCGTGTCAGGGTATTAACTAAGTCAATAATTCATGTGTTACATTTATAATAATTGTAATTGACTGGTTACATATAGATACTTGGGCAAGAAATTATACTTTTATCAATAAAAACCGTTGGTGATTATGTTACAATTTTTAAGTTATATATAACTTATCTATGAAGAAAAGGACCCATGATATTTGACCACTTGCAAGGCACGTGGATCCTAGCTAGTAGTCATTAAATTTACTAGTTTTAGTCTAAGGATGGCAAATTTTGCCATGCCCGATTGCCCATTATGCCTACCCACTAATTGGCCCGCCTAAACACACCCATTTAGTTAAGGGTTTTTTCATCAAAATCACTTTTACTTTTATCTAAATTGATACTTATCATCTTTAAAGCTTTTTAATGTAAACCACATTTACTTGCTGATATGTTTGCAATATCACATCTAATCCAGTTTTCAGCCAAACAAATACACGAAATGTCCATTTTATCCTCACCGTTTTCTTTTTTTTATCTCCTTCCTCACAAATTCTAACCCTAACCCTAGTCTCCTCATCCTCCTCTTCTCCCTATCTTCCCTCTCCCTCCTCCCTCCTCCCCCAATTCCCCTCCTCTCTCTCTTGTCCTCCCTCTTCCTCCATGACCTCTCACTCTCCCATTCCTTCCCAAGTGGGAACTAGGATTAGGGTTTGGGGGATCAAGGTGGCGGTCATGGGTTAGGGTTAGGGTTAGGGTTAGAAACTGTAGAAGTGGAGGATGGAGGAGGCTAGGGTTTGGGGTTGGAGGAAGAAGATAGGGGAAATGGGAATATTTGATTTTTCGTGAGTGCACAGTAGGAAAAGGTGTGACATTGCAAACATGTTAGTAAGTAAATGCGGTTTACATAAAAAAAACTTTGAAGGTGGTAAGTATCAATTTTGGTAAAAATAAAGGTGATTTTAATGTGAAAACTCATTAGTTAAATGAGCTTTAAATGGGCGGTTTTCATTACCACAAGCAATAAATGAGCACTAATTGAGCACGCGGAGGATCGCCTATTTCACCACCCAATAAATTCATACACATTTACCATACACCTTCAACATTTTAAAATTACAAAAACTCCATTAAAAATTTAAAATTTATAAATAGGATAAAGTTTATAAATTATACATATCACCAAAAGTTTTGACATACGAAGAAACCCTACAACTTTTAAAAATTATAAAAACACCCTTAAAATAAAAAATGTTCAATAAACTCCCTTAAAATATCAAAACTTACACACTATACAAAATCTGTTAATTGTGCACAGCATATGAAAGTTTCAAATTTTACAAAAAACACCCTAAAGTTTTAAAAATTACAAAGACACCCTTAAACTCAAAATTTTTGAAAAAATACCCTCAATATATCAAAGCTCACAAACATTATAAAAATTTGTAAATCACATAGCACGTGGTGGTTTTGAATTTGTAAAAAACAACCTAAAAGTTTGAAAGTTTGCAAAAAGTGAAGTCTGAAAAATTACAAAAAATGCGCTTAAAATAAACTTTTCAAAACACCCATAAAATATCAAAATTTACAAATAGTGCAAGCTCTGTAAATTACGCGTAGCCTAGGAAAAGTTTCAAATTTGCAAAAAACACCCTAAGAGTTTTTAAAATTGCAAAAAATACCCTTAAAATTCAAACTTTTCAACAACCACCTTAAAGTATCAAAACTTACAAACTGCAAAAAAGTGCATTTTGCACAAAGAACCTAAAAATTTCTAATTTGTGTAGAACACCCTAGAAGTTTTGAAATTTGCAAAAAACCCATAAATTCAAAATTTTCCAGACTTTGAGGGCGTTTTCTACTAAATTTGAAACTTTTAGGTGTTGTTTGTAATTTATCAATTTTTATAATTATTTGTAAGTTTTGATATATTAAGGGTGCTTTTTAAATATTTTGAATTCTTTACAATTTTCAAAATTTTTAGGGTGTTTTCTTCAAAACTCAAAACTTTTAGGTGCTCTGTGTGATTTATTGATTTTGTACAGTTTGTAAGTATTGATACTTTAAGGATGGCAATCAAAAATTTTGAAATTAAAGGTTTTCTTTGCAGTTTCAAAACTTTCAGGGTGAATTCTGTAAAAAAAAATTTTAAAATCCAAAATTTTCAACGGTCACTCGTAAAGTATCAAAACTCACAAATGGTAAAATGTTTGTGATCAATACGCAACACCTGAATATGTCAAAAATTATATTAAAAAACCCTGGAAATTTCAAATGTTAGAGTAAACACCCTGAAAATACAAATTTCTCACAAAACACCCTTAGAAAAAAATCAAAACTTACAAATAGTGCAGAACATTTATATTACACATAGCATCCTAAAATTTGCTAAAAGCCCCTAAAAGTTTGCTAAAAGTCCCAAAACGTTTGCAAAATACAGCCCAAAAGTTTGCAAAACCTGTCAAAAATTTACAAAGAGCCCTCCAAAAGTTTGCAAACAACCCCTAAAAATTGCAAAAACCACCTAAAGTTTGTAAAAAGCCCCCAAATGCTTACAAAGAGCTCTTGAAAGTTTGCAAAGAGCCCCCTAAAAGTTTGCCAAAAGACCCTTGAAAGTTTATATATACAGCACTATTATAGTTATATGGGCACATGGACGACCCGCTTATTAAATGGGCAGGCAACCGATCCATTTAGCAACTGCTAAATGGGCCATGAATCAGCAAATGAGCAAAATCTACCCGCCCATTTATGACCCGCCCGTTTTTGGCCCATACCCACATATTTAACTACTGGAGTACTAATAATATGCCATTGAATATCCAATACAAATTATGTAATATTCTTAAAATATTAATAGAGTTATTTGTTATACATATAATTTGGGTATCATTTTTATAATTGTTATAGTATCCATAGAAATTATTTTGTTAGATCATGCACTGTGATGGTCACTTGCTTGGAGGTGTGATATAACTTAGAGATTTCTTAAATTTATGCTTAACCTATAACTAGTGAAGGGTAACTTTGTTATAACAGGTTACTATGCACGACACCGATATGTGAGATGTGGTGGTGGGTCTCAATCACGGGAATGTGGATTCCCCGGGTATATGTTATAAGCACACATTATAATATGTGTAGCACTAGACTACATTTGAATTTTCTAGTGTAGGATCGCTAATCTGATCACACTAAACACTAGGGGAGGGTGAATAGTATTTTAAAAAATTAAGCAAAATAGATTATAGATTGCAAATAAGATAGCAACAAACTCAGATAATCAATAATACAAACACAAGAGATTTTTATACTGGTTCCACCTCCCCGGTGTACATCCAGTCCCCAAGCAAATCCCGCTTGAG
>JBAKGM010000365.1:14278481-14288589 GCA_037177215.1 Asparagus racemosus | reverse complement strand
GAATGGGAGAGAGGAGGAGATGTTGGGGATTTGGACTAAAAGAGATTGGAGGAGATGAAAGAAATGAGAAAGTAAGAATGATTATCCATAAAATGAGGTAGAAGGAGAGGGAGTGAGGGAGGAAGGAGGGTTAGGGTATAGGAAGAATAAATGCATGGAGGAGATGGTGGAAAGAAGGAAGGAGAAGATAGTGAAAAAAGAGGGTGTTTTTTTTTTACAAATTTTAAATTTTAGGGAAAGGTGATGTGTTATTTCAAAAATTATGAGAGATTAAGGGGCCTATATGTAAAATTTCTTTAATTTTTTTGCTCAAAAATAACTCTGGCGATCAGAAGGTTTATTTGTCATCGATTTGTCACTTTTTGGTCAAAGTGTAGCTGATATCACTTTTTAGACTAAAGTGGTAAAAATGTGTCACTATTTAGGCCAATTTGGTATTTTAGCCTCACAATATGTCATCACGCACTTGAAGACGCAATATTCCAATTTCAACAATCCCAAACAAACATTCGTAGAGAAATTCGGTGAAAGTTCGCTTGGGCCGTCCTCGACTGATACTCATTATAACGTTTGAGTTGGGCCGATTACATTGAATAATTTAAATTGATAAAGTCTCCCAGTTTTAAATATGGAGAGTAATTCAAGGAGCCCATCAAGTTAAGACTCTCACGGCAAGACTTCGACAATCTATTAAACTAAGCGGTTTAAAGTTAGTTTCTCAAATCATCGCAATTGGTGCAAACCAATCATTCAAATCATTAAAATTGCTACTAATTCTCCTAAGTCTAATAAGTTATTTTAAAATTAATCTATCAAATCATTAAAAATCACTGTTAGATCCGCCAATTCTATAATTTGTTACTAGGAGAGCTAAAAAACTAGCTTTTTAGAAGTTAAGGATTCTAATTATTTAAATGAGGTTTAAAAACCAGCTTATTTGGATGTTACCAAATATACCTGTAGAAAGCTCAACTTAAAAGGAAATTTTGCCCCAAGAAATAGGCCTCCAAACACCCCCACAACACTTTTCATATGGACTTGTAGTAGATATTTAACCCAATCATGGGCCTAACTAATTAAAGTTCGGCCCAAATCTAAAACTTCAGCCCAGATATACATAATTTAGGACCATCTGCCTGTTTAATCACACAATTCGAATCTTTGACTAAATAATTGAAAAATAATTTCCTACAGTTCTAATAATAAATTATAATGCACGTGTCATGTGAGGGCATTTTTGTAATAGAACTTTTTCCTAACATTTCGGGGGAAAATATAAAACGCAAAGAGAAAACGATCGAATCTTCCCCCTTGCTCAAGCTCGTGGCAGCCAGCCGACCCGTCTTAAAGAAAACCCAACCTCTTGAATTTTGCTTCTTTTGCAAATCCCACCCTATTTTTTTTTCGTTTTGCAAATTTCTCTCTGAAGCCGTAGACATGTCGAAGGGGACGGTACTCTTCTCCGACATCGGAAAGAAGGCCAAAGGTATTGTTATTGTGGATCCTCGCTCGATTTTTTTTTTTTTTTGCCCTAATTTTTTTTCCATTTTTATTCTGATTTCTTTTGATTTTTTTTTTTTTTTTTTTTTGGTTTAGATCTGCTGACAAGGGATTATATCTACGATCAGAAGTTGAGCATCTCTACCACCAGCGAATCTGGAGTGGTAATAACACTTGGATCCAATTTTTTAGGGTTTTCTTGGGGTCTAAATTTATGCAATTTTTAATTGTTAATTTTGGACTAATTTCTTTTAGTTAGCTCACTCTATGAGATATCCAGTAAAAATAACGGGATGATTGAGTATTAGTGTGTGATTAAGCTATTTTAATTAGAAAAGAAATTTATGTTTTAGTTCTAGTTTTACATCTCATATAGAGATATTTTCTTCTGTCTTTTGTGTTTCTTTGGTGGTTACATTTAAAGGAAAATTCTGTAGGATAGTTATGAGACCCAACTGCTTTAGGATTAGAATGTTGGGGGGTTAGAAAATGACGTGTTCAAAAAAAAAAAAAAGGAGTGTAGCAGAGATGAGAATGCGGTGATGGTTGAGTGGATATACACTAAGAGAGAGATAAGAAGTTGGAGGCTGCTCCTGTCAAGGATAGAATGAAAGCTGATCATTTGTGATGGTTTGGTCATGTACAATAGAGGCCATTAAATATATAAATAAGGAGAAATGATAAGATCATTACTAATGAAGATACAAGGACTAGTTAGAAATCGTTAAAAAGAATATGTGAATGATTAACTTCGGGGAGGAGATAACTCTCAATAGAACTGAATGGAAGGAGGATTCATGTAGCTGACCCAAAAAATGTGGGATAAGAGCTTTGTTGTTGTTTGCTCTTTTCTTTGGACAACATTTTGAACTGGTATTGCTTCTAAAATTTGATTGATTATGTAGATAGATATTAAAATATGACATTGCTGGAGGTTTATTTTTCGAACAAATGTTCACAGTAAAAATCCTTTTTATATGAAATTTACATTATAACCTAATTTATATTATGAATACTTGTTTGTTATTACATTAAACATATCTGCAATGCACCTAAAATCCTGAATTTTTTTTGTGGTAAACTTACCATGTGTCTGTGTCCCTGTCATGTGCATGTTCCTGCAATAACTTAAGGACACCCCATCGAAGCCTTGCGTCCTCTGGTAAAAGTGATTTATATTTGTTTTTGGATTCAATAAAGAGATTATGGCCCCTTTCTAGTAAGATAGGATGGTTCAGATAAAATTTTGAATGCGCTTTAAATTGATATAAAGTGGGATAAATCTGATTGGAGGCCTTTGAAGCCAACTTCTTGGGCTATTTAGCTCTATTTGCATGTGGTTAGCTACAATTTTCATTACTTATCTGTGATTATTTTTGTTGTACCATTTGCACAAGGTGTAACAAGAAAAGGAGAGTAGGAACAAGTTGTGAATAGTTTTGACATGAAGTTTTTCATTAAAAGTTTTTTAAAGTTCATATTTCCTCATTTTATGGTCCTATAGTGAATAACTAATATGCTTAACAGCTTAAGTGTAGGGGGTAGAGTACACAAACTAGAATGGGCACTATCCTCTGGTGTACTTTAGCTCATACACTTAAGCCTATTATTTATTCGCTATAGGACTGTAAAAGGTGGAAGTAAAGAAAATCAAAATATTGTGAAGGTTATAGACTTACAGTGCACACACTAATTTCCTATGGAGTTTTCTACATTTAAAATTCTTTCTTAATAACTTGTATAGTTGTATAGCTTTTTATGCAGTCCTTGTGCATTGTCATTATGTTGCATTATATTCTCCTTTTGCAAACCTGTAAAGTTGTAGACCAAGCCTCTTTGTATTCAATATTTTTTTCTTGGAATAAATGCCATTGGCATTAGAGTTCTTTTTCACAGCAAAACATCTCTAATTTTTAATATGTAAGTTCACGGTGTTTGATACTTAAACCTTCTTTTATATTGGATCCTTGCAAGTGCACTGTGGATGCTCATCTTAATCCGAAGAGATATGAGCATTTTGAACTTGCTGTGCAAACGATGCCTTCATCCATGTTTAATTGCATTTTCATGAAATTGCTCATTTATGCATGCAAAGCTTAAAATTATTAAATATAAGGATTACCCTGTGGTGTCATTTATAAGTGAACATGCAGTAAGCTGATTGTTGCCTCCTTTCTGGAGAACTAAATTCCCTATTGAATCTTTGTAATTTTCTTTTCTCTTACTGTCTTTTTTATGGACAACTTTAACTCAGACCTCCTTTGATCTCGTTGCCTTGCTTAATACTAAGAAACTACTTCCCTTAAAAATGTGATGTTAATACCTCTTTAGCTGCAAGGTTATCAGGGAGGCTGTTAGGTTCTCAATATATTTTGAACCTGTTTGATTAGGAAACACAAGGATCATCACAAACCATAATCTGAATAAAAGTTCCAAATTGTGGAATAATTGTGATTTGGACCAAAGCATCACTATTTCGGTTTTGAAACTTTCCCAGCCTTGTGCATATTTTACTAGTCTTTCACAACCCTTTAGCAGGAACAGATGTGGCTCTATGATTTCCTTGCAATTAACGAAACTGTCGCAAAGAGGGAAAGAAAGGATAGAAGCAATATTGTCTTCAGGAAGAGAAAGGAGAAAACTGATGATGAGCAATGTAAATCTGAAAAGAACTGTATCGTTAATGGACATATTTATCTAGCAATTAAATTTTCTGGGAAGAGGGAAGTTGGAAGCAGAAGAATTTTGTTAAGAATAGAGATGATCCCGAGCCAAATTTGCACAATCAGACGACATGCAACACACTCATCTATGTTAGTATATATGTCTATATTAGTACAAAAGTACACAATTAATATTTTTGGATAAATATATTTATTCTAAGCGTATAGAGAAGCCTACCCCCATTGTCCCACAACTTGGGAGCACATTCCTATGTACTTGTGTTCTCTCCAAATATTAAAGCAATCCCTTCCTGGTAATAATTCTGAGCAGTATTAATCCAGCTTGCTAAGTGTCGTGATGTTTGTGATGTTGTTTAAACTGACCTACAACTTATTGTGAAACTGGTAACATGAAGAGTCGGTAAAAATTTCTAAATGTAGAAGGTGTTTCTGTAGTTCAAAGTTTGATATCGACGTAACTATTTTCTATTTCTTCCTTGCCTTCCAAATCTTAGAAGCTTCATTGGAGCGGTATTTTCCCTGGACAGAAATTTTAGTCAGAAATATAGCCAAATGTGAAAGCTATTTTATTGTATGCCCAGCAAAGAATGCAATGTTAATGATGCTTCATGTTTGTGTGATTGATTTGCTACCTCCAGTTGAGATGCTTTGAATATTTATGGATGATCAAAATTCTTGGAGTGTTTGCCATAAATTTAGCTGTTACTTAATTCTTTCATATTTAGTTATTAACTTTTTACTGTTTGTGTGCATCTACCTTATGTACCTGATTGCATATTTTGCTCATTCACTACTTGCTTCCGTATTTTTTAAGTTCCTTTAACTTATCTACTAACTACTACCTATCTTCTAAATTGCTACACTTCGTACATAATTCTTCTGCTATGCTAATGTTACTCTGTTAGCAAATTGGTCTATGCTTTTCACGATGTGATGGGTTAAATGTGTATGCTACATGACCTTCGTAATTTTTTCTTTGGGTAAAAAGCACTTTTAGTCCCTGTACGTGGGCTCCATACTCAAATTAGTCCCCGTACTTATGTTTTTCTCAATTTAGTCCTTGTACCCTTTGTTAGATTTATACTTAGTCATTTTTTAACTTAGTTACAAATTCCATTAAATGTAATGTGAGAGTACGATATTGCCCTAGCAAAGGTAAAATAATCTAATTGTACTTATTTACTAATTGGTTGAAACATGATCTGAGCTGGTACTAAAAGCATCAGGCAAGTGAACTTATTAAATAAATTAATGCTGAAGTATTCACATTCAGACATGCTGCTAAATAAGACGACTTAATGGTAAGTACACCATGATTAGGCGATGATAATAAATGTTTTACATGTTTGTTTTTAGGCTAAATTTCGGAAAACCCCCATATTTGTTTTTATGCTAAATTTCGGAAAACCCCCATAACTTGACGATTATGAGATAACCCTCAATAATGTTCAAAATTTTAAAAAAAACACTCATTAAATTTAGGGGTTATCAGAAAACCCTTTTCACTTTAAGATTTTTTTTCAGAAACTCCCCTGAAATATGGACCAAAAGTTTCCCTTGCAAATATAAACCCCTGCATAATTTTACTGACTCATGTAAGACGTGGTTCCACCATTGGGGTATTGTCTGATAAAATCCTATAATAAAAGGGAGTTTTCTAATAAACCCTAAACTTAAGGGTGTGGTGGTTTCAGATATTTTGTAAGTTATTGGGGGCATCTGTTAAGGGTCCAAAGTTAAGGGTGGTCTCTGAAATTTAGCCTTGTCTTATACAATTTGTGTCCAGTTTAGTTAGATATTAGATCTGTTTGCAATTTGTTTCTTTATTATTCTTGTATTAGCTTATGAATGAAATTGACTTTCAATAATTAGCTTAGGTATCATCCAAAATAATGTTTGACGGGGGTGCTAGAATCCTGTTTGAACTATATTGAAGTTGTTCCATATTGGAGTTTAATCGAGGGGGAGGTTGAAAATTTGTTTATGGTGGCATCTATTTGATAAACTCAAACCTAATATATTCTTTCCAAGCTGCAACTGGAAGGGCCTAGCAATTCAGCGGATTTATTAAACAACACAATCTCATGCAGCATTCAACAGATGGCCTTAATGACAATGTCCGAAAATAGGGATTTCTATTGCTATATCTTTGAAGATAATATGGTCATAAACAAATATTTAACACTCAATTTTTAACAGATGTTAAAAAAGGACTTAGTTTGTAACTGAGGTGTGGTACAATGACCAAGTTGAGAAAAAAATAGCTACGAGGACCAATTTGAGTATGGAGCCTCAGTGCAGGGGCGAAAAATGCCTTTCAGCCTTTTTTCTTTATGAAACAAGTCAGATTGCCTTTCATTGTTTTATATTACTAAAATAATGTCTACATTTGTTAGTGTAGTTTTTTATCAAACAGTTCTGCACTTTTCTTGTTCTCCTATCAATTGCACTGAAGAACACAGTAAAACCTAACTGCTTGATCTTTATATCTCAGGGCATTACTTCGTCTGCTGTCAAGAAAGGGGGCCTCTATGCATTTGATGTTGGTAGCCAGTACAAATATAAGAATACCCTCATTGATGTCAAAGTTGACACAGATTCAAACGTACGATTTTCTTCCCCTTATTTTTTGTGTTGGTTATATTTAAATGTAAACTTGTAGAGCTGATTTTATCCATACCAGATTTCAACGACTTTCACTGTGTCTGAAGTCCTGCCCTCTACTAAGGCAATTGTTGCTCTCAAATTTCCTGATTACAATGCTGGAAAGGTATTCAATTTAAGTTTCTATCTTTTTTTATGTTTTGTATTTTATTAGATACCATAACTAATTGTGAAGTCTGTCCTTTTTTTTTGTCTTTTATCTTATCAGGTTGAGGTGCAATATTTCCATGAGCATGCAAGTTTTGCCTCAGTGGTGGCTCTGAAGCAGACTCCAGTGGTCGACCTTTCTGCAACCATTGGTGCTCATGGTGTTGCCTTTGGTGCAGAGGCAGGTTTTGATACAGCTTCAGGAGCTTTTACTAAGTACAATGCAGGAATTGGCTTGACAAAGCCTGACTATAATGCTTCCATAATCCTGTAAGTTTTTATTATTGATTTTTCTAGGAAGAAATAGAAGGAAATATGTAACGGGAGCATGGGCTCAGTGCTCTTAATTATTGAAGCTTTTTTTTCCCCTTAACTTTTTCATGCGACAGTTATCTAAGTTAATTGGCAATTATTTTGTGTGTGTGTGTGTTTTTTTTTTTGGGGTATATTTACCACCCTCAAATCTAGTGTATTTTAAATTTACCGCCAAAATCTTCGTATTTCTAAAAATACTCCCCAAATCTCCAGCTTGGGATAAATACAAATATACAAAAAACTGCTAATCATAACTTTCCATGTTTCGACTGTAACTGCAAGTTATTGTGATATATTATCTGATATGCTATCCTTTTAGTACTATCCTTTCATTTGACCTTTCTGTTTGCAGTTTGCACAGTGGTACACATAGGAAGCTTATTTTTGTCCTGTCGTATTTAGACTTCCAGTGTTTTGTAAAAATTTTAGTGTTCACTCTGAATTCTCGTTAGTTTATTTTAAGCAACTGTATCCACATAATGAACTCTCAGAAGGGAGTTAGAGAAGGAGATGATTCTTTGCTAACAATTCTTCTTATTTATATAATAAGGGCGGACAAGGGCGACACTCTTAGAGCTTCCTATGTGTACCACCTTGACGAGAAGCAGAAGAGCTCAGCAGTAGCAGAAATCACCAGAAGTTTTTCTACTAACGTGAACACTTTTACTGTTGGAGGAGCATATGCATTGGATCCCCAGACCACAGTGAAGACGAGGCTCAACAACTCTGGGAAGCTTGGAGCCCTTCTTCAGCATGAGGTTAAGCCGAAGTCGATTCTCACAATCTCTGGCGAGTTTGATACTAAAGCCTTGGATAGGACTCCTAAGTTCGGTCTGGCTCTTGCCCTCAAGCCTTGAGCATGTTTTGGTTGGTATACTTGATTTTTTTTTGGGTTGGTTCAGAAGGCAATAAAGCTTTTTTCCACAGATGATGTTTTTGCTTTAGGTTTCTGGAGTACTGTGGAGCATTGATTTTATTTGGATGGGGGTTGTCAGGGCTTCCACTGTGTCTTTTCTTTGTTAGGTATTGCACTGTTGAAAATTTGTAATACCCTTTAACTCACCGGTGGTGAGACACTGGCCGGTATCATGGCTTGAGTGTTGAGAATTTGTTGAATCCATCTAATATTCCTGCAGGATGTCTTTTGCTTTGGGTTGTGTGGATGGAAGCTAAAATTCTAGGTTATTGTTTATCATATACATTCTCTTTTTCCACATATTATCAAGATCGGTATGAAATAGAGTTCGTTGTGTATGGATATGATGCCCTACTCCTATGCGAAGAAAGTAAGGTGAATTACTATTTTTCTATTTGAGCCAGGTCAGGAAATTGAAATCGCGCTGGACTTCTTCAAAGTTTATATTTCACACGGCGCTGAGGTTCATTAAAGATTATATTTCAGACTGTCCATGGAAACTGGAAGTTGCTTTGTACTTATGCATTTAGTTGCTTTCTCCGTACTCACACCCTGGTTCTGTCATTTACTTGCGGCTTCAGGTTCCATCGTTGGTCAAGTATCATTACCATTTTCGCGAGTTAAACAAAAAGTACAGCTTTCTTGTTTGGAGACCTCTTAACTAAAGAACATATTGACAGACTTCGCAACTGAAATAACTGTGTATCGACCATTGCAGAAAAATTGTTCAAAGTTTCAGCTTATCTGCACATAATCCGGTGAACAATAAGAATTGCAGCTGATACCAGAAAAACATATATGATGACAACTTTTATGATTTTGGATAATACATTAGGAGTCTGAATTAAACTCTTTTCGCTCTCCTAGGTTTGAATGCAGCTCCTCTGCTATTTAGAATGAGTCAAGGTGCAGTTTTGCAGCTGATGGCCACTGTATATCGTGCAACTGAACCAACCTGAAAAACAAACAAAAGCAACAGTGGTTGTGTAAGCATGCCAATAGAAGAAGATGAAATGTCACATTATATGGCAATGCAGCACAACTAACCTAGAACAATGTATGAAATACGATGTTAATATAATTCATGTTGTACGAGAAGGATCAAGTGGTATCATGGTTATGCATTAATTTGGCCTCTTAGTTTATCACTATTCAGAAAACCAAAATTACTCTCTAGCTGTGTCTTCTAGTTAATAAGCATGTTCGCAAGCAATCCTGTTGAATTAATAGGCTAACCAACTTGGATTATCTCTTAGTAAACATGCAAGTAACATGAAATTATTTTTGAAGACCATTCTTATTAAGTTGGTAAACCATATTATTCGTCTTTGACATTCTCTTCTCATTTTTCAACAATTGACAGCCAGATATTGTTTAGTCTAGTTACACAGTTCACATCTGTTCACAAACCTCTTTAAACGACAGCAAATAAGATCATGATTAACATATGGTTCTTATCACATATTAACAAAAATTTATGACAAACAATTTATGTCCATTTGGTTTGACGACTCAAATTGTTTATTAGGGTCAATATTAGCGAGGCATGTTAACATATATATAATTGAATCCATCCACCCTTTGAAACATTTGCTAGAGTAATAAATCCCAACTTTCAATCATGTAAAAAGAAAATTGAACTGAAAAATCAAGGTCACCAACATTTCTTTCTATCCTTTTTCTTGTCTTCTGGTTTTGATTTGTTCCTGATTGTTTCGTTTCTGTTATTAGCAGAGCTGTTTGAATCTTACGAGTTTTCGCTGAATGATTTACTGACTTTGTAATTGATGAAACATTATTTAGGCAGGTTGTAGGTCTTGCGAATCTTATGAGTTTTTGCTGAATGATTTACTGATTTTGTAATTGATAAACAGGTTTTAGG
>JBAKGM010000365.1:14246954-14263673 GCA_037177215.1 Asparagus racemosus | reverse complement strand
ATCGAATTGCCTGGATAATTGGTTTGTGAATAATTGGTAGTTAACAACTAGTCCTCGTGGGATCGACTCGTATTTGCCGGTGCTAGCTACAACTACGCCGTGCACTTGCGGTAAAATAATCACATCACGCGCACACACACACACATGAGAAATATTTAGATCCAGAGGACTTGCGAAATTGTTATTCCCTCTAAATTAAACATGAAAAAATTTTATTAGTACCAATAAAACCCTAAGTTAGAGCTATAGCAAGGTATAATATTTTAAAAATTATTTCTTAAAACTTTATATAGAGTTATCATAAATGGCTAACTTGATTTTAAAATTAACTAAAATTTAGAAAGTTTGGAATTCATCAAGTAAATCAATTGCTAAATAACTTTATCAAGTTGGTAAGTGACAATAAATTTTTTAAGGAAAAGAAAATAAATGAAAATATGAAATAAAGAGAAAAGAAACGAAGAAGAAATGATAAAACAAAGAGAAAATATGACTAGTTCCCAGCCCCGCACCTAAATTTTGCATTGTCCTCAATGCAAACTATATGATGCACAATGTAAATAGATAGAAAATGAAGTACTTATATTTATTTGATCGACCTTGAATATTAATAAATAATAAAAATATATAACTACCTTTAGCATAAGAAGGATGTAGTAAAATATTTTCTTCTTCTCTTCTTCTTTTTTTTTTTCACTTTTTTCATTTTTTTAATTTTTTTCTTCTTTCTTTCTCTTTTTTTTCAAAAGAACAAGAAACTCTCAAATGAGAGAAGAATAATTTTTTATTATTCTTATTATTATGAGACAAAGAGTAAAGATGTAGAATAAAAGTTTTAAAATGAAAAGCTCAAATCCTACATCAAATCCTACATTATTGCTGAAAATTTTACCTCATATTTTAAAGTAGTGTAAAATGATGAATTCTATTACAAGCTTGAATTCTATTCTTTCGAGGATTTTCAGTAATTTTTGTAGTATTTTATGGTAGGTTGGTAAGGAGTAATCAGTCAAACTAAAATTAATGTGTATGTTATTGATGTGCGTTTCCACCGATAGAATGTTGTGCTCAGAATTAGACCGAAGATCAGAATATTGCTCTAATTCCTCAAAGAATTGAATCTCAGCACTGAAAATCTCCTCAAACTAGGGTTTGTGATTGAGTCATGATGAGCTGATTGGTCCATCTTTCCTAGAAATTCAAATTCTTCATAAAAAACTTGATTTTTTCATTAATGATCTCCTCAAGAGTTAGGTTAGTGAGATCTGACTCACACTACCCTTCTAACTATTCACTTGACATTCCCTAGATATAATTCACTTCTAGGGATTGATCTGATGAATCAGTCGGCTAGTTTCTTAAATTAAAAATATTGAGATGAACAGTCATGTTCTCAAAAGATAACTTTATTTGACAGGTTCTATAATTGATCAAAGCAATTGAGGTTGCTAAGAAAGGTCTACCTAAGATAACTGGGATTTGACCTTGAAGATTGGAAACAGGCTGCATCTCTAAGACTATGAACTCAATGGGAAAAATGAACTTCTCACCTTAATTAGAACATCCTCGATCTCTCCGTTGGAAATCTTTACAAATCTATGAGCTAACTAGAGAGTACATCTGGTTGGTTTGAATTTACCTACCCTTAACTATTGATAGACTGAATAGAGAAGAAGATTCACACTAGTTCCTAAACTGGAAGTGCGTTATCAATGAACGTAGTTCTTATAACACACGAGATAGTAGGACAACCAGCATCTTTGTGTTTAAAAGGCATGGTCTTTGAGAGCATGACACTGATATTGGTAGCTAGAAAGATTTTCTTAGAAATAGTGGTGGTTCTTTCCTTAGTGCACAAATCCTTTAAAAATTTTGCATACGGTGGGATTTGTTGATTGTCATCTAAAAGAGGAATGTTGACCTTTAACTTGCTTGATAATTTCTAGAATTTTCTCTACCTGAGGAGAATTTTCCTATGCTCGAGTCTATCTGAAAAGGGAACAAAAGGCTTAAACCTATTGAGATTGAGCTCAGGTTATATTTGAAGTTCTTAGTCATCTGAAGGGGTGCTTGTTGAACATAGTTATCCGAAGGAGAGAGAGTTTGTTCAGATTTAGCATTTTGAATAGAAGAAAAAGAAGACAGAGTTTGATCCGAAGCATTCTAACTTGATTATATATCTATTTCTTAACCATAACGTATGGATTGCATTCATTTGAGCTGGGTAGGTTGAGCTTGATCCAGTGTCCTTAGGGTTTAAAATAGGGATTGACTCGAAAAGTTCTCTCTCTCTCTCTCTCTCTCTCTCTCTCACAACACTAGCTAGTTGTCTAAGTTGGGTTTCTAACCTAGCTATGGCTTGAATGTTAGAATTAAGCAATTGATCAGTTTTTTGCAAGAAGGAATTTAGAGTAGTGGATGTCTGAGTCAATATATTGGTAGTCTATGTAGATCCTTTGATCATGACTTCTAAACCTTTCTTTAAGATATTGAAATATCTCCCGTGATCAGAACTTAATGAAATAGGATTTACGAGTTGATTTTGAGGGGACTGATTTTGGTATGTAGGATTGGGCTGTGAAAAATTGTTAAGTGTATTGAAATGAATAATGTTTCCTCTGGGAAATTGTTGGGTTGAAATGGGAATGAAATTTTAATTTTCAAAGAAATTTTCCTAATTTCATGAAAATTTTAGATAATTTCTCCGACCCAGATTGTAGGTTGGTGAAAAGGGATCATTCCTAAGACGCTGGAATTCAGCGTTCACCTGATCTGGTGGTTGATTGCTTCCTAAAAGAGGATATTCCTCTAAAACATGAATTGGAGATAGATGGTTATAACATCCTGGGGAAGAAACTTAGTTGATTTGAGCTGGAGCTCGTTCTTTAGTTTCTAGGGCTTCTAACTGACATAGGATTGTAGCCATCTTCACTTTAGAGGCTATGTTTGACTCTAGGAAAAATCCACTAGATTTGGTTGGAGTAACTTATAAAAATGCTTTCATCATATTGTTCTTACTACATGGTTTTCTAAGATAAATTTTCTAAAAATTCCCAACCTTCATCAACAATTTTCTTCATAAAATCCCCTTGACACATAGGTTTCAAAGTTGTCTTTAAAGAATAATCTAATTATTCATAAATAATTTCGCATAATCACCACTTTTCTAGACCATGATGAGGATATTGATGAGAAGATCCTTAAATCTATCAAAATACTTTTAGAATGACTTACACTAGAACTATTTTGTGAGACTGGATGTTGTTTCTAAGTTGTACTGTTTCTGAGCTTAATTGCATCTTCAGTTAACTATCTAATCTTAATCATAAAGACAAACTTTCTCAAATTTGGGTGTAAATATGTATGCGTTTTTTATTTTATTTCCTAAGAATTTTGAAAGTATGTTTATGAAGTGAGGTCTAAGCTCAAGATTCACACAATTAATCTTAGAAAGTTTAACGCAAGATGGGATTGAATTCTAGTTGGATAGCACATATCTTGAAGAATGGGTGGATTCAGATTTTCCATTTCTTTAGTTTCAAAAATATTTTCAACATGAATTAAACGGTTTGCATTATCCTTAATCTAAACTTACATACACTAATAAAATCTATTTTTAATTTCTTTACTAAAAAAATTAAAAAAAAGATCTAACAAGAAAAATAAATGTTAATTAATTTTTTATATTTTTATTACAAAAAGGAAATAATAAAGAACTAAAAGATTAGTGAGGGAGAAGAAGAAGGATTAAAAAAACTAACCAGATAAATTAATATTAACCACTTGAAACAATCACCCTTAATTCTAGAGTTAAGCCTAAACTCCATTAGAAGAGTTCCTAACCAAAATTCCTTGAGTGAAAAGATTGAAGTTTACTTAGTCAGTTAGTTAGATAAGAATGGTACTATAGAGAGGTTAAGGATCAATTAAGTACCTTTTTCCTTATAGAGCGACTTAGACTATCCCTGAACCTTACCTTAGACAAAAATAGAGTCAAGTACATTTAAACCGATAAGGAATCCTTATTCCTTAATGAGCTTAGATCATAAGGGACCAATGTCTAATGAGTTTTAGAAGACTTGGGTTTGTGTTGTGGTGAATTAGTGATTCGTGAGCTAAGGAAAGGGTGACGAAAGTTCTCACCTTATCTTGATTTGGGGGTCTTACCATTAAGAGTATTTTTAAGTGATTGCTCAAATCAAAATGCTCAAATTATTTTAGTGAATTCCTACTAACTATATGCAATAATAAATTTTTTTAATTATGGTCAACGAATAAACAAATGTAAAAGAGAGCTCTTGTTTAAATTTATTATCTTGTTTAGTAGTTATTCAAGTTGAGAGTAGATTTTATTAGGGTTAACAAGAGAAATTTTTTATTTTTTTTAGAGAAAATTTTAATTTTTTATGAGGTCAACAAGAGAAATTTTTTTGTAGTTCCTAATTATCTCTAACGTGAAAAGCCTAACTAGAGGGTTGAATTGAAAATACTAAAAATAGAACATACCTTTGAAGGGAGTGACCTCTCTTAAAGAAAATCTTCTTCATCAATTTTTAATCTTCAATCTTCTTCTTCTAGTTTAGTCCTTCACAAGAAAGCACACAAAATAACGAACTAAAATAGAAAAATTCTAATTACATGCACCTTTCCTAGCAACGATACCAAAATTTGATGGGACATAAAACATGCAAGTTGCAAGAGCACAACAATTAAGTTATAGTATTTAAGATATTGATCCAGGGAGAAGAAGCATAATAGAAAGATAGATCTAAGTTGGTTCTTGAAATATGTAGGAAACTAATAATGAGAGTATAAAAGAGAGTGTAGTGTGATTTAGGTAGAGGTTTGTCATAAAAATAAAAGGCTAAAGTAAGAGGAAAGAATGAGAGAAAGAGAATCACAATACAAAAAGAAAGAGAATAAAAATAAAAAAATAAAAAAAAGCAAAATCAAATCAAAACAAGAAAGGAATGGAAATATGGAGGAAATCAAGAGATAAGAATAGGAATCTATAATTAAATCCACTAGTTAATTTCAAATTGTATTTAAGAATTACTCTCCTTTTATTCACATATTACTTTAGAATTCTTAAGCATAGACTATCAAGTTACTCAAAATAAGCATAACCTATCAAATTCACATCCAAATAATATTATATCTCATGAAAAGAAATAAAAAACTAGCTGATGATCCTAGAATTGAATAAACATAACCTATCAAGCCACTCAAGGAAAGCATATCAACCTCTTTTTCTACCCGTTATTTTGCTACATAATTATCTTAACATGATCATTTTAAGTACAAAGATAGTAAATAAAAAAATAAAAAAATAAACTAATTTCATCTATTCTTAAAATTCCTACAAGAATTAGCTACTCATAATATAAAATGAAAATAAAGAAGGAAAATCTATATAGAAAGCATTAAAGGTAAGAAAATAAATTTAAATTATAAAGCAAATAAAAAAGAAAAAATAAAGAAAGAAAAATAAAATAAATATTAAAAAATAAAATATATATTACAAAGCAATAAAAGAAAGAAAAATAAAATATATACTACAAAGCAATAAAAGAGTAAGAAAATAAATTTACACTACAAAGCATGAAATAAATCTACACTACAAAGAAATAAATATAATCTGCCAAACATGAAATTATAAGTGAAATTAAATCCTATAACATGTAATTCTAAAATAAGAAAATAAAAACATACATTCCAAGGGGTTGGCCCCTTGTGAAGCAAATCTTCATCTTCATCATCAAGAAAGAAAATTAAAAAAAAGGAAAATTTTTATTATTACAAATTAAAGTTTATAATTTTTAGAAGACTTTCTCAATTAAGAGTGAGCCTCCTCTCCAAATAGAATTTTTTTATAAAATTTTTGTATATCCCCAAATGTCTCACTCTACCCCTCTATTTACAGCCTAGAGCCTTCAACCTTAGCGCTTAGATCAGCTATGGTTTGTTAGAATTAAGATTAGCCATTGATCGATTTCCGTTATACTCTAATTGATGGGCTTATCGATGGGCTCATCGATTAGTTTGTAATAGAATTGTGACAAACTATGTTGACTTTGTCTTCTTTGAGCTTTTGGGCTTCTTGCAAGCTTCAATAAAGTCTTAAAAATGAGGAGAATTGGCCTATTTAGGCTTTTACTCTTTAAATCTTCATTACCTACAAATTAAGATAAAAAATATTATTAGCAGATGCTTTATTCAAAATAAAACAAATAATGAGGGTATAAAAGTATCATAAATTACGGTGATCACTAATTTGTTCGGTTACCAGAGGAGATTAAGTACACCTAATCTCTCATTAGTCCCCACTTAATCCATAGATTAACTTTTCAACATAAACAATTTAGCCCCTATTGTGGGACCACTTTTTCTTCTGTTGAGAAAATGGTTGATCCTCACCACTTTTAGATCCTTAGCCTATGTACTCTTGGAGAATCTTTCGACGTCGGCTATGTTACTCAAGCCCAGATGGATGAATCCTCCAGATATTAGTGCAGCCACTCTGGTATCAATTCACCTCATTCACAAATGAACTTTTTGGTCATCTCCCTCTTCTCCAACATTCTCCACCATCAGCCACTCCAACAACAGGAAAGCAATCTTAGCGGCAAGGGGATGAAGAGCGAGTTAGAGATCACTCCTCACCACTTCCGATACCAAGCCCATTTTGTTGCCCACACCTGGCAAGCTCCTCAGCATCAAGACAAAGCATGTGAGAGCTCAAGATGTGATCCTAGTCATGACCCATGAGCAGCATCCCTGGGGATGAGATACACTAATGCAATCAAAAGTTCAGCAATTGTGGCAAATTGGACTTCAGATTACGACCGAACTTTCAACATGACAGCCCACGTCATTGGAGGGAACACTCCCCTTTCTAATGACATCATGAATGTCCCTTGCCCCAAGTTCAAAATTCTACATATTGAAAATATAAAGGTGAAGGTGACCTTGCTGAGGACGCACAAAACTTCTTCAATTTGATATGCATGAAACATGTGACCAACTCGGTCATACTGATCATCACATTTTATTACACTTTTATACCCTTAATATCTATTCTATTTGAATGAGCATATTGACTAATAATAATTTATTATCTTAATTTGTAGGTAATGGAGAGTTAATGAATAAGAGTCTAAAAGAACTAAATTCCCTTAATTTTCTATCATTTGTTGAAGTCCAAGCTCAAGAGAAGAGGAGGCCCACAAATTATAAAAACTCTATTTTGAGAGGAGGTTACTCTTAATTGAGAAGACATTTCAAAATTGAAAATTTTTATTTGTAATAAATAAATTTTTTCCTCCTTCTAAATTTTCTTTTCTTCTTCTTTGTTGAAGTAGATAAAGATTTGCCTTCAAGGGTCCAACCCTTTGCAATGTAAGTTTTTATTTTTTATTTTTTATTTTAGAATTGTATGTTTTAGGATTTTATTTTCTTACTCTTATTTTTATGTCGGTAAATTAGATTTATTTTATGCTTTGTAGTGTAGATTTACTTTCATGCTCTTTTAATTTTTTTTGTAGTTAGATTCCCTTATATAGATTTTTATTTTCTTGTCTTTTTTCTTATTATAGTTGTTTTTATTTTCTTAGTTGTCATTTAGATCTATTTCTTGTTTTTTTATGCTTTTTATTATAGAGTTTATGTCATTGTTTGTTTTTTTGCAAAATGAGTAACTAATTCTTGTAGAAATTCTAGAATTGTATGAAACTAGTTTAATTTCTTTTATGATTTATGGGTTGCTCTTTTTATACCTAAATTGATCATGTTTAGGATAATCAGCCAAATAGCTAGTTAGTAGAAGAAAATTTTAATAATATATACTTATCTTGAGTGGTTTGATAGATTAATTCTAGAATTATTATCTAGTTATTTATTTATTTCTTGAATGAAAATTTGACTTGGATGATAATTTATGAGATTATGTTTTCTTTTAGTGCTTTGATAATCTATGTTGAGTAAGTCTAAAGTAAAATAAGATAAAAGAGAGTAGTTCATAAATTATAAATGAAATTAACTAGTGGATTCAATTCTAGATTCCTCATCTCTCTACTTATTTTTTCTTACTCTTTCTAGATTTGATTTCTCTCTTGATTTCTCTTTTCTTGATTTTATTTTGCTCCCACTTATATTTTTTTCATGATTCCATTTCTTTTTATTTCTTTAGTTTCCTCTTTGTCCTCTTTTCTTTTTATTTGTTTCCTCCTTATCTCCTTCTCCTCTCTTGTTTTAGTTTTTTTTTATTTTGTAGCAATTCCCTCTCTACACACTCTATTTTACTCCTCTTCATACACACATTTCTAGTATCAAATTTAGAATTTCAAAACACATACCTTCCTTGTGGATTTGACATTTAAGCTTTATACTATAACTTGATAGTTATTCTCTTACAACTTTGCATATTTTATGTGCTAATTAAGTTTTGGCGCCGTTGCTAGGGAAGGTGGTTATAGTTGAAATTTTTTCATTTTAGTTCTTTGATTTGTGTTTTTCCTTATGAAGGACTAAACTAGAAGATTGAAGATTGAAGATTAAAGATTTGCTTAAAAATGTGAGTTCTCTTTCTAGTATTTTTAATTCCACTCTCTAGTTAGGTTTTTACATTAGAGACAATTAAGAACTAATGAAAAACTTTCTCTTGTCAATCCTAACAAAATCTACCCTCTTCTTGAACAACTACTAATAAGTTAATAAATCCAAACAAGAGCTCTCTTTCTTGCGTTTGTTTAATTGTTGAGCCTAATTAAAAAAGGAAAATGTTTTCCTTTTTTTGTATCACTTTGGGGTTACTTTTAATTCTTAGAGTTGCATTGCATATAGTTAGTAGGAATTCACTAAAGTGATTTGAGCATTTTGATTTAAGTACTCATTTGAAAATACTCTCAGGCACAAAAACCCCCTAATCAAGATGAGGTGCCGAATTTCATCACTCTTTCCTTAGCCCACAAATCACTAATTCCTCACTACACATACCCAAGTCTTTTAAAAGTCATTAGATATTGGCCCCTAAGGACCCAAGTTCATTAAGGAATAAGAAATCTTTAAGTGAACCGGTTTAAGTTTACTTAAATAAGTTGGTGTCTAAGGTAAGAATTAGGGGTCACGTAAAGCGCTCCTCAAAGAAAGAGGTACTTTATTGGTCCCTGACCTCCCTCTTGTACTACCCTTACCTACCTAATTGACCAAGTAAACTTTAATCTTTTCACTCAATGTGTTTTCGGTTACGAGATGATTTAGTTAAGTTAGGCTTAACCCTAGAGTTAAAGGTGATTGTTTCAAGTTGTTGCTCTTGATTTGTATAGTTAAGTTTTTTTTATCCTTCTTCTTTTCTCTTACTGGTCTTTTAGGTCTTTTAGTTTTTCCTTTAAAAAATATTTAAAAAATATAAAAAATTAATTAACTTTGCTTGTCTCAGATCTTTTAAAAACATCTAATAAGAAATGGCAAATCCTTATTCACCCATTCTTTAAGACATGTGTTATTTCACTAGGAATACAATTCCTTCTTACATTAGGCTTCCTGATGTTAATGGAGCTAATTTTGAGCTTAGATGTCACTTCATAAACATGAATTCGAAGATGCATACATTTTTATATTTGAGTTTGAGAAAGTTTGTCTTATGATTAAGATTAGAGAGTTATCTGAGGACGCGATAAAGCTTAGATTTATCTCATTTACTCTTAAGGACAAAGCTGAGAAATAGTTGTATAGCTTACCCATAAATTCTATCTTAACCTAGAAATAAATTTATTACGTTTTTCTTAAAAAAATCTTAATTTATAAAATGGTAAAGCTAAGAAACAACATTTAAAATTTCAAGATAGTCTTAGGGGAGCCATTCTGAAAGTATATTCATAGGTTTAAGGATCTTCTTATCCAATGTGTTCGTCATGGTCTAGAAAAGTAGCGATTATACTAAATTATCTATGAAAGATTGGATTATTTTCAAAGTCATCCTTAGAATCTATGTATCAAGAGGATTTTATGAAGAAAAACACTAATCAAGCTTAGGAATTTTTAGAGAGTTTGTTTGAAAAAATCTATGTAGTGGGACCACTATAATGAAAGCGTTTCATCAGTTCCCCCAACTAAATCTAGTGGTCTTTTGCTAAAGTCAAACATGGCCTCTGAAGCAAAGATAGCTACAATCCTGCATAGGTTAGAAGTCCTTAAAACTAAGAAACGAGTATCAGCTCAAATCAACTAAGTTTGTGCCCTAAGATATCATAACTGTCTTTCTCTAGCCCATGTTTCAAAGAAATATCCTCTCTTAGGAAATAATCAACCACCAGAGTAGATGAACACTGCATTCCTGCATCTTAGAAATAATCCGTTTTTTCTAACCTATAACTCAGGTTGGAGAAATCATCCAAAATTTGCATGGCACTAGGAATATTTCTCTAGAAATTAAAATTTCACTCCTGTAGATGGTCAAAATATGCTCAAGCTTAGCCCAAGTCCAAGAAGCGGGCCTATGAGCTAAACACTCATATGTGCCCAGGCACAAGCCCATGTCAAAGCTCACCCGAACAATAGCAAAGTTCGCCCAAGCTTTATGCAAACTTCACCCCAAAAGACCTATGTGGACCCCATCATCCACAACTCAAAGAAGATAGGTTGCCTATATTCTGGCAAAGTTCACTTAGATGAACTTCGCCCAGAGCTATTTGGCTAGCCTCGCCCAAAATTGCTCAGTGAGCTTCGCCTGTGACTGTTACAAGTGAACCTTACCATTGACTGTTTCAAGAGCTATTTTTAAAGAAATGGTTCTTTCCCATTATCTCTTAAGTTAATGGCCCACTTAATCCACATTTAATGGCTACTATCTCTCTCTCTCTCTCTCTCTCTCTCTCTCTCTCTCTCTTAGCCGATAAGAGGAGAGGAGATTACCCATTTTGGGGGACTTATCTTTTTTTAGAAGACTTAGATTCGATGCTGCTTGATACCAAAACTCGGCATCTTCATCAGCTAACTCAGTCAGATTTTGGCTTCCTCAACAACTTTCAATGACCAAGATCGTCAAACCATCAATGGAGTACAAGACCAAAGCTCCATCAGCACAGAGAAAAGAACCTCAGATCTCTACAAAATTTTTCTCGTTTCTTTTATTAATTTTCTTTGAATTGTAATCTAAGTCAATTGTAATTCAAAGACCCAAAATAGAATGACAACTTTGCTGGAGATTTTCTTCTCAACCGACGAGAAGATTGTGTCGCAATCTAACACTAAGGCCTTAGGGTCTTTTGCTGAATCACTAGTCATTGAATTTTACCAAGCAAAGTTCTAAGAACTTATTTCCTCTGAAAAGTCATCAACGGCTACCACCAAGATTTGCCAATTCATCATAGCACAAAAGTGGGGTTAAATTCAACCCTCACACATGTCAAGGTGCACTTCGCCAAAGACAATCTGAGTTTCGCTAGAAACCAAACAAGCTTTGCCTAGAGCGGAGAAGTATCGACCCTCGCCTCAACCGAGGGCCAAGACGTTCATACATCTCCTGATCAAGGACACCGGTCCATAACCCCCTTGGGGTTCATTTTAAAGCACCTTAATAAGAACGAAGAATGAGGGTAATCCCTCACCTAAGATCCAACAAGGGAACAATATCACCTATGGTGATTCTTCATTCAAATCACAAGCTTTGAATTGTGATGAGGATTTGATTGATCACACTAGCCAAAGGTCAAAGCAATGTCATCATAGGCGACATTCCCATGCTAAAACCCAAAGAGGCAAAGTTGCCTCTAAGGGAAGCAATTGCCTAAGACAAGTTGAAACTCATACTAACTTAAGAGAGTTCCTTTCCCTAAAAAGGGCACGTCAATGTCAACATTGTGTGACCTTAAGGGAAATTGTCATGGCTGTTCAATTGAATTACCAATGCAATTCTATTCCCGAAAGGGAATCAGTTTTTAATCATCTCAGTCAATCTCATGAACCTTCAGAGGCTGGGATAAAAGACCATGACGCACCCAAAAGGGTAAAAGCAACTTCTAGGAGTTCACGATCATTATGACTATTGTGGTCTCTGAAGACGAAGAAGAAGATGTCAATAGTCTTTCCGATCCTAGATATTATCCTAGCATTGGAAGTATACATGCAGAAACCTATGGTGTGTATTGTCACACCAAGTTAAGGCAAGGGGCGGTGATGCCCTTTGATTAGTCCCTCCTCCATATGCATGCACCCCAAGCTTCAACCCAAATTGACCAACTCACTACTGATGCCAATTCTGCAATAGCATCAAATGCAACACCTAGCTCAAGTCAAAAATAGGAATGAGTGATAGGTATAACAGACAGAAGCTCATGATGGCCTTCTTTGGCCAATGGAAGCCCAGAAGAAGGCATTTAACGATTGCTTTGAACACCTTGAAATGATGTTCCAGCAACTTATGGTTGCCTCCCAGCAATAGAATTCAAGCTCCTCAAAGGGGAAAGGACTGATTGTTGAAAATCCCTTTTAGAAAGAGCAATCGCATGAAGAAAATGCTAATTCTGTTCACTTACGATCGGAGATATCAGCTCCGCCAAAAGAGAGCCATGAAGCGAAGGTCCTTGAGGATCTCCAAAAATAGCTCAAAGCCCTTACCTAGCGGACAAAGCTAATGAGGGTTGGGATTACCCAACCATATCCCATCGAGTGGGACTCTATTCCCTACCCAATGAAGTTAAGCCACTGACATTACATATGTTTGATAGAAAAGGTTCCCTGAACCAAAATATCTACTACTTTCATTAGCAAATAGGAAATATAGTAGGTAATGACACCATCAAGACGTGACTTTTCATGGGTACCCTTCAGGGGGTAGCTTTTGATTGGTTTCAGAACTTGGCTGAAGGATAAATCAAGTCCTGAGCTGATTTAGAGTCTTAGTTCCTCTCTCAATTTCATGAGGAATAATCAGATGTGACCATGGCCAGATTTCTCTCTAAAAAGCAGAGAGGTGATGATTCGGTGAGAGACTACATCAGTGGTTTTGCAATCTGAGCTTACGTTATTGGGATATGTCACTGCCGATGCTGCTTCAAACATGTCAGTATAATTTCTAAAGCTATATTGAAGCCCACATGAGTGCTATAAAAGCAAACTCATGGAAGGACTTAATGGCACAAGTGGAAATCATAGAGAAGACCGCTGAACATTTCAACAAATTTGATCCCCACACTAAAAATAAAGGGGGTAAGAACAAGCAGGGGCAATTGTCCCAATTGAAAGCTAAGGAGAGTTATGCGGCTAAGGTCAAAAAGCTCGACAATCAAAAGGAAGTGCATCAGAAGAGTAATCAACGAAGCTACTCCTTTAAAGATGAGCACATTGTTGCCATCTTTCATGTCCTCAATAAGGATAACCATTGTAGCTCCCTAAAACTTGGTGCCCTGAAGAGGTTGGAAAGACTAATGACCCCAACTATTGCCTCAACCATAGACTATTGGGACATTCAACAAAGAATTGTTATATTCTTAAAGATCAAATACAGACATTCGTTGATTCAGGGATTCTCAAACTTCGACCTAAGCAAAAAAAAGCACTGCTAACATGGTGAGTTTTCAATTTGAGTCGACAACTCAAGCTGAAAATGGAGTCATTCCCATTCCTACTGTAAGAATGGAAGTGGTCAATCATGGCAAAAAGGGTCGACAAAGTCAAGGCTTTGTCCCTCTCATTACGCTAAAAGGAGAGATGATGTGGGTCCATCCCGATCTCCTCCAAGACGAGCATTGGGCATCTTCAAAACCAATGGTCTGTGCAAAACCTAAACACAAGACAAGATCTTGCAATTCCATCTCCACAATCATAGGTGAGGAATCACTACAAGTTTCTTCACTCACAGATTCAGAAGAAGAGCATGTTGCTATGGCGGTTCAACCTGACCAAAGTCCGCTTTTGAGGAGAAGATCTGGAAAAGGTAAGTTGAGGAATTATAATCAGTTAGAACCCTCCAAATAGCTCGAACCCATCAAACAAAAAGAGATATAGATTGATAAGGCATTACAGCAACCATCCTCTAGTTCAAAATTCCATTATGGTATGATATATTGGCTCAATTAGCCAAATCCGTGCTTGTATAACCTTATACAAATCCTACATTTATCTAAGGTCACGAGGGAAGCTTTGAGAGAGACATTAGATGATAATGAAGCATATCTCACCTACGTACTTGAGCTTACCAATGTCAACAACAAAGCTTTGTTTCACTTTCACTTTGGACAATATGCTCATCAACGATCATCATCATAACCTACCCTCTACTCGACTGGCTATGTCAGTTCGACAAAGATTGAGTGGATTCATATTGATTTGAGGTCCGCCTTGAGTATCATTCCATGAAGACTCCTTAGCTTTTTGGGCATTCCTCTTTATAATCTCTCAAAGACAACCACTACTATCTTTACATTCCACTCTAGTAGTAGTCGATCGTTTGGAAAAATCTGACTTAAGTGTCAAATTGTGATCTCAAGACTGAGGTGTTATGTTATGTCATCGATGTTAAAACTCCCTACAACCTACTCCTTCGACGACCTTAGATTCACTCCAATATGATCATCCCCTCGATACTCCATCAATGCTTCAAATATGTTGATGAATAGGGGGTTCTATGAAAGGTTGATGCTGAAAAGCATCCCTTCAAGGGAGTTAAAAATTACTTCACTGACTCCCTCTTTTGTGACGAAAAGCATACAATTTAGATCACCATTTCTGAAGACACAGATACGGTGATGAGGCGAATAATGAATCCGACCCAAATGAGGATCCTATCTGAGAGATGGAGCCTCTTATAACTCCTTAGAGGACGTTTGTACAAACTAGTTAGCCAGGGCGACTAGGTTTTTAATGATAACGTAGAGTTTGCTTATGACTGTTCTTCAGACTTTGATCATAAAAACTTAGAAGTCGATGCTTTATTGTCTAGGCTGGCTTTAGAATCAACTTTGTACATGCCTATAAATGAGTCTTACCTGATGTTCGCGGGGAAAGGTGCGGTGATTTCCATTGACATTGAATTTGTTATAGCTTTTTACTTTTACAATGAAATTCAATAAAAATATCGCCTTTTTGTGGCTTACAATGAAAAATCAAAAAGATTACAACTTTTTACTCTTTTGTGAACAAACGCGGGATCTGTTTTTCAGGTCCTCGCTTGCGTGGATTCTTTGCCCGTGCCAGGCACTCTTTTTTCTGTCCGTGGACCACCGCGTGATTAGATCTAGATGCTAGATCTACAGATCTACGGTGATTATTTCATGAAGGAAATAACCACCGACGGGGATCAACTCACAAAGGAGATGATTGCCGGAGTGGGTGAAATTGACAAAGCGAAGTCACGTACAAACCCTGAGATTAAGATGAGGTTTAATCTAGAGGTAAGATCGTAGATCTTACCTAGATCGACGTAGATCTGGTCTGGATCTGCTCTGGATCTTTGCTTGCTGAGTAGATCTGTGTCGGGAAGGACTTCTCGCTGTGTTAGAAGTCTAGATCTGAGTTTTTGTCTGTGGAAAAGCTCAGATCTCTGCTAAAAGATCAGCAAAATCCTATCTTGAAGCTCTAAAAAAATCCCAGATCTGAAGAAAATGTCAGCCTGGATTCCCAAAATTCTAGCCCAGAGCAAATGAAACCCCCCACGCTATTTATAGGAGTTGGGGGGTCTCCTGGAGGAGTTTGGCTCGGTCTTGGCCGAGTCTGGCTCAGTCTTGGCTGAGACAGGCTCAGCCAAGGCCGAGTCACCTCAGCCTTGGGCAAGACTGTCTCAGCCAAGGCCGAGTTTTCTCAGCCTTGGTTGACCTGGTCTCGGCCTTGGCTGACCCAGTCTCGGCCTTGGCTGACTCAGTCTCGGCCAAGGCTGAGTTTTCTTAGCCTCGGCCGAGCCGTCTCAGCCCCCAAGCCCTTGTAGCCGTGTTCCAGTGATTTTTTTAATCCCGGTACATCCGGTTGCCTCGATTTCTTTGTTCGGTTGATCGTTTTGCTAATTCTGGAGTTCGATTGACTCGGTTCCACCAACATTTGATTCCGGTTAATTCCGTCTCATCGAAACTCACTGACTTGAAACTTCGTCATTAGATCTATTCCACGATTTGTCACTTCACTGAATAAGTACACCATGCCGATTCACTTCTTGCATTCGTCGACTCACTTTATACGTTTTGTGGCGCGGTTACATCATCAGCAGTTCTTTGTCGCATCATCGGATGGGTCATCGATTGTCAACCCACTGTCCGAGTCACATTCAGGCACTTATAGGCATTTTTCAACGCCTACAGATACCCCCTCCAAAGTGTTTCAGTCTCGATCTTTTATAGAAGAGGCTGAAATACTTTGGATACGATAGGCCCAAACCTTCAGTTGGTGTAACAGGACCTGAAAATGGCTTCTGTCTTTGATCTCTCTAATCATTTCAGATTCTCCAGTACTTTGTAGGATAGTTGAAGGCATCACGGTGCTACATTTTTTGTCTGACTGTTTTTGAGATTTTGACCTGAAATCGATACATGACTTTTTCTATGAGATTAGCTTCAGAATTTGACTCCTCTAATCCTTTCAGTTTCTCCAGTGCTTTGTAGGATAGCTGAAGGTATCACGGTGCTGTAATTTTTTTACCTAACCGTTGTCGGAAGCTTAAACTGAAGCTGATTCATTTTGTTCTTGACTCGTATCATTCTGTTGTCATTCAACTAACTATCAAACTTTTTGCAA
>JBAKGM010000365.1:14224878-14246854 GCA_037177215.1 Asparagus racemosus | reverse complement strand
GGTTAATATAGGGGATTTCTATAATTAACCAACACACTAAGCCTGTGTTAGTGTGTTCTAAGTGTGTGTGTGTGTGTGTGATCAAGGCTTGTACAATATTTCTAAGTAAAGAAGATACAAACATATATAATTGACGTGCTTCTCATCTTCGATACTTCATCCTGCCTTGAACTCATCTTTAACTTGTTTGAATCTGATATAAATGATCTGCATCAACAAGTTAGAATACACAATACACACATATTGTTATCATCAAAACTATGGTTTGAGAATATCAATATTCCACAGTTTAGTGGAAAAGGATTTATAGATTGATTTTGAAGAGACTGATTCTGGTATGCAGGATTGGGTTTTGAAAAGTTATTTGGTGTGTTGAATGGAACTGTGTTTCCTCAGAAAATTATTGGGTTGAAGAGGGAGTCAAATTTTAATTTTTCATATAAATTTTCCTAATTCCATGCAAAATTCAGATGATTTCTCTAAACTAAATTGTTGGTTGGAGAAAATAGATCATTCCCAAGATGCTAGAATGTAGCGTTCATCTGACCTAGTGGTTCATTATTTTCTAAGACAGGACATCCTCTAAAACATGTGCTTGAGATAGACAATTATGATGTCCTAGGGGAGAAACTTGGTTAATTGGAGCTAAAACTTATTCTTTAATTTCTCGGGCTTGTAATCGACACATGATTGTAGCCATATTAGCTTCAGAGACTATGTTTGACTCTAGAGAAACACCACTGAATTCGATTGGAGGAACTAATAAAACTCTTTCATCACAGTATTCCCATTGCATGCTTTCCTCAGATAAATTTTCTAAAAATTTCCAAACCTCATCAACATTTTTCTTCCTGAAATCCCCTTGATACATAGATTCTAAGGTTGTCTTTAAAGATCAATCTAATCCTTCTTAGATGAATTGATAATCACATTTTTTCTAGACTATGACAAGGATTGGATAAGAAGATCCTTAAATCTATCAAAATTTTCCAAGAATGATTCCCCTGAACTTATCGTACAAGATTAAATACTGTTCCTAAGCTTTACCATTTTGTGGATTGGGAAATATTTTTCAAAAAAAGGATAAGAAATTTATTCCAGATGGAGATAAAATTTGTGAGCGAACTATATAACCATTTCTTAGCCTTGTCCTTAAGAGCAAAGAGGACAAATCTATGCTTAATTACATCATCAGATAACTCTCTAATCCTAATCATAAGACAAGCTTTCTCAAACTCAAATATAAAAATGTAGACATTTTAAGACTCATTACATAAACACTTGGAAAACATGTTTATGAAGTGTGGTCTAAGCTCATAATTAACACCATTAACTTTAAAATGTCGAATGCAAGATGGAATTGCATTACCAGTAGTTTAAACATATCGTAAAGAACAAGTGGATTTGGATCAGTCATTTCTTGTGTTTCAAAAATAGATTCAACGTGAATTAAGTGATTTGTATTATCCCTAATCCAAACTTGCATGCACTAATCAAGATCCTTTTTGAGCTTTTTTAAATATCACTAAAAAAATTAAGCAAAACATTTATCAAGAGAAACAAATGTTAAGTTTTTTATTTTTTATTTTTTTTATATTTTTTATATAAAAGGGAAAAACTAAAAGATCTAAAAGATTTTTGAAAAGAAGAAAAGGTAGAAAAGAAAACCTAACTAAACAAATCAAAAAACAACCTCTTGAAACAATCATTCTTAATTCTAGGGTTAAACCTAAACTCAACTAGACCAGCTCCTAATCAGAAACTCCTTGAGTGAAAAGATTGAAGTTTACTTGGAGGTCAAGAACCAACTGCGTACCTCTTTTCTTGCAGAGCACCTTATGCTATCCCTAAATCTTGCCATAGATACTAACGGAATCAAGTAAATTTAAACCAATTTACTGAATCCTTATTCGTTAATGAGCTCAATTTCTTAGGGCCCAACGTCTAATGAGTTTTAGAAGGCTTGAGTTTGTGTCGTTAGAAATTAGTGATTTGTGGGCTAAGAAAAGGCTGATGAAATCACTTACCTTATCTTGATTAGAGGTTTTTGCTATTAATAGTATTTTTAAGTGAGTGCTCAAATCAAAATGCTCAAATTAGTTTGGTGAATTTCTATTTACTATAAGCAATGCAAACCTAAGAATTAAAAGCAACTATAATAGGACGCAAAAATAAACTTTTTTAATTAGGGTCAACAAACAAACAAATGTGAGAGAGCTCTCGTTTGAATTTATTATCTTGTTTAGTAGCTATTCAAGTGGAAGATGGATTTTATTATGATCAATAAGAGAATTTTTTTTATTAGTTCCTAATTATCTCTAATGCAAAAAACCTAACTAGAGGATTGAATTAAAAATACTAGAAAGAGAAATTACCTTTGCAAAGGGGTGACCCCTCTTGAAGCAAATCTTTTCTCAAGTCTTCAATCTTCTTCTTCTACGTTATTCCTTCACAATGAAACATACAAATTAATGAACCAAAATAAAAAAATCCTAAATACATGCACTTTCACTAGCAAAGGCACCAAAAACCTGGTTGGGAATAAATATATTAAGTTGCAAGTGCACAACAATCAAGTTATAGTATTTATAGATGCCAATCCATGGGGAATGAGAATATTACAAAGATAATTCTATTATGGTTATTAATTTGTGTAGAAAACTAATAAGAAAGCAAATGAAAGTGGTGTGTGTTTTGGGTAGAGGTTTGTTATAAAAATAAAAGACTAAAATGAGAGGGAACAATGAGAGAAAGAGAAGAACAAAAAAAAAGCAAATCAAATTAAAATAAGAAGTGAATGATAAGATGGAGGAAATCAAAAGAAGAGTATTGGAATCAAGGATTGAACCCACTAATTAATTTTAAATTATATTTAAGAGTTACTTAAAATATCTCCTAAGCATATTTCTTATTATTTCCTAAGCATAGACTATTAAGTTACTTAAAATAAGTATAATATATCAAAATCATATCTAAGTAATATTAATACTCATGAAAAGAAATAAATAACGAGATAGTAACCCTAGTATTGAATAAGTATAACCTATCAAATTGCTCAAGAAAAATATAGACTATCAAACTCTTTTTCTGCCAATTAATACTCTAGTTGATTATTCTAATATGATCATTTTTAGTACAAAGAGAGTAATTCAAAAACACAAAAAGAAATTAAACTAGTTTCATCTAATCTTAGATTTCTTACAAGAATTAGCTACTCATATTACAAAATAAAAATAAAGAAAGAAAACTATTCTAAAAAGCATTAAAGAACAAGAAAGTAAATCTAAACTACAAAACAAGTAAAGAAAAAAAATTTACTTTACAAATCATAATAAGAAAGAAAAATAAAACATACACTAGGATGTAATAAAAGGGAAAAAAAATCTACACTACAAAGCATGAAAAAAATCTACACTACAAGCAATAAATCTAATCTACCAAACATGGAATAAAAACAAAAATAAAATCCTAAAACATGCAATTCTAAAATAAGAAAAATAAAAAGAGGAAATGAAGACTTACACTGCAAGGGATTGGCCCCTTGAGAAGCAAATCTTCACCAGCAAAGGAGAAAAAAAAAAGAAAATGGAAAAAGAGTAATTTTTTATTTACTAAAAATAAAAAATTTATAATTTGGGAAGGTCTTTTCAATTAAGAGTAACTCTTCTCTTCAAAATAGAGTTTACAAAACTTTTCATATCCTTGAAACCCTCACTCTCTATCCCTATTTATAGATTACACAAACCTATATTAGTCCTTAGATTAAACTTAGCCTCCAAGTTACACAAGTTTAGCCTTTAATCTGTAGATGTTAACTAGGTATAGATACATGTATTGATACTAGTCTTGATATAGGTATCGATATTGGTCTAAATAGCATCAATACTTCTTTGGTTCTGATTTTTGCTAAAATTCTTAGCTCTTTTGTGTTGGGCTTCTTGGGCTTCTTTTAGTCTTTATAGAGTTTTTTTAATTCTGATATAATCTTTATTTGAGCACTTATTTGTTAAATTATTTATTTCTTGCAAAAACACACGATATTAGCCAGTATATTTATTCAATAAAATAAACAATGAGTGTATAAAAGTATAATAAAATGTGATGATCAATAAAGCTAAGAAATTGTTGTATACGTTGCCTACAAATTCTATCTCCACTTGGGATGAATTTTTAATATTTTTCTAAAACATTCTTCCCAATTTACAAAACAATAAAGCTTAGGAACAATATTTAGTATTGTAGGATAATCCTAGTGGAACCATTTTGAAAGTAGTTTGATAGGTTTAAAGATTTTTTTATCTAGTGTCCTCATCATGGTTTAGACAAGTAGCGTTTATACCAAATTATCTGTAAAGCATTGGATTATTCTTCAAAGACATCCTTAGAATTTATGCGTCAAGGAGATTTCATGAAGAAACATGGTGATGAAGCCTGGGGATTTTTAAAGAATTTATCTAAGAAAACTATACAATGGAAGCACTGTGATGAAAGAGTAACATTATGAGAAACAATTCAGTATCTTGGAGAAAGGTATAGAAGCCATGATAAAAGTATTTACACAGACCACCAACATGTCGACTTAGTCATCCAACACTTTGAATTCCTTCAGACAAATAATAGGTCAATTGTTAAATTTCAATACTGAAGCAGTAGCTAGACTAGAAACTTAACTAGGACGACTAGCTAGTGTTGTAAGAGAGAGAGAGAGAGAGAGAGAGAGAGAGAGAGAGAGAGAGAGAGAGAGAGAAATTTCTGAGTCAAGCAGTTGCAAATCCTAAAGGCACCGAATCAAGTTCATCTAATCCAGCTCAAGTAAATGCAGACCACACACTAAGGTTAGAAAAATAGGTTGATAACCAAGTTGGAATGCATTCAGATCAAACTCCTTCCTCATCTTTTCCTATCCAATCCGATGAACTTGAACAAACTCACTCTCCTTCTGATAGTTCTATACAATATTCACACCCTTCTGATGATCAAGAACCTGAGACCAAACTTGAGCTCTACCTAGATAAGTATAAGTCTGCTGCTCCCTTTCCAGATAGTCTCGGACCTAGGAAAAACTCTCCTCACATGAGAAGATGTTAGAAATGTTTAAGCAAGTCAACGTCAACATCCCTCTCTTAGATGCCATCCAACAAATTATATCTTATGCAAAATTCTTAAAGGTTTTGTGTACCAAGAAAAGAGCAACCAATATTCTCAAGAAAGTCTTTTTAGCTACTAATATCAGTGCCATTTTTTCAAAACCCATGCTCCTGAAATATAAGGATTCAGATTGTCCTACTATTTCATGTGTCATAGAAAATATCTTCATTGATATGATACTTCTAGACTTAGGAGCTAGTGCAAATCTTATCTCTTATTCCGTCTACCAACAGCTAAGGGTTGGAGAACTGATACCAACTAGATGTACTCTCCAATTAGCTGATTGATCTTTAAAGCTATCCAATAGAGATATAGAGGATGTTCTAATTAAATTTGGAGAGTTCATATTTCCTATTAATTTTATAGTCTTGGAAACACAGCCTATTTTCAATCTTAATGATCAGATCCTAGTCATTTTAGGAATATCATTTTTAGTCACTTTAAATACTTTGATCAATTGCAGAACTAATTAAATAATATTATTTTTTGGGAACATGACTATTTATCTCACATCTTCAATATACGGAAATAACTGAGTGATTCATCAGATCAACCCCTAGAAGTGAATATCATTCGGGAAATATCGAGTGAACAGTTAGAAGAAGAGTGTGAGTTCATTCTTAGTTTTGAGGAGATCTCTACTGAAGAAATCAAGTTCTTAGAGGAGTTAGAATCAAAATAAGTTTTTGAAAAGAAAAGCACCGACTTAGACACAAGTTTTACCAATCTCAGATTCGAAGAAACCTTAGCTGATAAACTTAGATTCCTTAAAAAGATATGGAACAATCGGCCTATCATGCCCCAACCATAAACCTTAGGTTTGAGGAAAATTTTTAATGAGAGCTGGTTTTGTTAGGATAAAGTTTTATTCATGTGAAATTTGACTTAAAATCTAAGACTAGCTTTCTAATTAAATGGCAACAAAAACTCAAGATGCATGACCCTCTATCAACCTATAATTAAATGTTGCAGTAATTATTGAAGATCTCAAAAAGTATAGAATTCAAGCACATCATAGAGTTTATTATTTTAGACTTCTTTAAAATTTTAGGTAGAATTTTCAGCAACAAGGTACGTACTAGTGTGAAATGTGATATTTTTCTTTCTAATCATTTGTTCTGCATCTTTATTCTATATTTTATCGAGGTCAATGAAAAAAACAATAGCAAGCATAAGAAAAAGAATAAAAAAAGCATAAGAAAAAGAATAAAAAAAGAATTTTTTTCTTCTTTTCATTTGGAGAGTTTCTTTTTCTTTTGCAAAAAAAATAAAAGAAAAGAGAACAAGAAGAAAAAAGAGAAAAAAAGAAAGAAAAATTTTTGTTTACGCCCTCCTCCTCTCCGTCAAAATTTATGGTAATTGCAGAATTTATCAGTTTATCATTCTTCAAGGTCAACTAAATAAATATAAGTGCTTTAAATCCTATCTGCTTTACTTTATGCGTCATATCATTTGCATTGAGGACATTGTAAAATTTAGTTGTGGGGGGTGGGGACTAGTTATATTTTCACTTTATGTTATCCTTTCTTTTATTCGTCTTTCTTTCCCTTAAAAAATATTATTTTCCAACTTAATAAAGTTAATTAATAATTAATTTACTTGATAAATTTTTTAACTTTCTAATTCTTAGTTAGTTTTAAACTTAAGTTAGCCTTTTATGATAACTCTAAATAAATTTTTAAGAAATGATTTTCAAAGTGTTATACCTTGCTATAGCTCTACCTTAAGACTTTATTTGGAGTAATGAATTTTTTTTCATGCTTAACTTAGAGTGGGTAACAATTTCTCAAGTTGATCAAATTTTAAAATGAAGTCCCTAAGTTAAACCTGATTTTGTATAGCTACAATGGAAAGATTTTCTAAGAAATTTACGTTGGAGTTATAATAAAAATATTTTACTAAGTAAAAACTAGATATAATTAGATTGTTTGAATATATCAAGTGAATTAATTCTATATTGACTTCTTCAAATTGCCAAGTTAATCAAATTTTATGGGTATATATAATGCAAACCCTCACGAGACTACAACTCATCCTCTAGCATAACCTAGGAGTTTAAATGCTTGATGTATACGCTAAATGCAACTGTGATTCCTATAAAAGTGAGTCAGGATTTTTTTTTCTTTTTTTTACATTTTCTTCCTTTGCTAGAGAACTAGCAAAAGTTTAGATGTGGAGGTATTTGATTACTACATTTTATTATAGTCTTATACCCTTATTATATATTTTATGGAAAAAATATATTTGCTAATATCATTTGCTTTATGCATTTGTAGGAAATAAAGAAATTATCAAATAAAAACTTAAAGAACCTAAAATAGCTCTACTTGAAACTTAAAAGAATCCTAGAGGAAGCCCACAAAGTCTAAAAGCCCAGGAGGAGTTGAGTCAACGACTCAACCAAGAAACAAAAAAGTTATTACAAGCTAATCGATGCACTAATAGATTAGCTAATCGAAGCTCATCGGTAAGGTAATCAATTAGTTTGTAACAGAAACTCATCAATGGTCGATTTTGATTTTTTAGGGGCCAAGTTTAATCCAAGGGTAGATGTTGGCTGCTATAAGTAATAAATAGTGGTAGAGAGTGAGGGTGACGGATAGGTAAAAATTTTATAAACTCCATTTTGGTGAGGAGGGCCCTTAATTAGGCCTTTTAAAATTATAAACTTTAGTTTATAATAAATAAATAAAAATTTTATAAACTCCATTTTTTTTCTTCTTCTCTTGGGTTAATGAAGATTTGCTTCACAAGGGGTCAAACTCTTGCAATGTAAGTTATTATTTTCTATCTTTTATTCTCTTGGTTAGAATTGCATGTTTAGGATCTTATTTTCTTATTTTAATTTCTTGCTTTTTATTGATGCTTTGTAGTTTAGAGTTTAATTTCTTGCTTTGTAGTTTAGATTTTTATTTTCTTGCTTTTCATTCATGCTTTACAATTTATGATTTATTTGCTTTTGTATTATGCATAACTAATTTACTTTCGATATCTAGGATTAGATGAGGCTAGTTTATTATTATTATTATTATTTTATTTTTGAATTGTTCTCTTTTTGTACTTAAAGGATCATGTTTAGAATAATCAACTAAAATAATAATTGGTAGAAAAAGAATTTGATAGATTATATTTATCTTAAATAGTTTGATAGTTTATGTCATTTCAATTCCAGAATTACTATCTTGTTTATTTCTATCCATGAATGGAGATATTGCTTGAATATGTTTTTGATAGGTTATGCTTATGTCAAATAACTTGATAATCTATGCGTAGAAATTCTAAGTAATATGAGAATTAAAAGAGAATAGTTATTAAATCCAAATAGTAATTAACTAATAGATTCAATCTCTTTATTTGCTCTTCTTTTGGTTTTATTCTCTTTCTTGTTTTCTTACTTTCTTCCATTTGTTTCTTGTCTTTCTTTCTTTCTCTTTTCTTTCTTTTTTAGCTGTTCTTATTTGCAACACTCACATCCAGCCCAATCTCTCCACTCTCTCCTCTTTCATAATTCAAGAACCACTCTAGGACTTTTCTAATACACTCCTTCCTCATGGGATCGACACTTGTATGCTACACAAACTAGTTGTGCACTTACAATGTTTTACTTAGAACGCATCAGAACTATCATAGACCCCTCTTTCATTTAGATACGAAGAGTCTTATTAATAATCTCGATAGGGTGCACTAGCGCCGATTAGACTTCATGGTCGTACACAGGAACATGATTCACAAAGCATCTTTGCCACGAGTCAAGTGCTCACTGGCCATGCTTGTCTATTGATAGGCTGTCTTTAGAGTTCATCTCTCCATCTTCTAGCCTTTTCTTTTTCTCTCTTTTCCTTTCAATGACTTTGTCTTTTGATGAGGAAGTCAAACAACTCCACAAGTGTTTGGTCAACTTCTGAGGGAGCATGGAGCGGGAAGTCCAGCTCCTTCGTCGGCTGATCGAGCTTCTTTGGTCAAAGAGGGAAAGTCTCTTGCAAGTGATCAATGCCCAAGTTGAGGAGTCACTAAGAGACATCAAGGAGTGCTCTCACTAGAGGCACCGGTATTGGAACCTGGAGACGGGAGTCAATAAGTTGGAGCGCCGTCTTGACAAGAATCCTTAGATCTCAAATAGCGAGGACTCCGCAAGCAACTAGCTATCATCATTGCTTCTCTTCTTTCTTTTGGTTACGTGTGTCTTTCTGATTTTTCTACTTTCTAGCTATTAGGACCCAATCTTTGTAACCTTATTGTGGATTCTTAATAAAATGAAAGTTTGTTTCAAGTTCCCCTCCGCTTTTGTTGTTTGAATTCTGGATGCTTCATTCCTTCCGTGTTTGTAGTTTGTTATGAACGCTTTCTATTGCATAGTAACGTTTTGGCTTAATGAGTACAACCAAACAACCTCTCACCATTCATAATCACTTAGTTGTTCGTTGCTGCATATGTCAGCATCCACGAACTATCTGCGAACTGGGCACGTGCGGATCACACAACATGAAGACATTTAGCATGAGTCGACTGTGTGCTCCTTACAATCCGAATGGAGAGAACTCTTGTCAGGCAAATGGACATGTAGCAGGAGTGAAAATAACTATTCCCATCCCCTTTAATTGCCCATTTAATCACGTCTTAGGCAATGCAATCACGCCATGTGGCAACCGTCGGCTGGATTCTTCTCTTTACAAATAGAGAGTGAGTGGTAATTGCTTATTGTGTAGTCCTCTTTTCTTTCCTCTGTTTTGTTTTTTCCCTCTTTTTTCTTTTATTCCCCTTTGAGAGTTTGAGTGATTTCAACCGCCGGCGGTGGATCTTCTAAACGCTCTCACTAGTCACCGTAACTTAGGAAGATGCTTGCAACAATTCCTGTGGTGAAGTCACTGTGGGAACAATTCTGTGATCTGGATGGCAACGTTTCATGCCTCCGTCGTGCAGTGAAGATGTATCAACATGACTATGTCTCTCATTGACAACAACAAATGTCTGATCCATGATCATTATATTTTATTACACTTTTATGCCGGCATTAGCTATTTTATTTTGAATAAAATATCTACAAATAAAGTGTTTTTATATTAATTTTCTAGAAATGAAGGATTAATGAATAAGTGCCCAAAAAACTTAAAACTCTGTAATTTTGTAACCTTATTGAAGCCCAAGATTAACCCAAAAGAAGCGCATAGGAGCGTACACAATAGAGCCCAAGAATTTCAGCCAGAAAAATTAGAATCAAAGAAGTATCGACAATAGTATCGATACTTGTAACGATAGTACTATCGATACTTGTAATGATAATTGTACCGATATGAGTATTAATACCAATATCGATACCCAATAAGAAGTTACAGATTAAAGGAGGAAATTGTGTAACTTGGGGGTTAAGCTTGATCTAATGGCTAATATTGATTTGTGTAATCTATAAATAGGGGTACAGAGTGAGGGTTTTTGTGGAGTGAAAATTTTTGTAAAAACCCCATTGGAGAGGAGGACCACTATTAATTTAGAAGGCCTTCCAAAATTGTAAACTTTTTATTTATAATAAATAAAAGTTTTTATCTTCCTTTTTAAATTTTTGTTCTTCTTCTCTTTGATGATGAAGATGAAAATTTTCTTACAAGGGGTTAACCCCTTGCAATGTAAGTTTTTATTTTTCTCTTTTATTTTCTTATTTTAGAATTACAAGTTTTAAGATTTTATTTTCTTATTTTTATTTTATGTTTGGTAAATTAGATTTATTACTTTGTAGTGTAGATTTATTTCATACTTCTGCATTATAGATTTATTTGTTGCTCTTTTATGCTTTGATTTTTATTTCTTTTTTTATTAATTGCAGTTTAGTTTTACCTCTTGTTCTTTTATGCTTACTAGTATAGATTTTCTTTTCTTATTTTAATTTTGCAAAATGAGTAGTTAATTCTTGTAGGAAATATAGGGTTGTATGAAACTAGTTTCATTTCTTTTATGAATTATGGATTACTCTCTTTATGCTTAAATGATCATGTTTAGGATAATCAACTAATTTGATAATCTATACTTATATTGAGTGGTTTGATAGGTTATACTTATGAATTCTAGAATTACTATCTAGTTGCTTGTTCTTTTCATGAATGGAAATTTTCGCTTTGATGATAATTTGATGGGTTGTGCTTTCCTTAAATGGTTTGATAGTCTATGTTGAGTAAATCTAAAGTAAAATGTGATAAAAAGAGAGTAGTTTATAAATACTAATTAAATTAGCTGGTGGATTCAATTCTAGATTTATAAGTTCTCTACTTATTTTTCCACAATCTTTCATGATTTGATTCAATTCTTGATTTTCCCTCTTTTTGATTTTATTTTGTTGATTTTCTGCTTCTTCCTACTTCTTCCTCCTTTCTTGTTTTCATTTATTTTTATTTCTTTTTAGTTGCATCTTTGTTTTCTTTTTATTTGTTTTCTCCTTCTTTCCTCTTATTTTATTTTTTAAAAATTTTTGTGACAAATCCCTCTCAAAATCTCTACAAATATTTTTCACTCCTTTCCCTCCACCACTTTTCTAAGACCAAATTTATAATTTCTAAACACACACCTTTCTCATGGATTCGACATCTATACTATACTGTAACTTGACAGTTGTTCTCTTACAGCTTTAGTGCATGTTTTTGTCCCTCATCACTCCATAACCCGAATAACATGGAGCGCGAGCTATAGAAAGTTAAGTGTGGGGTTGGTGATTTGCCACTATACAATGCTCGAAGCATCGCATCAAGCACTAGGCTGGGAGCCTTGTTGACATCTCCTCCAAGGACGATGACGACAACAATGACAACAAGTGACGTCGGTCATAACAATGCCTATTGTTCTTTCAGTTCTTTTGTTGCATCAGTCTTTTATTTGTTGCCTTGTCTGGCGTACTTGTCTCATCTTTCTTATTTTGTGTTTTTAGATGATGCACTGATTCAGCAACTCTTATGGCAATGAAACAAACCTTTCAACTTCCATTCATGAGTGATTCTCTGTATTTGAACTGATTCTGCATATCTATCCAAGAACTAAGTGCGTAAGACCCATGTATTGTGCCAAACTCTGTGCGGGTAGATCATGTCAGAACAAGCAACAATGTATGTTAGCATTCCTACCTCTTTTATTTTTAACACTTTGAATTGGAGTGCCGTTATAATAACATCTCGAAAACCATGGTCTTGCCATGTGCCAAACTCTGAGTGGGTAGATCATGTCGGAACAAGCGACAATATATGTTGGCATTCCTACCTCTTTTATTTTTAACACTTAGACTGGAGTGCGGTTATAATAAGATCTCGAAAACCATGGTCTTGCCATGTGGCTGCTTTCAATTCGCGCACCTTCTTTATAAATAGAGGATGTGAGAGGGAACTGACTCTCTATGCGTAAGTCCAATCCCAATTTCCTTCTCTAAACTTGGTGATGTCGACTCCCAGTTTTGGTCCATCCAAGAGGGTCTGCTCTCCACTACAAGTAATGCCGGGAGTGAGATCAGAGTACGTGTATAGATCTATTACCGACTCTATGTGATGGCTGGAGAATGAAGCCACGTATCTTCACTTCATGGTTGAGCATTCTCAGGTTGAGGTTGAGACTACGATGGAAGCCAAGGATAGTCTTTTTTGTCATCTTCATGAGAAGGAACTCAAGGGTTTTGAAGCTTAAGAGAGACCTCAGTGACATATGCAGCTCTCTTAGGCGCTTAAAGTGGAATTCAGTGCGCTTGGGTGGCATCTTGGAGGACGTCTCTTCTGGGGAAGAATATGACAGTGATGAATGATTAAAACAACATAAAGTCACCCTACTATTCTGTTTGTCTTGTATTTTTGTTGGTAGTAGTAGTGCTTTTCTGATCTTGGTCATAACGGTATATCCTTGTAATTGCCAATCTTGATAAATGCAAGGAGTTGTTTCTACTTGATTTTGTTGTAATTTTGATATAATCCCAGTTGCAATTAAGGATTTATAACTTAATCTAATTCATTCAAATGATTGAACAACCACATGCCTTTGGAGGAGTTCCCTACTGTTGGCTTGTTAAGTCACTTCACCATTTAATGAACTAACACACATCAGCCATGGATTGGTTGAATTCTTTTATAAGAGGGCGTCAGGGTATTCTTTATCTCTACCCTTTCCTCTTCTTTCGCCCCAATCTTTTGGGTGCTGATGATGCCTCATCTTCGCATCCTTTAGGTGTTTGAAGATGGGTGTCTTGCGTGCTCACACAGTGGTTCGAATGGAGAAGGTGCTGATGGACAATGGAGAGCTATGCCATATCACAGTCTAATGCAGGAGCTCAACACGACCAAGAAAGAGTTGGCAGACCTCAAGCTTGCATACGTGCTTTGGCAAATGCTCCTGTACAACCAAAGAAGGAGCCAGAGGAAGACCACCCAGGGCCAAGTCATTGAAGGGGGTTTGTGAGGCCAAAAAAGGTGTATATAGAGGGTCATGTAGGCTCAATTTTTTGAAGGGGACCTCATCCGTCATCTCCTGTTTTTTTCTTTTTCACTATTCAATAGGGCAATCAATGAAGAACTCTTTATTTCTAATTTGGCACTTTTCATCTAGTTACTTGCCATATTTGCATGTGTTCTTTGTTGAGATCTGACCGAGTTGAATCCCACGAGTGGCATTAAATTCCAACTACTCATTAGGTTCCTTGTGACTAAACTATGCGCTTGGGGGTTGCCCGAAAGTCAGTAGGGCTAAATTTATGGAAGTCCACCAGAAAGGTGCCATGAACATGCTTCACCACAAGTTATGGATTGTCGTGGGTCACATGTCATTTTCTTAGCTTGTTTTGATTTGACTGTAGAGAGCAGGATTCGAGGTGTCGTGGTGTACACGTCACACTCCCGAAATGATCCATTTTCTATATGTTGACCATCTACGGTTTTAGATCGGGTATATAAACAAGTGAAAGGAGGTGCGGGTATTGTTCACCTCCCCCTTCAAAGCTCCGCATATGCTTTCTGAGAGGACCCAGAAACCCAAGCTTGCTTCACCTTTGATATCTCATCTTTGCCAATTATGCCTTGACAATCTTCTCAAGGGAGCTAGGCTTTGCCTTCCCTTAGCTGATCGGCTACCGTCGATGTGCCTACGACCGCCAGTAATGGAGCTAAGACGTATGGGCGTCCTTTGTACGAAGGTAAACTGTTGTCTGAATTTTTGTGCTATCCTAGAGTTAGTCCCCACTAGGACTAGCCCGAAACTCATTTATGTTCTTTTCTTCTTTTGCATAATCAAATCTAGCATTGATTCACAATGGGTTTGATCATGTGAAATTACTATGCAAGCTGAGTCGTCATCTCCCTATTTTGGTGTTGGGTTTTGGCAACTTAGTGTAGGTCCACCGCCAATTCATAATGATAGTGACTTTTTCATGATTATTGTTGGCACTCTTCTCACTTATTTAATGAGGCAAACCCTCTATTACAAGTTCATTCTTTATTGTAAGAACTTTAAAAGCAGTTCATCTCAATCTCACAGAATTGTTCAAAGAACAGTGCTATTTTATCATAAAGTCAACAAAACCGACGTCTAGTCTCTTCCAGCATACCTTCCTACAATTGAAATTGTAACTAAAGATAGTATACAATAATTTATTGTTTTCCCCAAGCAATTAACAAAAGAGAATGAGTATTTTATTATCTAGAATCTTTATGAATCTTTTGATTGAAAACAAGAGGTACTGATACTGTTTGTCCATGGTTGTCCACACCAAAATAGGGTTGAGTCCGTTCATCATCTATTGATACTGTTTTTTTAACAATGGTTTTGGCTAGCTACCCTCTCTTGTTGTGTACAAAGTTATGAGCAATGTGATCTTACAACCTCGTGACCCATTTCAACAATTGGGTTCAAACCAAGTTCAAAATACAAAGTGGAAGGCAGAGCTATAATAACACAAACTTACAACCTTGCTACTCTAATGTATAACAAAGCAATAGTAGCTCGACCCGGTAGTAGTCTAACCCTACAAAAGGCTGACCTCGTTGGATAGACTTAACTCCACAACACCCCTATACTATTTAACCTTGTGACGATGTAATCTCAGACTAGCCAAAGAGACAAATCGACTTTAAGACTGAGTTAACTGCACATCAATTGAACATCCAATCACATGAAAAGCCATGCAAAGAGCGAGGATAGTTCTAAAAGAAGTTCCTCAACACTCTTGAAGAGGATTTTAGACCCAAGTCCCATTGACACTAAATATAAAGGGCTTTCCAGTAGTACTTTTGAGGCTATTAATGTGATTCTAGCTGTACCTGGTCCCTGCCATTGTTGAATCATAATAGTGGGTAATTTATGATGTCGCCCTTGCTGTTATCATGCAAGGGGTGTCATTGCAGTTCATGCATTTTGCTGCTCCAATGCGCAGCCACCAAAGATTTAGGTCTTTAGTTGGCTAACTGGGGGTTTGATTTCAAACAACCCCATAAAAGGGGAACTGCAAGGAACAATAGTGACTATTCGAGCCACCAGCATAAAAACTACACACAGTAAGGTGGTAACAATAAAAGTAGTAAGACCTAGTTGCTTTAGATAAGTCACTGGTACTAGAGCTCTATTCGGAAGAGCTCATTTTAAAAGTACAAGGAGCACCGGCATGACAGTTAAAGTTGGCAATCGCTTCTCACAAGTACTCACATGACTAAGGATGGAGACAAAGAAACAAAGAGGATGAACGTTTAAATATGGGAGCTTGGGGTTAAATCATCAACTATTCTAGAAATATAATAGTTGAACCCATTTCTTAGACGATAACCAATAACCATTAGAGTGATTCTGACTGCATCAAGTCACTATTGTTTGCATTGTTATATCTCGTATCATCATGCAAGAGGTACTTCAATAGTCATTTCATACTATTGCTACAACACGTCAATCTCGTCAGCAACCTGGGGGGTCATTCAAGCACCAAGCATGTGGAGTGATATAATGGTACAACTAATGCCATTTCAATGATTTCAAACTGATCTCGGTCACTGCCATCTCCACTACTTCACTTTTGTCCTCACACAAAAGGTTGCTATAGCAGTCCATTCGTGTTACTACTCTGAAATCCAACACACAAACCGCCAAAAACTACAGTTTTAGCTAATTGAACTGGGGGTTCAATTTCAACACTTTTGGAAACCAACAAGGAAGGCAAACTTGCTAAAGGATGTACGCCGGCATACTAGCATTGTTCTAATGACTTCTTTCAAAACCAATCATTGATGTTCGTGCTACTGTATCTCTCCTTTGTCAAGTTATGTGTACTCTAGGAATTTCTTCATGATGCTATCCCAACACTTCCATCTAGTGAACTTGAAGGGCCGATTAGAGCACCAAGTATAGACAATATTCCTACATATTTTTTCCTAATCACCATAAATATTGACTATCCACCATCGAACACCCTACTATCACACAGGATGTTCCCAGGTGGTTTATTCATATTGACTATTTGAACACAAAGCTACTAAGAGCTTTAATTCCCAGTTTATTAACTACAGGTGAAATCATCAACTTCCCCCAGAATATCAATAGGCAAAGCAATAACCACACACTGCAACCTCATAACTAGCATTAGAATTGTAAAGTTTATTCTCTAGAATTCTAATATAAGGGGCAGAACTATGAACTCTCCCCTCAAAAATGCTACTCTGGGGGTTGAATTTAAGTCCTTTCCCCTAGGATACTAAACTAGAGGGTGGAGTTACAAATATCCTATGGAGCCAAAGGAGTTGAAGATGAAGTTCACACTAGGATTGTTTTTATATTGCGGCCAACGGGGTTATCCTTATCAAAAAAGTAGTCAAACCCATTTATCAGCTGTCGATGCTATACATTCGCTGGTGGTTGAACTTCTCGAGAACACACAAGTACTTAGGACCCTATCGGTCAGATCAATTCTTATGTTTGATGACTAACCAATAGCAATTACAACGAGTGCTTACATGGAACCTTTGTTGTTTAGATCTAATACAATTAAATCCTGGTTGACCAATTCTACGGGACCATTGACAATCTCTACAATCATCGCCTTTGCAAAAAAAAAGTGACGGAGACATGGAAACTAGAAACGAAAGCATAGGCAATTACACTTCATTGTTACTACACACATCGAAGCAGGGAGGAGAGATCATAGCTACATGGTGCCTCATGAAGCTCTTTCAGTTCATACTTCAGCTTGCCTATCTCAGCGGTTTGCCCGTACAATGAACTCCTCGTCTTCCTCCACTCCATCTTGGTTCTAACAAGTTTAGCAATGAGCACATCAATGTTATTGTGAAGCTTCTTGCACTCTAGTTAAGAGCTCTTTGACAATGTTTATCACTCTATAAGTGACGATTCTTGGCCTGAAGACCTTGCATCATCTGGGAAAGGCTAGCCATCACTTAGTCTAGGATGACAGAGAGAAGAAGAAATGAAGAGGAATAGGAACCTCTCTACTATCTATAGAAGGAGGAGACTGATTGATGGTTGACATAAGTCGTTGACCATTCATGACCAAAGAGATGCAAGGAAAAATATTTATGGACTTAAACCACTATGAATTCCAACATGACCATATGAACTCGAAGGATGTTTAGACTATGTTCAAGCGCATGCACAAAAATTTTAAGCTACACCTGAAATAAACTGCACCCAAATTAGTATGGCTACGCTGAGAATAGCTAGACCCAAAGCTAGTTCAGCTATGCTGAGAATAGTAATGCCCTGAACAGCTCAGTTACGCTTAGTATAGCTACACCTAGATCAAGTTGGCCACATTCAATATGGCTATGTTCATATCACCAAGTGCATAACTAGTCAATATTACACTAAATGAAGGAATATATTACAAACTACATGCAAAAAATCATCGATGGTTGGGGTGAGAGAGAGAGAGAGAGAGAGAGAGAGAGAGAGAGAGAGAGAGAGAGAGAGAGAGAGAGAGAGAGAGAGAGAGAGAGATGGAGGATGTGGCTCCTCACAAGGCCATGGGTAAAAGATGAGCCATGGACATATTTGGCAAACCTTTAGGGATCTAGGGGTAAATTTGTGAACAATGTCTTGGCCGTGGTACACTGCCACAACTAAAAATAGGAATCCCTTCACTACATGAAAATCTAAAAGGGCCTATAGGCATGACCACATAGGAGAAACAACTATGGTGAAAACCTCATAAGACGCCTAGTTAGAAAAACTCTAGAATCCCTCACTAAATAATGAAGTAGGTATGAAGACCTGAAGGGAGTTCTAAACACAGAGCCTAGGTCAAATGCCCACGATGGACATTACAACTCTCTAGTGATGTCATTAGTGCACCTTAATTTGGGCCAACACTGTAGGGTCGAAAAAGCTTTGTTTGATTGACTTTGAAGATATTACAATCACACTCTCTCGGTTACAGAGGAAGAGAAGATTGACTTAACTTCTCTTTTGTTTAATGTGGGTTCTTGGTAGCGAAAGGATGCTTCTCTGGATGCCCACGCCGAGATTGCTTCCCGTTGACGATCAGAACAAGGTTGCTAGTGATCTTGAAACTGCTGAATGATCCCTGAGTCTTTGTTCGTCTTTGCGTCTGCGTGCCTCCGTCCCCCTCCTCTTTCATAGCTGCTCACGGCTATTTATAAGGATTTGAGCACGTAACTAATGTGCTAGAATTGTGGAAACGTGAGAGCGATTTGGGCGGTCGTGGGCGCAACTGACGCCTGTCCTTTAGCCCACGTGGCTGACTAGGTCTTCGAGACCGTTATGGGTCATGAGCTTCGTGGGTGAACCTCGTTAAATGTCGAGCTTCGCTGTGTAGGCAAACCTTGATTAACAATCAAGCTTCGCTACGTAGGCGAACCTCGCTTGACTGTCGAGTTTCGCTGTGCAGGCGAACCTCGGTTGATTGTCGAGCTTCGCTGCGCAGGCGAACCTCGGTTGGATGTTGAGCTTCGCTGCATGGGCGAACCTCGGTTGAATGTCGAGCTTCACTGCATTGGCGAACCTCGGTTAAATGTTGAGCTTCGCTGCGTGGGCGAACCTCGGTTGAATGTCGAGCTTCGCTGCGTGGGCGAACCTCGGTTAAATGTCGAGCTTCATTGTGTGGGCGAACCTCGGTTGAATGTTGAGCTTCGCTACGTGGGCGAATCTCCTCTTTTAATGTGGAGCCTCGCAGCGTGGCGAACCTCATCTTTTGATGTGGAGCCTCGCTGTATGGCGAACCTCCTTTTTTGATGTGGAACCTTGCAGCGTGGCGAACCTCGGTTGAATGTCGAGCTTCGTCCTATTCGAACGACGTTTGTCTGCAGATGGATTTGATCTTTGGTGTCGAGGTTCGCCTGTTAGCTTCGTTTGGTTGTCTTGACCCTCATCAAGTAGGACGAGGCTCGCCGAACTTTGACATCCTTTAAATTTTAGCATTTTTTTAATGCCTGCATGCATAAATCATTTTATTCTATGTGAGTGTTCTGATAGAATATCTACTCCTCTATTAAGTTCACGAGTATAGAGATGAGCACAAATTTCATCATGATGCTATCCACATTGCGAGGCAATTTGAGCTAAGCAGAGGATATGAAATATTCAAATTGTCCCTTGCATCTCCATGTTCGCCTCGTACTGTGCAGAATGTTTCGATTGAATTTTTACTCATCAAATGCTGCTTTCAAATCAATCAAAAGCGAGCGAAAATTCTCATACCAGCACCAACAGCCTACGGAATAAGATTGAAAGCATGTTTGGTAACTTTGGATTATAATCCAAGTGGGTTATAATCCACAAATGGATTATAATCCATGTGGGTTATAATCTATATTGATTAGTAATTTTACTGGATTACAATCCATTTTCACTAATGGAGCGTTTGGTAAATGGACAGATTATAATCCATTATTGTTGTTGAGATGATCAAAAAAGGACATGGCTTATAATCCACTAAATAGAACATGACTGGTATTTTGTGGAATAGTGAGGAGTATATATGTCTTTTATTTGGTAAAACCCTATAGATTATAATCCATAAAAAAATAAGCTACAACCTCAAAATTTTTGGTGAATTATAAGCCAAAATAATCTACTTGCCAAACACCTCAAAGTGGTTTATAAGCCACAACCAAACATGCTCTAAGTTGTTTTGTTCTCCATTCAAACCTTCTCTTTTATTTGCACCTTCTAAGAAACAACAACTACACTTTACTAGTCTTAACAAACTTCATAAAAAATGAAACATGTCTATTGTCAACAGGACAAACATGTACATTCATACTCGGTTTCATATTGTTAAATAATGTGGTTAGACTATCTATTTTCCTTTATTTTAGTCCCATATTGCTTAGGATTCTATAACTTCTCTCCTTACTATTGTATTTAACCACTTCAATAAAATAAATAATGCAGCCTCTTTTCTTCCTAAAAGCTCTATTCTTATCATGGTATCAGAGCCTTCATCTCGATTTAAGAGAGATCTCCTCTTTTTTTGTCAACCTAAGGGCCGTCGAGGGGGTTTTCGCCGGTCTTTGCTTCCCTCTGCGGCTTTGATACCCTAGACCAACAACCACATTGACCACCAAACTCCTCCTACCTTCAAGAGCCACCTCACCGACGGCAGCTCCATAATCACCCCCTGTAACCCTCAAAATTAAAGGCATGTAATCCCCGAATCCAGTCCATGCAACCCTCAAAACCTTGCTACACCCACAAATCCACCCTAACAAAATTCACTATTCTTGTCCAAGGCCGCCATCAACACTAGTGATCACCACCATCAACCAAGCATCTTGATCTCGCCGTGGATGGAACCCTAACCTCGATATATCTACCCTCGCCACAAAACTCAACCAAGCACTGTTGCAGCCACAACAAGCCCTAGCGACCAAATCTGATCACCAACGATCAAATATGTTCACCAACCGTGCATCACCATCTTCAATCAAATGATATCATCCGTCAATCTTGTCTATGCAATCATGCCACACACATGAACTTTCACATGTGTAAACTACTTATCAACCTCCAACCTGCAATCTCGACCTACAACCTACACCCAACACATCAGGATCTCAATCGAGATTTCGCTCACGCACACAAACTCGAAACCCTAACACTACCAAACCCTAGCACCGCTACTGGTCACCATACATCCACTGTCTGTCCTGTCCCGACTCGATAACGTTCTCATTGTAGCTGTGACGTCGATCCTTGAACACCCTCAATGTCATCATGTCTACGACGACCTCCACGCTTTGACACCAACTTCGACATCATATACAACCTCCATCATGGTGGCGACACAACCGGACCCTCTCCAACTGCAGCACCCACGCAGTGACACCACTAAAATTTCTCCATCTACAGCATCCTTAGCAGTGATACTGTCACGCCCCGCTTCCCAAAATACACGGAACCGGGACACGAACAAGCCCGCGACGTATTAGATCGGGGAGTGTAAAATAAAATCCCTTCTCCTCAACCTAATACGCCCAGCGTTAAGAAAATATAATACAAATCACAGGTCTCCCAATCACAGTCATAGTCAGGAAGAATATAATAATAAATCCAGAGACATGAAATACATATCACAAAGTAAATAACATCCAAGACTTCAAATGAGTCCACATGTTTGGTACAAAGAATGTAGCTAAACTGGAGCGTTCTCAACAAAATCATCCGAATTGAATGGAAATACTGAATAGAAAATACTAAAATGAAATTCTAAAGTCCATCAACTATAAAGAAAACTATGCCTCGATTTCGATCTCCTACTCCATCTGGAAGGCAATCCTGCTGGAAATACTCCGGCTCTGGCGTATCACCATATAAAACCTGTCCGTCATCTAAATCTGACGTACACCAAGAGAATGGAGTA
>JBAKGM010000365.1:14193941-14213123 GCA_037177215.1 Asparagus racemosus | reverse complement strand
TTTGACGTCGCACTGTTCAATTTCTCCAAAATGCCGCAAGAAATGCGGCTGCGTTGGAGCTGATACAGTTCAACGCATGCGTTGGAGATGCTCTAAGGTCAAAAAATATACCACATGAATCATGAACATACAAAAAATCACAATTTCCCAACAGTAAACATGTATAAACTGGACATAAACTCTCAATATATAATGATGAATATAGGAATTAGATTTCACCAATGTCTTGTGAAAATGTTTTTTTAATATAAACATGTATTTCCAAAAATGTTTTATTAATAAACACGTAGATCTTACCTAGTACGAGTTAACCACTCAATTGGCTAACTCACATCACCAAATAGAACATAGAGCATCAAGTTTCCCAATCTTTCTTAATTTAGCTGCAACCAAACGCAACCAAACCCTCTATAAAATACCCATATCAAAATTTTACAGTCAACCCTCGCGCCCTCTCTCTATCTCCTCCACCGTGCTTGACCAATCACCCAACAAACACTCTCCCTCTCTCTCTCTCTCTCTCTCTCTCTCTCTCTCCAAAAACCCATCAAAATCTAATCTGAGGATTTGAAGAAATCAATGGAGCCCTCGATCTGGAGTCGACTCCCCGACGACCTCCTCGACCGAATCCTCGCCCTCCTCCCTCTCAAAACCCTCTTCGCTCTCCGACCGACCTGCAAGCGCTTCAACTCCCTCCTCTTCTCCCCCTCATTCCTCTCTCTCCTCAACTCCTCCCGCTCCTCCTCCTCTTTCCTCATCCTCTCTCACCCCCAATTCTCTCACCGCTTCCTCCCTCTGTACGACTCATCGACCGATCACTGGCGAACGATCCCTCTCTCCTCACCGACGACCCACCTCCTCTCCTCCTCATCTGGGCTCCTCTTGTTCTCTGTTGGCTACTCTGCTTTGTTGGTTTTGAATCTGCTCACCAACTGTTCGACGACTGTTCGATGCCCAACTAATCCGATTTCTTCCGCTACGTTGATTTCTAGCCCCTCGAGCTCGCCTCATGGGTACAGAATCTTCGTCCCCTGCTCCAATACCAACTGGGTTTTCGTCTATAGTTCGGCAAACCAATCTTGGTCCAGGTTCTCTGCGTTGGACTCCATGATGGGTCACTCCAATTCCCATCAAAATGGGATTTTGTTTCGTGGGTCGTTGTTCTTTTCCACTCCTGAGCCGTTTTCGATTGTGGGTTTCGATCCAGTGACCGGGGTTTGGGACCCCAGAGCTGGACCCGAGCTGCCCGCTGAGCTCGCTTTCGTTCGGCTGGTTAATGGGAGAATTGGGAAGGAGGAGAAGCTGTATTTGGTTGGTGGGGTTGGGAGAGATGGGATTTCGAGGAGTCTTCGGATTTGGGAGCTGGTTTCGGGGAAATGGGAGGAAGTGGGTAGGTTGCCGGAGTTGATGTGCAGGAAGTTTGTTTCGGTTTGTTATCATAATTATTCGCATGTTTATTGCTTTTGGCATGAGGGATTGGTCTGTGTCTGTTGCACGACTTGGCCGGAGGTTTTGTTCTTCAAGGTGGGAAGAGGGACTTGGCATTGGTTGCAGAGGTGCCCGCTGCTGCAGGAGAAGTGGAGCTGTGGATTCCGGTGGTTCTCATTTGTGCCTGATCTTTATGCGCTGGTTTGATGCTCTTCAACTTCTTAAATTTTGTTCTGTTGTTTATATTGATGTTATTGTTATCTTTGGCTTGTTGTTATTGTCGAGCTTGTGTGTTTGATCGGATGCCATCGCGTGATTGTTGTAGTCTCTTCAGTAAACATGATCTTGCTTACGTTCCTGTTGGATTGCTTTGTTGTGTTTTTGAAGTTTTCTGGTTGATTAGTTATCATCCATGATTGTTGTAATTTCTGCAATAAACACGGTCTTCGATATATTCTTCTCTTGGATTGTCTTAGTTATAACTTCACTCACTGTGATCTAGTTAGCACACTGGATATTATCTCTAGTTCTTCACCTTTTTGTTTGTTTTCTGATCTTTGATGATATGAATCGGGTACTTGAAATTAAAACTCATTGGTTTTGGTTTGTCATTCACTCATTTTGCAATTTGTTTGGTTGATACAACTTAATTTTCCATTTAAATGTTACAGATTATGATATGCTCATTAATATCCTATGTTTGCTTCTGATATAAAACAATTATAAGATCAACAATGCTTTATGGATCAGAATGTTGGGCAATTAAAAATAGCATGTGCAAAAAATGAGTCTAGCAGAAATGAGAATATTGAGATGGTCTTGAAGGTATACACTAAAAGATAGAATAAGAAATGAATGCATCCATAGTAAATTAGAGGTTGCTCCTATTGAGGATAAAATGAGAGAGAATCGATTAAGGTGGTATGACCATATACAATGTAGACCTCTTAGTGTACCAGTTAGGAGAAGTGATAATATTATAATTAATAGAGTAAAGAGATCTAGAGGTAGACCTAGAAGGACTTGGTTGGAGGCAATTAAGAAGGATATGGTTATGGTTAGCTTAACAGAGGAGATGACCCATAATAGAATGGAATGGAAGAATAGGATTCATGTAGCCGATCCCAAACATTTGGGATAGAGGCTTTGTTGTTGTCATTTGCTTCTGATACTGTTACTACTACTACTACAACAACTACTACAAAGCTTTTATTCCAAAATTTTGGGATGGGATACATGAATGGTACTCTTACATTCATGCTAAATAAGTGATTCAATATGTTCTAACTCGCAGGTGATGTTCTAAACTCGTTGCTGTATAAAGAGGCTTACCTTAAATATTTTCTTCTTCTTCGTCGTCTTCTTCTTCTTCTTCTTTTCTTCCTTTCTTCTTGGTGAACAAGAAGTAGAATGCTGCGAGCAAGATTTAAACTCCAGACATTTTGCATACTTTAGAACTCCTACCGCTATGCTGCAAGCCTACATTGCCTTCTGCACTATTGCTTAATTGCCCATTCTTGTAAGTAAAGTAGCATAATACAAACTTGCAAAAGCATGTAGGAGATGTTATGAGGAAACAGAGGAATTTGCACTCTCTTCTGTCTAATTATCACTCTCATATATTCTGTCATTGGGCCTACATTATATAATCCATGGTTGAGCTAAGCAACATTAGTAACTTTCCTTTTTTCCTGAAAATATTTGAAAGGGATGCAGTGGCCCCAATGTTTTATGTCCTTTTGAATAAATTCGCGCCGTATATTGTCCACCCGTTTCATTAATAAGATCATATTGAAACATACAGATTTAACTCTCTACGGATCCTACCCAGTCAGTTCCCAAATGACCTTGGTACTAGAATCCTCATCGTTTCTATGTTATGTTACCAGAATTTTGCTTGTAATAAAAGAGAAGGCGTGAAGATATAGAACACGGATTCCATGGCCAGGATTTGAGATATTGCCTGAGCTTCAGCTTTTATCTACTGCTTTCTGTTGTCGATGGTATTAATGAACCAGGACTCCGCAATATTGTGTCTACTCATACTGCGCTTTACTTAGAAAACAACAACATTTATCTTTAATGGTGTTGATTTTTTGAATTTAAACTGAGTGTCAAAGTCATCTCTCCATCTTGTTCTCTTTTTGTTTACAATGAATTGCACCTGGGTACAAAAACAAAGGAACTAGAGAAGCTTCTGTATGTCGATGACTGTTATGACCCAAGACTTCAAGATATTGAATCTGATCATTGTATCATAATAACTTGATTTTTCTTTGATGATGTTGATCGTTGATAATGATATCTCATAGTTTTGACCTTGTGACTATCTGGCCGAAATTTGACTTTTTATCTTAATGGAAAGTTCACAGACAAATTCGAAGTTGTTTTTAACTCCAATGTTTTGTATTTTGGCCCTTTCGGTATTGTACATATAGATACAAAGGTATCCATTTTAACTCTTATGAATGTCAGATGTTGGAAGTTTTCAGAAAGGTGCAGCTGCCTTATTTTATGAATGATGTTTTGGATAATAGTGTAGAGGTTGATATAGATTTTGAATCTGTAGTAGTTTACATTAGCTAATATAATGGGATAAGGATTCAAAAATATTATATCATTTGCAAAGGGATGAGAAAATGGAATATTGAAAGGTTAGTCGATAAGGAATCATAGTTTTAGATATGGTATACTATTATGCAAATTAGTTGTATATTCTAATTTTTTGTCCACTTTTAATTGATTGGAATCCTACTATGCTAATTGTATTGCTACAGGTGGAATCTGCAAATAGGCTTTATTGCCATTATGTTACATCTTTTAGTAATAGGGCCAAGGTGCCAGAAAATTTATTAGCTAGGATTAATAAATGGATACGCATGAAGAACGAATAGGATAATAAAGGAGTACACATAAGATGAAGTATTGCGAGAAGAAAGGCTAGTAAAGCTTTTCGAATCAAAGCGTCACGTCACACGAGGCACCGAGTTGATCGCATGCTTTGTCACCCATTTATACTCGTATTAACCCTGTGCATTGATGTGGATGTTTATTACCGAGTTATATCTATTGCCAAATTGATAATATAGTTTTTGTATAAAACTATTTATAAAAACTTCAGTGATAATTTTTTTACTATTATTTACAGGATGAATTTTCAAACCATTTAACAAAATAATACATAAATTAGTAAGTTTTATTAATTTTCTATAGTAGAGCCAGAAAAAATTTATATTTGTGAAATGTCTAATAAAAATTAATTCATCATTTGCAAGAACAAAAAAAAAAAAAAGATATCAACAATATTTTCAGGTTAAAAAAAGTTACTTTAACTTGAACAGTGGATAAAGAGCAAAAAAAATTACTGTAGCATATAGCTCATGTTTAGGATTTAAAATTTACCCTATAGCATGAGCAATATTTATGAGAAAATCATTACAGCGCGAACTGATTGGCCAAGGATGAAAATATTACTGTAGTGTAAACAGTAATTTTAACTGATTGGCCAAGGATGAAAATATTACTGTAGTATAAGCAGTAATTTTAATATTCTAAAACATACTGTAGTGAGAATAGTGTTTACCGTAGCATGAATAGTAACTTTGAGGTTTTGGTTTTAAGTTAGAAGCATAGTAAACCTATATTACTGTAGTATAAATAGTAATTTTATAACTTTGAGGTTTATAAATGAATACGTTCTTTTTTACTCATTTAGAGAGAATTTACGCAAATAACTATTAGAGTTTGGATCCAAATAATTATACCAAGTCCATCCATATCGAAAATTTAAAGTGCTATGTGTATATTGCACGTGCAAATGCGCGTATTGATATTCTATAAGAGGTGATGATGATATCTACCAAAAGTAAGAGGATCATACAATCAGACGATAGAGAAATTTGCATTTTTAAGTTTATTCTGAAACAGACTGATTGATTATGTTAAAAAATATGATTTTTCTAACGGATGCTCATGGACATTCGTTAGGAGATGAGAGAGGCAGAGAAAAATAAATAGCAAGTGGACTTCCTGATTTGCACTAATTTCTCTCCCTACCTCTCCTCTCTTTATCTCTCTCATTCTTTAGTAAGTGCTCATGGACACCAGTTAGAAAAGCACTAAAAATATTTGCATTTTTTATATTTATTTGAAGAAAAAGGATAAGGATTCAAAAGAATTCCCAGCCGCCTTTCATTCCCTTAAAAAACTGATGGGTTACAAAATATTGTCAATATCCCCAAATACTACAAAAGCCATAACAAACAAGCAAATTAAGCACCACAGCTTCCACACATTTATATAGTTGCTATGCTACAACAGGAAAGATCCGACTAATGGGAAGTCAAGGTATATTAGTTTACACCGTCTCTCCCCATGAATTCTTCTTTATATCATAATCTTGCTGACAAATTAATTCTCTTTTATATATTTCCATATCATGTTCTAAGATTTGATAGATTTGATTATTCATAAATTTATTTTCTCAAACTCTGCTACATTTCCATCCATTAGAATCTAATGGTTTAAATAGATTTGGAGGATTATTACCAAAAAACAAATAGTGCAAGTATAACTACAATAATCATTGTGAAATTGATGAACGTGTGGGATCGTGATTCTTTCTAAGTATAACCATTATCATATCTTTAAAAAAAACACTTGTCATATCTACACAAGTTGCACTTATTTCTTTCACACAGAACCAAACAAATCTTAACCATGTATTAATAAATTAACTATTGACATTAAAAGTATTAGTCTCTCCACTAATTTTTTTTTACAGTAGAGAAGATCTAAATCTTAATTTAACTAGGATCCAAAAGAAAAATGATGAAATGGAAATGAGAGAGATAAAAAAGGAATATGCCACACACCATCACGTAGTAATTCTCTTTTTGCACTTTGAAAGGTAGAGCAGTGATAACTACACCACTACTTGTACATTACTTCTACGCTATAAAAGAGAAAAGTATGGTATCTATTTTTTTCAACTTTTTTAAAAATTAATGATTCATCAAGAGAGTCCACGCTTCTCTCTCTTGTAGTGTAGCAGTACCGTAAAAGCAAGTGTTATCATTATTCTTGAAAGGCCAAAGCTAGGTTTAGAAATCAACGACTAGCACCACCGTCAATCATTGAGAAGCACGTATTGAAATGATGATCTTGGATTTTCAGCTAATAGAATGCACATGATCAACTATAAAGTCAATTTGCTTAATCATCGCTAAACGACTTACTTTTATGTGGTAGAGTTTGGATTCAAAAATTCCTCTCCAGTTTTCAGAAACCGGACTCAATTCGTGCAGAAAGCAAATAAATTGTCTCCGACCATTCTCTGTTCTCCCATGCCCAAAATAAGATGGTCTACAATATTTCACAGAGCAAATTCAGAAGCAAATACTACTAAGCCCACCAAAAAAGGAAAAAAAAAGAAGAAGAAAAAAAAAAGCTTACAATCCTACACTGTGATTATTGAGAGAGATGCTAAAATGGGTAGAAGAGGAAGAGGAGGAGGGTGCACATTAATGATCCATCACATGCACGCAATCAATGCCCCCCTCGACTGAACATTTAAGCACCCCCCCTCTCACTCTCAAAGCCTCCCGAGTCCAATTGCAGTAGCCCACAGAGACAACTCACAAAAACAGTGCTTCTCTCTTTAAAAAAAAAAAATAAAATCAGGAGGACTACCGAAGCCAAAAATAAATAATACCCTAATCAATTGAAAAGAGAGGAAGGAAGGAAAAAAAAAAAAGGAATGAAAGGGTGGGCTGAATTAGGTGTAGTTGACACCATCTACGAAGAAGAGCAAGAAGAAGAAGAAGAAGAAGGAGATCCAGATGCCTCCAGGTCTTCATCTCTCACTCCCTCGATCACGGCGAGCCCGGCCTCTCCCCAATCGTCTTCGTCCTTGTTGTCGCCATTGCCGACTTCTCTTAATGCAAGAGTCGAGCAATGGTGCGTGTTGCTTTTTATTTTTATTTTATTTTTATTTTTTTGTTCCTTTTTATGTTGTACTTGATCTGTTGTTTTTTGGTTTGATCCGTTGTAGGTCGGAGATGACCGGACGAAGGACGGATATAACCATCCGATTGCACGATCGCTGCTTCTATCTTCACAAGGTAAGATTTATCGCAAAAAAATAGATAGGTAAATATATAATTGAAAAACAATTATAAAGTATTTCGAATTTTTATGACGCCAATCGGTTTCTCCTGTTTTGCTCTTTTGTCGATGATCTTCTCCGTTAATTTAGAAACTAGTATAAATATTAGAAGATTTTCGTTTAAAAAAAACAAAGTGAAGTTAAATAAAAAAAAAAAGATAGTTTTTATTTATTTTTTTAGTGAACAGACAATTCGGGGTTTTCTTGAAAATATCTTGTTTTCTTGTGTCTCATCACTTCATCTATCCGATTCCGATGAATTTTTCCCACCCTAGTGCTTTTGCCGTCTACTACGATTTGATGTTAGATCCAACGGCTACAATTAAAGCAGGCCCCATTAACGGAGAGCCTGCAAACAACCCGACAAATAGCCCCCACCCCCTCCGTGGCATTCCACCGCAATTAATGAATGGTCCTAGGGCATTTACTCCCAGCCCCATATCATTTTCTTTAAACAGTTTTTTTTAATTAAGTAATAAATTAAGTGAAAATAATAATAAACGTACCATCTTAGAGTTAATATTCCGGAGTTTTAAAGTGACAATGTAACTACGGAAGATGTATCTTCTAAGGTATAGTTTTGATCTCTCAAAAAAATAACAATTGGAAGCATATTTTTTTAATTAATATTGAATTAATAGCATTTGTATGTTGGATACGATTAATAACAGTTTAACTCAACTCTAGTTACAATTCCAATTGCTTTTTATTTTGTTATATCTTCATTGCATCTCCTTTGTGACTTTTGGTGTAAAGTGAACAATCTTTTGCAAATGCGATTTCAATGAAATTAAGAGAATGATTTTTTTTTTTGGGCAACTATATTTGCACCTGCTTTTATAAATTGCAACTGGAATTTAGAAACTTTAATTACATTATTACTGTTACGGTTTATAAGTTTATGACAGTTTCTACTGTGAACCGAAAGAAAATAAATATAAACAAAGGAAATGAAGTATTTATTTTGATTTAAACAGGACCCCCTAATATCACGGAGCCGTTACCTTTGCCGGCGCCTAACGGAATCAACGGAAATTACCATCAACCCGCCGTCAAAAACAACGGCCGAAACTTTCTCAGAGATCATCCTCTTCTGCTACGACTCCCTCATCAACTTAACGCCGTCGAACCTCGCCGCCGTCAGAATCGCCGCCGACTGGCTGGAGATGGACCTAGATAACGGCGAGGGAAACGGGAGTCTGACGTGGCTGACGGAGATCTACTTCCGCCAGGAGGTCGCAGGTGACGGGACGAACGCTGCGCAGGTTCTGCGCACGTGCGCACAGCTGTTGCCGGACGTCACGGCGGCGTTGCTCGCCGTTAGGTGCGTTGAGGTGTTGGCTAGCGAGGGAGGTGACGGCGGGTGGATTGAGGAGCTGACGGCGTTACCGGTGGAGGTGTTTCGGGTGGTTGCGGAGTCGATGCGCACGTGGTTCGTGCATGACCATGATTTGCTGTATCGGATCGTTGATTACTATCTTGAGGTTAGTTTTTCCACATGCTTTTTCAACAAATTGCGTTAATCCTCCTTTTTTTTTTAACGGTAATTTGACAATACCGACACTCAACTAGAGGAGTAAATAGCTTTTTTCGAAAGGACTGCCTGTGGTAAGAGAAGTAGCTTCTCAGCGCTAGCAATTCATTCCACAAATAATTAGACATGAGTTGGAAAATGAAGATTTTTTAAAAAAAAAAATGTAACCGTTACTCGTTAGGGGCTGACATTTATGATTTATGTGACCATATAAATACGCCGTGTCTGTCATTGATTCCTTATACAATGAATGCTTGTTTTAACAACCGTGGCTCTAATAGAATTTTTGAAATTGAATAACCTAATAAGGTCTTAGAGCTCTGAATAAGATTCCATAGAAATATAAAATATGGTTTATTTTTGCACATATACTCCTCAATTTTTCCTTATTTGCAAATTTAAGCTCCAAATCTTAGTATTGGCAAACTTGCCCTCCAATTCTCTCACCTTAAGCTTGTCTACCCCTCCCACTTAACAATTTTAGTTCCTAAACGGGAATCCGTCGCAACCTTATTGAAAAGTTTCAAAATCTTTAATACTCTACATTTGACAAACCAACATCGTTAAGTAAGAGGGATAAAAAAAAAATCCATTGTGAGAAAATCTAGGGGTAAGTTTTCAAATACCAAGGCTTGGGGGAATCAGTCCATAGCTAAAGAAGAAGTATGTCTCTTATATTATTACTTGATCTAAAACCAATCTGCCTACAACTTTTACACCACAGCGGGGGATTTCAGCACAACCAAATGATCTCTAGTTTTTTAATTCAGAAATTATTATTATTATAACTTTTTTCTCCCATCAAAATGAAGAGTGTCTCTTATACTAATACCTGGTCTTGAATAGGATTACAAGTAAAAATGCATTATGTTTTGCTCCGTACACTTAATTTCGTTTATTTTCCCCTTAACCTCAACAGAGCCACAGAGAGAGCCTAACAGAGGAGCAGATGATCCAGCTGTGCCACAGCATAAACCCGGCCAAGCTCTCCCAGCACCTCCTCCTGCACCTCGTCCAAAACCCCCGGCTCCCCCTCCGCTTCATCATCCAATCCATCCTCCTCGACCACCTCCACACCCGCCACTCCCTCCTCCACCTCTCCAAGCCACCCCGCTCAACCTCCAAGCCCCCCTCCACCCTCGGCGCCATCCTCCAGCGCGACGCCATCCTCCGCAACTCCTCCAACCTCCGCTCGTCTATCCAGGCCACCTCGTTCCGCATCGAGAGCCTCGAGAGGGATCTTGACGGGCTTCGGAGGAAGCTGAGATGGTCGGAGGAGAAGGGGTCGTCGAGCTTTCGGGTTGTCCGTGAAGGTGCGAGGGGTGGTTGTGTTGAGTCGGGGAGGACAGGGAAGGGGATCGGACGGAAGTTGTTGGACGGGTTCAAGAGTGTGTTCAAGACTTCGCCGTCGGCGGCGGCTGCGGCGGCGACGGAGCAGAGGCACCGGACGAATAATTCGTTTGCTTGATAGTATGGACTAGTTGTTCCCTGCCGTTCGTACGCAATTGGTGTGTGTGCAGATATATGTAATAGAAATTTAGTTGAAATCTTTATAGTTGATGCTTTTATGATTTTGAAATTATTATGGTGTTCTGTTTTGGATTGAGAAATTAGATGCTGACGCTTAAACATTTGGGATCGTTCGTTACGATTGTATGATTTTGTAATATAATTATGTTCATTGATTAGATAATGACGGTTGAAATTGATTATGTTCATGCAAGCAGTTAGAGAAGCAAGTTGATCGAATAATATTATTAAATTGTTTCGTACTTCTTTTTTAATTTTCTTTTTAAGGGCCTCTTTGGTTACAAAAATTAGGTGGAAAATATATGGAAAGCTATAGACATAGCTTTCTTGTATCAGAATAGCTAAAAAGAATTCATATTCTGTAATTTGGTTCACAAGAAAGCAATTGGAAAAACTTTTCAAAATGTCACAAAACATCATCTTTTAAGGAAAAGTCAATTCTGAGTTTTTAAAGTGGAATTGAGAGGAAAGAGCGTTAAAAAAAATATTTTTAAAAAGTAAGAAATGCATGAAAAACTCAAACAATGATTTTTTTTCACATTGAAATCCTATTCAGTTATTACTTGGAAATGAACTAAACAGGACCTAAAGCGTGAGGATCCTCCAAAGAATAGGGGAGACCACTATATTAATCGACGTTCAGAAAATAGAGAACTCCTGAAATAACTTTTCGATCTGAACCCTAGCATTGTTTAATCATCGCCCCAACTGCTAGCTGGTACATAGGTTTATTTGCTTTGTGTGGGGCTTGAGTATTTGGAAGAGAACCACGTAACATTCAGTTTTCCTTTGCTTTTCTTCTATAATCAAAACCAAAGGACGGACATCAAAAGTTACTATTTTGTAATAACGTAGCAGCTCCCTTGCAATCAGATTCCATGAAAGAAGTAGGATTTACACATCTCCCTCTCAAAAAAATAAAAATAAAAATAAAAATAAAAAATAAATATTAAAAAAAAACCCGCTTATCGTCACTGCTATTTCGAAATAACTCCTACCCTACAGACTCAGAGATGCTTTCAGACCCACCATCCACATTATTTATTTATTTATTTATTATTATTATTATTATTATTTTGATTCAGTGGAGGAGGAGACAATCTCGATGTCCTGTTAGATATCATATCCACTAACAAGTTATCACCAGAAAAACTATGCATGCCTCCACTCCTCCATAAAATACGTCGGCCAAACCCATATGTCTTCTTCTCGGCATGCAAGAACTTAGTTCAGTGGTTCAAAGCTTGCATTGGACGACATCAATGGATGTTCTTTTTTTTTTTTTTTAATCAGCTTCTATTTTTTATTTATAAGCGATTTAGACTTGCAAGTTTTATAAGAAAAAAAGTCAGCATACATATTTATTTATGATCATTGTAACAAAATAACTTTCAATTAGAAAGTTAAATGTTGTTTAACAGAACTAGTTATGAAGTTATCTCATTAGTCAAATAAAAGTATCTTAATTGATCTTGGAATGGTGGTGGCAGCTATGACTGGTAGGTGTCCAGAAGCAGGGGGATGCTCCAGTTGTGGAGTGTCAAGCAATTCTTGTGGGGTTGATGTAGCTAAAAGCTTGACTTTATATTTGTTATTTGACTTTGGATATGAATCCAAAATCCACCAACCCTATTACTATTACATCAACCCCCAACACTATTTCATCAACCCTAACACTATTTCACCAACCCCTTTTGAAGGCTATAAATAGAAGAGAAGTGGCGAAGGGTTTGAGGCATTCAGAACAGAGAGAAAAGAAAGAGAGGGTTGAAGAGAAAAGAAAGAAAAAGAGAGTTTTCTTTGAGTGTTCTTTTCTTTGTGTGAGTTTGGGGAGATATTAGAGTTGTCTCTTTTTGTAATCTTCTCTTTTGTGATTAATGAATTTCTCTGTTATTCTCCCCCGTGGACGTAGTTCATACTGACCGAACCACGTTAAATCCTTATGCGCTGTTCTCTGTCTCTACTGTGATTATATAGAACCGGTGTTATTATCCACTTCTGTATAGATATCTCTGTGTCTATGTAGCCCCCGCTGTAACGAACTGGTATCAGAGCCTGACTTAGGGTGCATGTATTTATTTATCGTATGCTCTGTGGCTGCCACTGAAAGTGGATCCACCACATTAGAAAATAAGTTAGATTATCATTTACCCATTAAAGTACTGGGCACTATTTCACAAGTACGATACTATTCACAAGTGCTATTACTATTCACAAGTGCAATTACTATTCTAAGTGAGCTTCAATATGCCTTCTGTAAAATACAAAGTAGAGAAATTCGATGGGAGAAACAGCTTAAGTTTATGGAGAGTCAAAATCAGGGCTAACCTAGTATAACAAGGATTATTCAAAGTCCTGTCGGAGAAGGACAAGTTGCCAGAATCCATGTCCGATGATGAGAAAGAAGAGCTGGAGATGAAGGCGCATAGTACCATACAGCTCTGTTTGACCGATGAGATCCTGTGGGAGGTTGCCAATGGAGATACCGCCGCCAGCCTGTGGATCAAGTTGGAGAGCTTGTACATGACGAAATCTCTAATGAATAAGCTCTACTTGAAGCAACGCTGCTTCACACTTCCCATGAAGGAAGGCATGCAAATTAAATACCACTTAGATGAATTTAACACTATTCTTATAGATTTAAAGAATATTAATGTTAAAATTGACAAAGAAGATCAAGCCCTTATTTTGTTATGTTCATTACCTCCTTCGTATGAGAATTTTGTCAATAGTATACTTTATGGTAGAGATACACTTTCTTTAGAAGATGTCAAATCAGCCTTACATTCAAAAAACTTAAGGCAGAAAGTGTCTATCGTAGGAGGAGAGGATCAAGCTGAGGGTTTGTTTGTCCATGGTCGTTCTGAAAAGGGTGTTGGTGGTAGAGGCAAATGTAGAAAAATGTCTAGATCAAAATCAAGGCCAAGAAAAAAATAAATGTTATTACTGTCATAAATTTGGGTATATAAAACTTAATTGTCCAGCGCTCAAATCAAAGGATAATTCACAGTCAAAGTCTTGGGAGGTGAAATATTCAGTTGCCACTGTAACTGAAGAGTCTTCTAATTCACATGAAGTTCTTTCAGTTAGTGTTAATACTCATTCACAAGATGAGTGAGTTCTTGATTCGGGTTGTTCCTACCATATATGTCCGCGTAGGGATTGGTTTGTCACATATCAGTCTATCGATGGTGGGAATGTCTTGTTGGGAAATAACATGCCTTGCAAGACTGTTGTTATCGGACCAATTAAAATTAAAACACATGATGGTATTATTAGAATATTGAGTAATGCCCGACATATACCAGAGTTAAAGAAGAACCTCATTTCTTTAGGCACCCTTGACTCAAATAGTTTTAAGCTTTCTACTGAAGGTGGAGTTTTGAGAGTTAGTAAAGGCTTTCTACTGAAGGTGAAGTTTTGAGAGTTAGTAAAGGCTCTCTTATTGTGATAAAAAGAAAGAATGTAAATACCCACTATATCCTTGAAGGTAGTACGGTGACAGGTGCTGTAGCAGTGTCATCCTCAGAGGATTCAGATTTTGACACTACACGTTTGTGGCATATGCGGTTAGGGCATATGAGTGAGAGAGGACTAGATATATTGAGCAAACAAGCTATGCTTTGTGGTCAGAAAACTAGCAAGTTAGACTTTTGTGAGCATTGTGTTTTCGGCAAACACCATAGAGTCTCGTTTAGTACCGATGTCCACAGAACTAAGAGTATTTTAAATTATATCCATCAGATGTATCATGAAAGAATCAAACATATAGATGTCAGGTATCATTTTATCAGAGAAGTTAAAGTCATTAAGATTGAGAAAATTGGTACTGCAGATAATCCAGCAAATATGATGACGAAGCCCTTACCTTCACACAAGTTCAAGCATTGTCTCGAATTGGTTGGAATTCAATAAAGCGGAGGTTAAGCCCGTAAGGGGCTTCTGGCGAGACAGCAAGAGTGAAGAGAAGATCTTCATATTCAAAGTCAAGGTGGAGATTTGTTATTTGACTTTAGATATGAATCTAAAATCCACTAACCCTATTACTATTACACCAACCCTCAATACTATTTCATCAACCCTAACACTATTTTACTAACCCGATTACTATTTCACCAACCCCTTTTGAAGGCTATAAATAGAAGAGAAGTGGTGAAGGGTTTGAGGCATTCAGAACAGAGAGAAAAGAAAGAGAGAGTTGAAGAGACAAGAAAGAAAAAGAGAATTTTCTTTGAGTATTCTCTCCTTTGTGTGAGTTTGGGGAGATATTAGAGTGGTCTCATTTTGTAATCTTCTCTTTTGTGATTAGTGAATTTCTCTGATGTTCTCGCCCGTGGACGTAGGTCATTCTGACCGAACCACGTTAAATCCTTGTGTTCTGTTCTCTGTCTCTACTGTGATTATATAGTACCGGCGTTATTATCCACTTCTGTATAGACATCTCTGTTTCTGTGTAGCCCCCACTGCAACAATATTGTTGAGGAAATTCATAATGAGTCCCTCTTTTTCAACCAATGCTCCTTTATCTTCGTCCGTCATTTGGGTAATGAGGTGGCGCACGCTTTAGCACAGTATAGATGTTCTCTGGTCACACTATGGCTTCGAGAAATATCTCACCCTCTTTTTTATAGCCATTAATTTGGCTTGATGTATTTTCTTTTTCACATTTGGTTTAATGAGTGAGTAGTTTGAGTAGTTTTCCCCCCAAAATATGTGTATGAATTGTACATATTTAATTGCTTTGGAGACTGGTCATGTAATTAAATACTAATTATGAATCATTAGTCGCTTCTAATATTTTTCGTTGGTTTGAGTTGCATGCTTTCATTTGTACTTAAGCAATACGGTCTTACTTAATCTATCACAAGCTAATATTTTCAAGAACAAAATGACAAATGCAATATAATTACTCAATACAAGTTGCCCAATATGTCACAAATTTTATTTCCGTAAGTGCCCAAGATATAAGGCGTAGGAATAAATGTGTTTTATCAAATGATCAAAACATTTTTATGTACGGGAATCAGTTATGTTAATTGGCGAATAACATTAGATATGATTAATGATCGAATTAGTATTTCATTACACAACCGGCCATCCAAACAATTAAAATGTAGCATGAACCTCTACTTATGAATTTGTAGATTTTCAACAAAATGTAAATATCAGTAACTTAATATTCTATTAGATCCCTTTCCAATCTCCATGCAAGCCCAGACTAGGACCTGGCCCAAACCCAGAATCTGACCGGACCCAGAGTCGATGAGATCACTGCTTGTCCTACCCAAGTGGTTGGTGTTCTGGGGAAGGAGGAGCGACTCATTGTTTGGCATAAGCCACCATCGGGTAAGGTTAAGATAAATGTTGATGGGGCTGCAGCACGTAATGACCATGCAAGTGTTGCTGGGCTTATTCAAGATGAACGGGGTCGGTGGTTAGTGGGCTTTCAAACGCTAATTGAGTTGGCTGCGAATGTTGCAGCTGAGCTACGGGGATTTGGGCATGGATTGAAGTTGATATGGATGAGGGATTTTGAAAGGTTACGTTAGAATCAGATTTTCAAAGGGCTCTTCGTTTTGTGAAGGAAGCTACAGAGGTTGATATGGGACACATAATGGAAAAATTTATGGAGAAGCTGGACTATCACGAGCTAAACGTGAATATTACGCATTATTGATTTGCCTGCAAAGAAACGATCATATCTATCAATCGAGAAGGCGGACTTTGACGTATTATTTATGTAAATCGCCTATCTCGATGATACGAAGCCATATGCCAGCAATCACATACATATGGTGTAGGAAAGATTCATTCAAAAGTTTACTTAAAAAAAGAAATCCTAGCTGATGAGGTAAAAAAACAAGTGGAGAAAATCAATGATAAGTACAACATGGATGTTGATTGTTGCAAGAGAAGAAAAATATTTGCTACTATTTAAGCAAATATAATCTCGGGGTCAAGCTTCTTTCAACAAGGGGAGACTAATGTAGAATGCATAATTTGAAAAAATCATGGAGGAGAGGGATCGTCACGAGCTAAACGCGAATATTACGCATTATTGACTTGCCTGAAAAGAAAAGATCATATCTCTTAATTTAGAATATAGATTTTGACATATTATGTATGTAAATCGTCTATCTTGACGAGACGAAGTCAACTGGATTTTTCAGATTTTAAAAATCACATCAGTAATACTCATTTTCAGTAAAAATCCAAAATAATTAGTTTTTTAAATTTATTTTTAGTAATAAAGTTAGAGTCTATTTAGACTAGGAAATAAATTTAATTTTGATTCACGTTGAACTAATTTGTTTCCTCTATTATAGGGAGTTTTTTTAGGGTAGAATTTGATACTTTCTATTTCTTTAAAATACTAGTTTTATTAGGAGTTAATTTTATTTTTCTATATAAGAAGAGATATGTAACCCTAGAATTATTAATAAAATCCCTCTTATGAAATTTTTTTGTGGATTTAAAGTTTTTCATAGATTCGAAGATAACGTTCTTTGTTGATTTAAAGAGCACTCCTTAGAAGTTTATCACTTATACACTACGTTAGAGATGGACCCAATTTTCGTTGTCATCTAGAAGATTTGCAAGGTGCTTGTGCAATCTTGGGATTTGTCACTCCGACATATTTTTGGAGAAGGAAATAGTTGAGCGGATGCCCTTGCCAATGATGCAATATCTCTTGTACACGGGTGTTTTCTACGGTATGCTCCTTCTTTTCTTTGGACATTTTTGACGTTTAATGCAATTGGACTTGCTATCCCTCATATTTCTTCTTAATTCAGGTTTAATGCCCTCCTTTTAACAAAAAAAAGTGGTGTCACATTACATAATTTTGGTCAAGGAGGACCGAAAATCCACTATCCCAATTAAAAACCAACCACATTATGTCAGGATATACATTAAAGCAAAACCAAATGACTTCAAAATCTCCACATCATGACATGTCATCTTTTTTCCTCATAAATTTTTCTGAAACATGGCGTTCTCATCTAAGTGCTCACCGAAATCTAAACACATGAGGAAAAGACACGTGACATTTTATTTTTCTTTCATTTCAAATTTTAAATTATATAGTAAAACTAACAATAATTAAGTCAATGGATATGCAAATGAATACATAGAATATTTTTAAATTTTAATTGGTTAATATCGCTCCTTAAGTCATGCACAATAAATTTAAGATTTTGTAATCTTATATTAGGATATACTTTAAAGCAAAACCAAATGACTTGTAAATTTACATACAACACGTCATCTTTTGCCATCACAAATTTTTCTGGCATGTAGCATCCTCATCTAACCACTCATCGAAATCTAAATGCACGAAAAAATGATTACATAACATTTTATTTTCTTTCATAATTTTCCAATTTTAGAGTTTATAATAAAAACTAACTATAATTAACTAAACAAATATGCAAAAGAATACATAAAATATTTTTCTAATATAAGAGTATACTTTAAAGTAAAACTAAATCCCTTTAAACTTTCCACATCATGATATGTCATCTTTTTTCCTTAACAAATTTTCCTGACACGTGACATCCTCATCTAACTGCTCATCGATATATAAATACACAAGAAAATAATATGTGGTCTTTTATTTTCGTTCATTTTTTCAATTTTCAACTTTATAATAAAAACTAATCATAATTAAGTAGATGACTATGCAAAAGAATACATAAAATATTTTTAAATTTTAATTGATTAATACCGTTCCTTAAATCATGCATACTAAATTTTAGATTGTGTAATCAAAATAAAACATAATTAAAACAATACACAAAAGCATATGATGGAGAATGAAAATATGCTCAGTGACAAGTGCAAAACAATCAAGCTATAGTATTTATAGATTTCGATCCACGGGGAAGGAGAGTATTAGAAAGACAATCCTATTTGGGTTATTAGATTGTGTAGGAAACTATTGAGAAGGTAAATAAAAGTGGTGTGTATTTTGGGTAGAGGTTTATCACAAAAATAAAAAGCTAAAATAAGAGAGAAGAATGAGAGTAAGAGAAGAACAAAATAAAAGCAAATAAAAAAAATCAAATTAAAACAAGAAGTGAATGAAAAGATGGAGGAAAGCAAGAGAGGAGAATAGGAATCCTAGATTAAATCCACTAGTTAATTTTAAATTGTATTTAAGAATTGCTCTCTTTCTAGTCACATGTTTCTTAGATTTCCTAAGCGTAAACTATCAAATTATTTAAAGTACGCATAACCTATCAAAATCATATCTAAGCAATATTATACTCATGAAAAGAAATAAATAATTAGATAGTAACTTCAGAATTGAATAAGCATAACATATCAAACCACTCGAGGAAAACATAGACTATCAAACTCTTTTTTCTACTGTTCGCGGGGGAAATAGTTGTGAGCGACATTCTCATTAATCTGTAAAAGAACCTGTTACAAATTTATCTTTTGATAACAAAATTTAAAATTACAGCGCGCCTTTTTATAAGGCTTTTACAACGAGAAAAATCAAACAAAAATTACAACTTTC
>JBAKGM010000365.1:14168638-14193841 GCA_037177215.1 Asparagus racemosus | reverse complement strand
TTTTGTTTAAAGAGTAAGGTTAATTTGGTCACTTAACATACATGGTTAGAGTTAACTCAACCATGGTTTAGAATTTTTAACAGAAAACCTAACAGAGGACTAATATCAATAACTTAAGTGAATTTGAGGGACAAATATCAAAATACTCAGATTTGAGGGACTAATATCAAAATAGATCAGATTTAAGGGACTAATATTTCAACAGTTAAATTCTCCTCTCAAGCCTATATAATCTTCTAAATTCCTCATTATACTCCATTCCTCTTCTCCTCCTCTTATATCCAAAACTCAAAAGTAGTATTTTAAGAATCTTGAACTACGTTGCAACCCTAACCCTAACCCTAACCCTTGAAAATTTCCCCAAATGCTCAGGAGGTAGTTGAGTAATTTTCCACGCTAAATTAAGGTTAGTCAAGGCTAAACCCAACCACGGTTAACAACGTTGACAGAAAACTTAACAGAAGGATAAAATGGCAAGGAAAATGAAGATTTGAGGGACTAATAGGCAAATGTTGAGACGTGAGGAACTTTTTGACAATTAAGGATAATGTAAGAGACTAATATGCAATTACCCCCGACATATTATTTTAGTATGCATTTATCTTGATAAGACTTAAAGAGAAATATCATCTATTAACTTGTTATAATGTAAAAAATCATAAGACTTAAAGAGAAAGGTCATGTAAATGTCGTTGATAAAAAGTAAAGTATTAATCGTTTCATAGAGCTTACACTTTAAAAAACATGAGGCTTATCATACTAAATTCTCCTCGGGTTTTCTCATATTAGACCCCAAATCTTGATTGGTTGTATACGGGGCCCCCAAATTTGCATATTCCTAAGAATTTCAGGTACTAATTCTTTTTAGATGCTAGAATATCCGAGTGTCTTTTGTGTTACTTAATTATTTTAGCTCTTCTTTTCATTTATACTTCTCACGCTCTCATTTTCATTTATCCTTCTCATGCTCTCTGATCCTCTCGGTTCCAATTCCCACCATCAAATTATCTTTTTTTCGTGCTAAAGTGCTCTATTATGTCTTCTTGATCTCTTATCTTGCTCGACATTCGAAACATATAATGTATAAATTGCATGGTAAGTCTCATATGTAACAAGAAGGTCCATTTTGAAATTGGTCCCTCAAATGTTTAATATTTTCATATTACCCGCCCAGATCATTGATACTGTTAGATCAAGGAATAATATGCTTTTCATTTTTAATTTTTCGGATACACCGATCGTTACAAACGCAAATCGAAACCCATTTCAGCCCTCATTTTCTCCAACGGTTGTCTTTCACAGCATCAAAATGTGAAGCAAGCGTGGGGCTAATATCGAAATTGACTTAGATAGACGAACGCTATTAGGTCCCCCAATTTATTTGGAAGTTAGTTATTGCTTGCCTCTCTCTCCCGCTTGCTAACTCTTCAGAGATCCAAAATCCTATTAAAAGAAAACCCCCGACGAGAAAAAAAACTGCAAACTTGCGGAAATCTCGATGCCGCTGTCTCCCTGTATAAATTAAATCAAGTCACCCACCATCCTCGCCCAAATGTCCTTTCTTTTCTCTCTCGATTCCTGAGGCGATGGCTTCGCGCGCGCTCTCGCCGTCGTTTCTTGGCCTGCCGACGAGGGAGCTAGGGTTTCGCAGGCGGAGCTCGCGTTTCGAGGCGGCGGCGGCGGCGACGACGAGATGTAAGGGATGTCCGCCCGCCATCGGGATCAGGATGGCGGCGCCGGGGAATAGGGAGTTTGTGGATTGCGATTGCGATCCTAATCCAGGTGACGGGGGAGAAATTTCCTTACGATTTGATTAGATCTACAGTTTGGAGTCTTTCATGGTGATGCGTTGATTGCTTTGGTTCTTGAACTTGTGGCTATTTTATCTGCTTCATGAGTCCTAAAAGATGTGTTTTTAAAGTAAAATCTTTTAGTTTTTTAATGATATACTTTTTTAATCTATTGTTGCGTGTTGCCGTTTTATTTATTCTAAGAATCTTAGGTAGTTTTCTAGACCCTTTTTTTATTTATAAAAAACACTCATTTTAGGAAGATTTTTGAATGCTCAAGGCTTTGGATTTCACAAAATGGAAAAGTGTAAAGTTGCAGAAAGATTGACGGTATCTTTTTGAGGAAAAGGTGGCTAAAGGGTGCAGAGATAGAACACAGCTACACAAGCCCTACAGGATCCCAACATACATAATTAAAAAAAAATGTTGATTTCATTGTGGTTCATAAAACAAAAGAGAAGGATGTGAGATTCTCCGATAGTGCTATATCTAACATGCTGAGGTCCCCATCTCATCCCCATCATCCTGCAGGAATCCTCCTACCCTATATTTATACGTGCAGATACCGAAGTTTCCAGTGAGAAATCAGTGGCAATATGTATGATATAAGTGCTTGTCGACTCTTCTCTTTGAGATAATAGCCCCTGTTTCGCTTCAAATAGAAAGCCCATAAAGTAGCCACAACCACCAGTCCCTAGGCAGATCTGTGTTCTTTACATCTCCATCAGGATGGTCCTCTACAGAGATCGACCATAAACTTGAGTATCCAAGCTGTTTAAAGGCTGCAGTTAGTACTATAGGATTCTACAGCTGGAGGAAAAAAGGGTTCCTGGTATCAATGAGTGATTCAGACACTCGACCTTCCACATTAATGTGGATGCTCTATGAAAGATGATTTTCCCTTGTGCATGCTGCATCATTAAGCAGCAGTTGATTAAAACTTTGACTTCGGGTAGGACCCTTGTGCTCCAGATCTTAGGATACCAGGATGGTCTAGTTCCACCAAACCTTATTCACTTGTATGTTGACTTGTTCGATTAGGACCCTCGTGCTCCAGATCTTAGGATACAAGGATGATCTAGTACCACCAAACCTTATTCACTTGTATGTTGACTTGACTGAGAAGGGGCCCTTTGAGTATAACATCCAAATGTTTTGATATGGTTCTCTTTTCTCTGAACACCATCGATCTAGCCCGAACATAGAGTAGGTTCCATTACCTAGCCTTACATGCATGTTCTGATACATGATTTTCACTGGTTTTGCATTTTGCTTTCCAGAATCATGAATCTCTGGGGCTAACTCAACAACCCAGTTAGCAAATACCTTTATTCGAAGTGTATGCCGCAATGAACGCCTGTCAGTACTCCCCATTAGGGTGATACATCAACTGCCATTTACCTACCATGTTCTTTGCTCCTGTAAATACATCGCCAAGATTACCACATTCTTTACTCTTGTAAATGCATCACTATATTTAGATCTTTGTCATGTGGATGTGTCCTTTTCCAAAGAAACCATTTTCACAGACCATCAATTCTTGAGATGACCTATGACAAACGCTCAAACAATGACACAGAATATTGGGAGGTATCACAGAATAACTTTAGTAATTAGCGGGTCATCCCTCAAGTCAGAGCTCATTAGTCCACCCTTCCAATATCCTCTCTACTTTGTCAATAACTGGGAACCAATCTCCCCAGTCCAAGAGGAAGACCTAAGCATATCAGGGAAAAGTTATCCACCTGACAATTGAGTAAATTGGCATGGGAAGAGTCTCTCTTCCAATTCCATTGATAATGGGATAAGATCACTTGATCGCCTTTTCAGTTAGACACTCAACCTAACTTTATAAAATTGATAATGAAATATAAACATAAAATCTTTGGCTTGAATAATCCATTTATCATTTTTTCCATTTGTCTTAATAGTTGTTTTTCATGTATTTTCATGTATTTAGGGAAGAATTCTCCCCTAGTGTCAACTGTTGGAAAGGCAACAAACATTGTATGGCATGAATGTCCAGTTGGGAAGCTTGAAAGGCAAAAGCTGCTAAAGCAAAAGGGGTGTGTCATATGGATTACAGGTCTCAGTGGTTCAGGTTTGTTAATGAAGTCTGCATACAGCTGTTGACTATTTAAGGTGGTTGTTGTCAGAACTTAAATAATTAAACTGTATTTTTTTTTCCATCTCCATTGTGTCTATTATGCGTTTCAAGACTGCATGCTTACCTTTTTCTAACTTGTTGAACTTTTGGAGCACAGTTTATAAGTATGGTTGATACTCAGTGTAGTTACTTCATCAATTTATTTAGTTATTTACTTTCCCAATGGTTGCATTTTTCTCTTTGAGTCTTGAAGTGGATTTGTTCATGTAATAGCTCAGATCAATACATTTGTAGTTCATGGCTGTCATGCACATGATATGTAGTCATTCTAGGCCGTAAATCTTTATTGGTTTAACTTCCAGATTTTCCTTTGAGCCTAGCTTTCTGCTCACTTGCACCCTTTTATTTCTTTTTTAAAGGATATGCTGACAATAATTTTTTAGCACTTCCCTTCTATCCTTCTTTTAGGACTTATCTTTATATTTGTCTCGTTTAATTCAAAATTATATGTGAAGTTATTATTATCAATCCTGGCTTATGTATTTCAGGAAAAAGCACTGTGGCATGTGCACTAAGTCGGGAATTGCATAACATGGGGTATCTCACCTATGTCCTCGATGGTGACAATGTTAGACATGGCCTAAATCGTGATCTCACTTTTGAAGCAGAAGACCGTGCAGAAAATATAAGGAGAGTTGGTAAGTGCAGTTTTAATTGTTTTTACTCTTCCTAAAGTTGCAGCAATTGTAACCGGAGTTATTTTGTTGGCAACAATCGCTGACAACATGCTTTTGGAGTGTAATCATGCTTTTGGTAGAAAATTAGAAGAAATTGTGATTCTTAAAATTTGGAATCATCAAGTATTAGAGACTGATGATGCGCGGCTTACTTGACTATCTTTTTATAGGTGAAGTAGCAAAACTCTTTGCAGATGCTGGTGTTATATGCATTGCCAGTTTGATATCTCCATACAGAAGAGACCGTGATGCATGCCGTGCTCTGCTACCAGATTCTAATTTTATCGAGGTAGTTGCTTCATGTGCATTCTGCTGCTTTCACGTATCCCTATAATGAATATACTCTATACGTTTTCTGCAGGTTTTCATGGATATGCCAATAGAAATCTGTGAATCAAGGGATCCAAAAGGCTTGTATAAGCTTGCTCGTGCTGGAAAGATCAATGGTAAGTTACAGAAATGTTTAAATTTGCACCAGCTGCTTGCTTATTTCCTATAAATGGAAATATTATTGCTTAAAGTCTTAACATGCTCTGCCTATTATGCAATCGGATTAACAAGTTTTAACAAATTTTGCAGGTTTTACTGGAGTGGACGATCCATATGAACAGCCATTGAACTGTGAGGTAAGAAAATATTGGTATCTCATAAATTGGAAAAAAGAAAAGTTGATCATCCAATTCTTTTGGCAACATAAGCAAATGCAACTGGTATGCATCTGTTGGCAATTGCCAGGCATTGCACTTATACAAGTGAAATCTTTTGCAGTATGGTTTGTTCGTTGGTTTGGGCAAGTGATACCACTCTCGTTGTGACAATTAATCTTTGTGGATCCAATTAATGAAACCACTTTTCTTGTAGGAATTCTATATCTGATATCGTGTCAGATGGAATGTTTTGGATGCTTAGTAATAGTGTCCATGGACTGAATTATTGATACGAGATGCTTAAATGGGCAAAAGCTGTTTAGGCTGATAGTAATAGGGTCCATGAACTGAGTTTGTGAAGCAAATTTCTAAAATGGGAAAGATCTGTTTAGGTTGTATTACCACTGATGATCTGGTTTTCGAGCTATGTTACGTATGTTGCATTGACGCTTGAACAATCACAAGTTGCTCTTGAACTCTTAACTAGGAAAATATCCTACTATTATTCACTATTGTTACTTGCACACCAGATTATAATCAGTTACTTACTGGTCCTTGCTTCAGTACTTGTTTAAAAGCGTTAATTGCAGATACACCCTCTGCGCTATAGGGGGTTAGTAACTTACTATTCCTAAACTTCTTAGTAAGCACTTCAACCTTCTCATGGTCAAAGCGAGTTATCTCTCCATCATATGGTCAAAGGGAGTCATCATGGGTGTCACATGACATTAATGTATTTGCAGAGGGATCACCTAAGTTTCAGGGTGTTGCAGAAAGATACTCTATTCTCTTGTAGGTGTTTAAAATATATCCCCTGACATGCACAAATAACGGAGAGATGACTATGCTTGGACATTAAGGCATCTAATTGTTAATGCAAAAGTCTAGGGGCGATATTTTACTAACAACCTATAAACAGGGGGTGTATCTGCATTTTACCCTATTTACAACAGGAAATTGTTCAAGTATGAATTATCAGCAGTGTATTTTCTATCGCAATAGAATATTTTCTGTGAGCTCTTGACTGAAATGAAATTTGCATTTTCTTTCAGATTGTGATACGACCAAGGGATGGGCAGTGTGATTCACCTGCTACCATGGCCAAGCAAGTTATATCACACCTCGACGCGAATGGTTTCCTTGATGCTTAGCACTATAACAACTATTGCCAATTGCTTCTACACCTCGTAGGCCCCTATTTACCAGTTTATGGTGCCCTTTCGGCAACACAGACTGGAATAAGCTAAAGCAACTTCCAGTTGCTTTTTCCTATGTTACCATCAATGATTTATTACCATCAATGATTTACTGCCATCGTTTGCGAGTTATATAATTAGGGATTTCTTAGACAACCAAGCAGTGTGCTCGAATTTATGTCTTTCATTGTTTTCATTGTTGTAGACTTGTAGTCCATGGTCATTCATTAAAAGTAGTCGAACGAGACACTGTATCATGTTTACAAGTCCTGTAAGTGTGACACTTGTGATGTTGTGTGTTTGATAAGCTGGAAATTGAAGAGATAATGCTGCACTGTGTGACTCTTGGTTGCAAATCTTCCTTGAGCAGAATGCTTAGTTTTCATTTTCCAGCTTTTAATGTTATGCGAGTATTCTTTCAGATGCTAAAAGGAGCATTTTGTTTTCATTTCCAGCTTTTAATGTTATGCGAGTATACTTTCAGATGCTAAAAGGAGCATTTTGTTTTCATTTCCAGCATAACCCTAACCCTATGCGTGGCATGATCAAAGCCCCTGAAAGAGTAAAACTTGAGGTAATTGGACCCTCTCTAATTGTCACCTATATTGAGGTGATTAATATGTGAGTATTGCTGCACATCGAATAAGATAATAAAGAGTGATAAGTTTAAATATAAGTTTGGGTCAATACCTAATAGCTTAAAATTGATTTCTAACTTCTGTTTAAGGCTTATCAACTCTAGATTGCGCTCGATTTCTCCCCCAACAACCTAAGCCCTTGAAAGAGTAAAACTTGAGATAATTGGACCCTTCTAATTGTCACCTAATTGATGAGGATCTGAATCTTTTTGTTTCATGAGTTCTCCTTCAAGCCTAATGACGTTTCTTCAAATTTTTGATAATAATAAGGGGAAAAAACTATCAAAAAAAATTTAATTTATTTGCAAATCTAAGAAAAAAATGAACTCATGTAGTACGAATTTCATTCATAACCTTAGTTTTCATTGCCTAGATATATAAACGAAATAGTTGCACCTTTTTTAGTTTATCTCCATACCTTGATTATCATTTTTCTCCATCAAATGCAACCAAAAAGAAGAATGGGAAAAAAAGCCAAAAATTTCCTTAAATAAGTCAATCATTCGTCATTTTGGTAGAGTTCATTCCTTTCCAGTATTATATAAAATAGAAAGTTATAATGCTCTAAGAAAAGAAGTAAGGTAAGGTTTAATTGCAAAAACCCCCAATGAATTTTTGCGGAGTTGCAATAAACACCCATCAACTTTTTTTTATTAGACTAAACCCCCTTGAACTTTAGGAGTTATTGCACATAGCCCCAGGAACATTTTATTTCACTAAATTTTATCAGGAAATTTAACTTTTCTTCCTCATATTAGTACCATCAACTCTAATGTGTCACTGATAATCACATGACAAAAAAAGAAAGACAAAAAATTTCTTCTTACTCCAAAAAAAAAACTTTGTTATTTGGATTTTAGTCAAAAAACTTTTTATTAAAAAGGAAAATATGTATTTTTTTTGAAATTAAGGAATAAATTGGACTTTAGTCCAAAAAATACCCTTTTATTAAAAGAAAATTTTATTGAAATATCTATTGAAACGAGAATTATTTTTTGGATTTTAGTCCCAAAAAATATCATTTTATTAAAAAATAAAAAAATAGATTATTTTTTGGCACTAAGAAATTATTTTCATATTTTTTGGCATAGGGTTGCCACATGAGATGTTAGAATAGATGGTAATAATTTGGAGATTAAATGGGAAATAGAACATTCCATGTGGGTTATGTGCAACAACTCCTAAAGTTTAGGGCTTTGCAATAAAAAAAGTTGATAGGGGTTTTACTGCAACTCCCCAAAAGTTCATGGGGATTTTATATTAGTAACCCTTAAAATAACACAAATGAAAAACAAAGTCCTGTGGGTCGAGCAAATACTTCCCGTTATTATGGGACTAAATTTCGTCCAAAATTATGTTAACCTTAAGCTGACAAGCAATAGGAGTTATGTTTCACTTTATGATTTGTACTTAGAAGCAAAATTTTTTCACAACCAAATTAAATGAAGGAACTCCTTTTTTGAATTAAATGGTTGACAATTTAGCATATAGTTTTAATAAGGGATTAAGGAAAGAATAATTGATTAATGCCCAAAACACACAGTTGCATACTTGAACATATTAGTTTTTTCCGCCCTCTCCATCTACTCTACCTTTAACAGTTTCCCTCCGGTAGAAAATTTCCCCTAACTAATCACAATATTATTTGAAAACGAATTTCTTATTTCAGCATAACTGTATAATTGATTTTACTTATCACAAGATTATTTTAAAAAATGAATTCTCATCTCTGCATAACTGTGTAATTGATTTTAGGCTTAATATCAGAAAGCCCCGCTTAACTTTTGGACGATTATTAGATAACCTCCCATAACTTTCAAAGTATGAGAAACCCCCAAAAAAAAGAAAAAAAAAGTGAACCCAAGTGTTCACTGGAAAAAACACCCACAGCATGATTTACCCACAAATGTGAAAAATTACAGTTAATTCTGTTAAGAGGATTTTTTTTAATAAAATTTAAAGTTCAAGGGGTTTTTCTGATAATCATTCAATATAAAGGGGTTTTCTGATATTTTATAAGTTATGGGAGGTTATCTAATAGTCATCCAAAGTTAATGGTTTTTTCTTTCCTGATATTTAGCCTTGATTTTACTTCCGATGACTCTACGCCACAAACTTAAGAAAATCGCTGGAAGGTCTTTTTAAGTTAACTAGGTTTTTATGCACGTGATTAAATACAATGATTAAGTATATATATTTTTTATCAACATGATTAAGTATGTTTGGTTTATTTTGTTACTAAAATTTGTTCATCGGTTCCACTTTGATGGTTTTTGCTCACTTATGCATCTAAAATTTAATATTAGGATTAATTATTTTCTTTAATATTTATTTAAATGAGCTACGCCCAATTTAAAAGTTCATGTTATAATTAAATTGATAGGAAACAAATGCAATCTGAAGCCAATTTGAATTATCATGTTATTGAGACTGACATGAAATCAAGCTTAACCTGAGAAAGTATGGTGTTGCAAAATTGAAAAACACTTTAAAAAATAGCGTCCTAAAAGAAAGATGAATAATTAAAGCTAATAAGACAACATGATTAGTTAAAAGTGGGCTAAAATGATACAAAAGAGAATGTGGAGTTTGTTCCTAATCCTTGATAGACTTTAAAAAAAATTATAAACTAAAGATTAATGCTAACTCTACTATACTTTTATATGATTAAAGCATCCACATAAGCATATAAAAATACTAATAAAAGTTCATAAAAATCCCTTCTAAAGATTCCTAATTTACTCAAAAGAATAAACTATTTTATAATTTTTTTAGAAAATAGCGTCTTTCATTCCTTCTGTTTTATTTTTTATTGAGACGTCATCAATCCTTCTTCACCTTTAATTTTTGGATAAAACTAGGCTACTTTTAGATGCTAAAAAAGGGTAGTAAAACCTTAAATTAGAAGTTAAGTTTATATATCTTAATGAAATAACATCAAATGACTACTCTTTTCTTTGCTAAGTTTTGAAATTTTAGTCTTTTTTTGTGATTTTAAATTTTTGAGGGTGCATTTTGCAAATTTTAAAACTTTGAGAAAGTTTTTTAAAAATTTAGAATTTTAAGTTGGGCGCTTATAATTTTCATATTTTATGCGTTGGTGGTAAGTTTTCAAACGTCATGATATTTCTTGCAACTCTGAAATTTTGAGGGTGTTTTTTATAATTATTGAAACTTTAGATTGTTTGTTGTAAAATTCAAAATTTTAGTGGTATGCTGATAGTTTTAAGATTTGATATGTACTAGTTATAAGTTTTTAAATTTTAGGGTTTTTTGTGATTTTTAACTTTTGAAAGAAATTTTTTTGCAATTTTTATAACTTTGAGGTTATTCTTTACAAATTTTAAATTTCAGTGCATGATGGTAATCCCTTGAATTCATTTTTGTTGTTCGCACGTTTAAAATTTCAGAATTTCAGGGTGCTTTTTTATTATTTGAACTTTTGAGGGTGTTTCTATAGTTTTTGAAACGTTGAGGGTGTTAATTGTAAATTTTAAATTCTTTAGATGCTATTGTTAATGTTCAAATTTCATATTTGTTATTTTAAGTTTAGAAACATTAGGATATTTTGTGTAATTTTAAAATTTTAAGGGTATTTTGTGTAATTTTTGAAAATTTTTGGGTTTTTTGTAATATTTCATATATTATAGCATATTAGTTCTTTGTTGTTCTCAAGTTTTGAAATTTCAGAATTTCAGGGTGTTTTTTATTATTTGAACTTTTGAGGGTGTTTCTATAGTTTTTGAAACGTTAAGGGTGTTAATTGCAAATTTTAAATTCTTAGATGGTAATGTTAATTTTCATATTTCATGTTTATTGTTTAAGTTTCAAAACGTCAGGATGTTTTGTGTAATTTTAAAAATTTCAAGGTATTTTGTGCAATATTTGAAAATTTTTAGGTTTTTAAAGTACTTCATATATTATAACAAATTAGTTCTTTACCTTAACAAACTAATACCGTGGAGCTATTTCATGTATTTTATTAATCTTATTTTTTTTAAAATTATTAAGTTGTAGATAGTTCACATGGGATTAGGATAGGATATAATTATGATTAAGCTAGATTAAAATTTAAATGAAATATCAAAATAGTCATGGATAATATTGACCATGGAAAGCTTTTTCCAAACTCATACTTTTAAAGGGAGTATGGTTTTTTTTAATGATCTTTGCTTTTTCACTTATCTTTTCTTTTAAGCTCGTTTTCCCTTATCTTTACGTAAAATATGTTGCTCTTTTTAATATACTAGTTTTTATGCACGTGCAATGCACGTGGTTAAATATCAAAATAATTTATTGTTTTATTTATTTCATTGCTATAAATTAGTCAGATTTATATTGAGTTCAGATAACAATAGTATAATTAAACTTTGAAACTAATTATGCAATACCGTGGACTACTTGAATTTTAGTCTACCGAAAATCATACTTAAACTATTACATATTATCAACGCCTCTATTGCATTGACTTTAGTTATTTTACTATAAATGTTAGAACTTCGATCTCACAGACATATTAAAAATTCCAATTTATAGTTTTTTTCAAATGATATGCCATAAAATAAAAACACAGCGCGATAGGAAATCCATATTTAATCATACTTGACAAAATTCAAGTGAAACCAGCAAAGGAGAAAAGCTCATTCCCACTTTCAAATTTTCCCGAGGCAATGTTACATAAATAAAAAAACATGATACAAATAATAAAATTATATATCAAGATCTTACTAATTTCTAATACAAAAAACTAATACGACTTTATTATGGGTAAAACATTTCTAACCAAAAACTACCACAAACTCTTACATCACACTTTTTATGCTAATCGACAACCCATTATCCATGAAAAGCGAAATGCCCCTTAAAGACATTAGGTATAAATGCTTTGACTTCTTTAGGGAAGTTTTCAAACTTCGAGAACATAAATTCGTTGTTGCAAAACTCTTACCAATCAAACACACGTTAGTGCCAAGGCAAAAGAAAGTGCATATAAAAAGGGTCAAGTGTAATATTTATCAAAAATTTAAAACAATTTTCTAATATTAGATACAAATTTTAGCTAAACTGATTCCTTTTTTATGAAGTCTCATTTGAGAAGCTCTAGATGATTACTTATAATCAAATTTGAGAAAATTTAATAATGCTTTATTGAAAGTTTGAACAATTTAACATATAATTTCCAACAAATCAATAATACTAAAAATTTGTTTCACAAATTTTTTCCTTTAGAAGTATCTTGTTAAGAAGAAGAGGAAGAATATACATAGGGAACCACAAGCATTTCACATTGAATCTGGATCTTCAAAAAAATAAAAAAAGGAAGAAATTTTTTAGGGCAAGTAAGTATGAAATAAGAATAAAAAATATGTAGAATAAAAATAATTCATAAATAAATTTAATAAATGAGAGAAATTATTTAGCAAGTCTGCTAAAGAATAAAAAACACTATGAATAGAAGCAACTTTCCAATTGTGGATGAGATGCAAAATAGAGGAAAAAAATAGAAATTATCATGCATTTATTTAGAATAAATTCTCTTCACTAATACCAAATCAGAAAAGTAAATTTATTAAAATCACGGTAATAGAATTCCAAATGGATTTGCCTAATGCAGGTATCAAAAGCAATGTGAAGAGGAAAATAAAAGTGACGATTTGATGACTCATCTCTATCTTTTGAAGTTACCATTCTATATAAAAAAAAAGATCAGAAACTCACTTAGATTAGTAAAAGCTGAGCTAATAATTTTGAGAAATGAAATTGAATTGTAATTTTGTTAAAATAAAATTTCAATTCAGGTCCAGTTCATTTAGAGCTTCAAGATTTTCAACCAAGTTGTTTAAGATTTAATTTCATACAAAGAATTTCAAATTTTTTTTACCACGCTACAAATAAACATTCTACATAGTTATTCTCAAGCAAGCAAGTTAAACATTCTACATAGTTATTCTCAAGCAAGCAAGTTCGTTAGTATTAAAGGTCGATGACATATTCACGATAAACTACAGTATGAGAGTATGAACCTCATCTCAGATATTTCATGGCTGGAAATCATTCATGAAGTCGGCTTCTAATGTAATAATAATAATAATAAACTTACATAAAGGAATTATCACTTTGGTCTCTCGCCTTGTTTGCAACCATTACCCTTGACATGTTTTTCCAATATTAATATCCTAGTTTATTTTTTTTCTTGATATTTGATAAATACTTGTAAAATTTCCATCTCCAATGATATCAACAAAATTATCTTTGATACTCATTTTTGCTTCCCAGCTTCTAACTCAAACAACAACATTAACCTCATATTTGGACTTCCAACACTAATCATAGTCTAAAATTTATCAATGCTCATCATGATCATATTTATAAAGTCTAATGACCTTTTTAAGCTACATATAGAGTGCACTAATCATAATGATGAGCCTTGTTTCAAATAGAATAACAAGAAATAAATTTAAATAAGATAAATTGCGTCGTACATAATGCATATGATCAACACTATTTTATTTCTAGATTCAAGCAAGAATTTGGTGCATATTAGATGGTTTCCACTTCTTGAGAATCTTGAGGGGTGTGGAGAATTATCATGGAGGAGCACAGTTAGCCCGTTCTATTGTGAAAACTTTGCTTAAAAATTCACTGCATATTCATAGGCTAGCAAGCCATTGGTGTCCATCGATTGCAGCATTAATTTGGGAATCCTAAAACCAACAAAACTCTAAGCATGATAAAGACTTTATGATTTCTTCCTTCCACAATCAGATTTTCTTCTAAACATTTGAGCACTGCAGAACTTAAAATCAATATTCAAATTTTAATCCAAGAAAACTTAAAAATGTCAATATTCAACTTCTTCACAAACTAATCAAAGAAAACTCAATAGAAGAAATAAAGAAATTCAGACGAAGAAGAAAAAAAAAGTAACTCACTCGATAGGAAGATATAGTCAATCGTACCTATCCTCTCTCGATCCTTTAACCCGAGAAAACTTCAAATTACTACGATTCCAACTTCCTTCTCCTACTTCCCTCATAGGTAGCAAGTGGATCCAGTGGCAATTGGTATAGCAGCGCGCCCTCCTCCTCCTCCTCTGTCTCCTTCCCTCATAGGGTTTAGGGTAATTAGAAGATAGAGGTTTTAATTATATTAAAGTTCTAATGAGCTTTGGGTTTTGAATAGGAGATCAGAGGTCAAATTAAATTAGGAGATAATGTAAACAGTTGAGAGATTATGATTACTATTCAAATTAGGATTAGGCTAATAGAAATATGGTTTTTAAATAATTGATAAGAAATTTAAGATGGAATCAGACTGTGATATGGAACTCAAACATATGGTTATCGATTACCTACTTAAAATAGGATTAGAAGATGGAATGAGGGTGTAGCGCATGCCAATGGGTCTTAATATTATTGGCGTCTATCTAAAAATAGTTGATAAAATCCTACTTTTAATTATGTGGCCAACGATAAAATAAGCTACGGTATTTAAACAAGAGATATATGTAGTTATAAATTTTTTAAAAAAAGATATAGAAAAGTATACCAATTTCAATTTGTTGAGAAGAGTATCCATGGAAAATCTCTTAACTAACTCACTCTGAAATTTTAACAGAAATTCATTGTTTTCCAAATTTTTTTTATTCGTGGGCTATTCATTAAAATATATATTTATAATTATGAGAAGATCATAATGTAATATCTCAAAAAGGTCAAGAGTAATGTTGATCATAGAATTTTTCCCAAACTCACACTTTAAAATTAGTCAGGTTTACATTTCAATTTAAACTATATCATTATCTTCATAATATGTATATCCGATAAGAATTCATCAATTTATCAACTTACTCTTACTTAATGGATTAATGGATTAGTATTTAAATTCCAAGGGTATTTTTGTCTACCGAAAGATTTTCCTGAACTCGTGCTTTTAAAAGGAGTATGAAATTTAGAAAATATTGCGTATTGAGAATGCAAATGGATATATAAATTAGCCAATCCAAATAAGTTTAAAACATAGATACAACTACGCTGATAAAGTAGAGGGATAGATATAAGAAATTTTAATATGTACAATATGAAAATACACAAATACACGTATGAGTTTGTGTGATTAAAATTTATTCAATACTTAATATAAAGGGGTTCGTCGGCATCTATGTTAACGTTGTAACTTAAATGCTCAACAAATTTGGAGTTTGGTTCTTAGCCCTAAAAAATTTGGGCAATGATTCTCTATATTCTTAATTATAGTCAACTTCTACAATTGTTAATGTGGATAAATACCTAGCATTGGCTCATTCAATTAGTCTCATAATTAAAAGAACTTTTTATATAATTTATATAACGATTATTATTCAGGGGAACCACTGAATGAGACATAATATGTGAATTGTAGAGATTCTCTATAGCTATGGACGTTGAGGATCTCTAAATTTTGAAGCTCTCACTAAAACGCCGCTTTGAAAATTCCAAAATACTCCCTAGAAATTTTGGTTTTTTATTTTTATTTTTATTTTATTACTTAACCACCAATGACTATCTCAAGATGTTAATGGACATTCGCTGCTTGCGAACTCAAAATATGAGTTGACGCCATTATGAGGGTGACGTGGAAGAAAAAATAAAATATTTTGAGGGTTTTATGGAATTGCCAAAGGTAGTAGGGTTAGTAAGAGTTTAAAATTTTTGGGGGTTAAGTGCCAAACACCCATACTTATAGCCAAACACCCAAACTTATTAAGGGTTTAGTGAAATTTACCCTTACTTTCATTGAATACTGACAGTAATTTAAATATGTGAACAATATTTATATTTGCATTTGCATTTGTATCCCCAACCATAAGAACACAATGAGCATTAAATTTAAAAAGTTATTATTTACTGCATATCTGCACCCATTTAAATATCAATCCAATTAATTATCTTGTAGTGTTTTACTATGGCCATGGGTTTTCACCTTTAATTTGTAGTTTCTTTCCGTTTTGTTTTGTAATGTTGAATGAAAAAGGTTGCCATATTCCATTTTTCTTTAAAAATAATATATAACATAAAATCAAGTTTAACATATGAGTCTGGCCTTTTGCAGGAAATTCAAGGAAATTATCAAATTGACCAGTAAATATATCAAGGAAATGTATCCCTGATTTTGCTGGGAGTTTAATGCATGGATTAATACTATCCTCTCAAACATAGAAAGCGTGCTCAATGCAAGTTTGGAAAATTTCCAATGTCAAATCGTATCAAACTAATAAGGAAAGTAAAAGATTTTCGCAATCTTTCACCTGTCATATTCTTCTTGTGAATACTTCTATTTTTATTGTTCTATATTCAAAAAACACATCTTCATTATTTTTATGTTCTTTTGTGCTGTTATCCTCTAATATTCAAGAGCTTATCAAACTCTTGAAAAACAAAATCAGATAAGTGCAGGTACCAAGATGAAGATCTTGATGATAAATGTGCTGCTGTTAGTGCTATATGCTGTATTTTTCTCAGGTATTTTATTAATGCATGTCCTTGTAAATTATATAACTCAAAAGGTTGATTTCATATAAATGTCAGTGGCGGTCTATGTGTTTTTAAACTTCTCAGAACTAAATGAAAAATAAATATTATTTATACAATAAGTTTGGTGCTGATGTTTTAATTATTTATCTCTGCAGGGATCATAGTAGATTCTCTGCAATACGACTACTCATCCAACATTGAGGCAAGTTTTCATCACCTCTTATGAATAATAAGAAGTTTCTTTTGAACAAATAAGTAAAATAAATGTTTATTAAAAAAATCATAAGCATTCTGGCTGGCTCCACCTTATACTGGAGGCATCATGAATTTTCATATTTATATTGTTCCCACCGTTTCCAAAAATTTCATAATACTTGGATGCAATAAAGCAAAAACAACAAGAGCATTTATACATTGAAATGAGGAGAGTAGAAACAGGAAGATGATTACTCTCCACAATTATTTTCCTTTTTTAGGATTTTTCCATTTAGCATTCTTGCATTATCTAAGAACAGAAATATTTTACACCTTGAAAATTCCATTAAAATTTTAGGAGAAACCAGGCATAACAAAACAAAATGAAAGTAAAATTAACAATATTTAAAGATCCTCCTAATTCAACTCAAAATATTTAGAGATTACCACAAGGCGCATGTTTGTTTAAAATGTTCATACGACACAAATACGCAAAGAAACTCAAGACATCTCATTACAGTGCTTGATTGATCCCCTCGAACCCCAATACAAAGGCGGCATCATACGCAACCCAGAATTCAACCAAAGCCTCAAAGGCTGGTCGACCTTCGGACGCGCAAATATCTCTTCGATAAAATCTAAAACGGGGAACCACTTCGCCATTGCTACTAATAGAGAACACCCTCATCAGAGTATCTCTCAAAAGATTTACCTCCAAAAAGGGACGCTCTACACATTCTCTGGTAATTCTGCAGCCTTTACTACTGAATTTGTTGGATTAGGCTATGAATCCCTGCTGAGGTTCGTCATGTTGGTTCTTGTTCGTAGCTTGGCTGCAGGTTAGTGAAGGGAAAGCTGATGTGAGGGCTGTATTCAACACCGCAAACGAATTCATCCATGCTGGTGCTGTAGATGCAAAGTCTGGATGCTGGTCTATGCTTAAAGGAGGCCTCTCTGTCGAAAACTCTGGTCCGGCTGAGCTCTTCTTTGAGGTGATAAACCTCACCTCCCTTCATGAAAAGATGGAAGCCATTGGTTTCAGTATGTTTAGAGTTAGTTGCGTATAGACCCCCTGTCGTTTTATTCGCCAACCATCGCGAATTAAGGTCATCTAATTAAAACATGACTAAGCTCCTGATCTGCCATTACAATGTGGGTGCTTGTGCATTTCCAAAGCTAGTAACTGAACTCCAACTCGAAACATTGCGTACAAGATCATAACTAAACATGCAACTAAGACTTACTAACCTCAACTAAATTAGACATCCCGCTTAATAGAGAAAACGTGAGAGCCGTGTAAAAACTAAAGATAAAATGTCACACTGCGTCATCATCACCTCTTATCCATCTTAAAAAAAGAGCAGCTGCAAACATTTCCTGATATAAAATGCGGCATCCTAGAAAGAAAAAGAATATTTGAGTTTCTTCTTTCTTGTTTAGTTTCTGGGATTTCTGTTGCCATTGATTTGACATTGTTAATCTTTCAACAGAGCGAAAACACAACGGTGGAGATGTGGGTGGACAGCGTTTCTTTGCAACCTTTCACACAAGACGAATGGAGATCTCATCAGTCTGAGAGCATTCAAAAGGTGCACTTATTATTACTTATTGTGATTACTATCATATGGATTAGGATGTTCTTTCTCTAGAGTTCAAGCTCATCATGACACTATCCGATAACTATAGGAAACAAAGAACGACAAGAAACTAACCTGGGGATTTACATGTAGGCACGAACGCAGCTCCTGAAATTCCGTGCAGTGGATGCCCGTGGCAATCCCATTCCCAATGCTACAATAGTCCTCAACCAAAAGAGGTCCGGTTTCCCATTTGGCTCCGCAATTGCGAACCACGTCCTCACTAACACCGCTTACCAAAACTGGTTCACGTCCCGGTTTACTGTCACCACCTTTGAGAACGAAATGAAATGGTACAGTACAGAGATCACTCGGGGGAAGGAGGACTACCGTGTCTGCGACGCCATGATTGCATTTGCCAAGAAGCATCACATTGCTGTTAGAGGTCACAATGTCGTATGGGAAGATCCCACGTATAACCAGCCTTGGATCAAAGCTCTCCCCAAAATCCAGCTTGAGGTTGCAACCAACTGTAGAATCAACTCAGTCGTCTCGAGGTACAGAGACCAGGTCATTGGTTGGGATGTTGTCAATGAGAATCTCCACCACTCTTTCTTTGAGGACAAGATTGGCAGGGGTGCATCGGGCAGTTTCTATCAAAAAGCAAGCCAGCTTGATCCCGACACGCTCATGTTCTTGAATGACTACGACACTCTCGAGGTGCCTGGTGATGTGGAGTCTGCACCTGCTAAGTACCTTCAAAAGCTGAAGGAGGTGCAGTCCTTCCCTGGAAACAGAGCGAAGATGGCAATTGGGCTCGAGGGCCACTTCAGTGCACCAAACATTCCTTACATGAGGTCAGCTCTCGATACTCTTGCCAATGCCAAGGTGCCAATTTGGCTTACAGAGGTGGATGTTTCGAAAGATGTGAATCAGGTATTCGCTTCGCATTGACAACTGCCTACTTGCCCCTAAACTATTACTTTTGTCTCTGTTTATCCTCGTACTCACTTTCTTTGCATAAATCCATTCGAAACACCCACAAAGTAATAAATGAAAATTGGTAACGAGATGCTGAAAATGATAGTTCAGCGAGGCAAGTAGAGATGAATTTAATAATTTAGGGGCTAGATGAGACCAAAAATAGTTCAGGGGGATTGCAGGGACGAATTCAATAGTTTAGGGGTTAAATAGGGAATCAAAATATATAGTTTGCGTGTAAACATAGACAAATTTAATAGTTTTAGGATACAAGTAATGTCTGAAGCCACATTTTATAAGTTTCAGTCTGTTCTTGTAATTCTTCATGAACTTTTTGTACTAGCTTCGATTGAGGATGAATGATGTATGTTAAAAAACTAACATAATGCTTAACAAAATTGTATGCTTACGAGATGAAAATGCTTCCAGGCACCAGCTTTGGATCAAATCCTAAGAGAAGCATACTCACATCCAGCGGTACAAGGGATCATAATGTGGACAGCATGGCACCCAGAGGGATGCTGGCGAATGTGTTTGACTGATAACAACTTCAAGAACCTGGCTACAGGAGATGTCGTTGACAAACTGATCGCCGAGTGGAAGTCAGGAAAAGTAGTGGGAAACACTGATGCCAATGGCCTTTTTGAAGCCCAGCTCTTCCATGGGGAATACGAGGTGAGGTTAAGCCACGCCGCTACGGATTCATCACTGCTGCAGAGCTTGGTGGTTGGGCCAGGGTCTCAGCAGGATACCACGCTGCATTTTGATGTCTGAACATTAACTGAAGAAATCAAATTTTTTTTTAACATGACTTTGGTTCTTAATTTCCCTCAAAAGAAGCAGATAGAATCATATGACTAGTAAACATCATGCTTTTTCTTCTATCGGATTGATTTGTTTTAATTGCTGCAGCATTCGTGTAATTCGGGAAAATGTTGTGTCGAAGGAATATAAATGCTTCATTTCAAAGTGTGTAATTGTTTCCAAAATATTAAGATCATAGTTATGTAGCATGCGGGAGCCCTCCAGACCCGCTGTACAGTTCGCAAGTACCGGAATGCGGTTGAGTGGCCATTGACAGCCGCATCAGATCCTCTGGTGAAGACGAAGAAGAAGAAGAGATGAAGAAGAAGAAAACAGATGGATTAAAAAGACAAAAGATGGGTCCAGATGAAGAAGAAAACATATGGATGACTCCTTTCCTCGTATCGAATAAGAGCAAGAAGTCAAAACATATGCTTGTACAAATGTACTCTTTGCAACATTCAACGTACACTATCAAACTTGCTCACCAGAGAACTAACCCCCTCTAGTTAGGGCTGTCCAAATGGGCCCTGGGCCTGAGCCCGGCCCGGTGTTCGGACCGGACCCGGTCAGGCCGGAGCCCGGCTCGGGCCCGGACTTGGCCTGGAAAACCGGGCCTAGCCGGGTTCCGGGCCCGGGTCCAGGCTGCCTCACTGGTGCCCACACAGGACCCAGCCTAGCTTGGCCGGAACATGGCCGGACCGGGGCCCGGTCATATGGAGCACCACTAGTCGGGCCAGGCCAAGCCCGGCCAGTTGGTCAAACAGTCACAAATGTGACCGTTTGACCGGGTTGGCCCAGCTCGGCCCGGTCAAAACAGTCACAATTGAGACTGTTTTGGCAGGGCAGATCGGGCCGGGCGGCCGGGCCTGACCCGCAGTCAATAACGGCCATTTTGGCCAAAATACCCCCCAAAACGGTCAAAAAGGTCATATTTGAGGGTATTTTGGTCATTTGGCTCGGGGGTTGGTTCCAAAACTCATCTACTTCTGTCTAATACTCTCTAATTCTCGCTTTTACTCTCTAATCCTCCAATCAAATAGCTTCCTCCTCCGATTATGAAACGCAAATACCAACTTCCGATGTTGAAACGAGCCCAAATACTCCTACTACAAGAGCTACATCTACTCCTCCTACTGATGTTGTCCGGTGGCAACGATACCACACCTAGAGCTCCTAAAAGGCCGAGATCCGATGCGTGGAACTTTTTCGAGAAGATAGACGTCATGAAGGATCAACACGGTAGGCTTCTCACCCAGAAGGCTAAGTGTGCATTGTGTGGCCATATTTTCCAAGCTCATTATAAAAGCGGCACCAACCACCTCAAACGCCAAATAGGTAAGCACAACAAAAGTGAAACAACGCCTCAAGGTGATATCCGACAAACTTTACTCTCCCAATCCTCATCCTCCCATAGTTTCGAGTTGGGACTATGACGCAATTAAAGCCAGAAAATATGTTATCAAGTTTATTATTCTTAAAAACCTTCCTTTTAAATTAATAGAAAATGATGAATTTGAAGATATGATTACAGATAGTTTTTATCCCGCATTTAAAAATTTTCTCGTCAATTTTGTTAACGTGATATTTTGAAATATTATCACGAGGGACAAACAAAAATAGTTTCTTATTTTCAAAGTTTAAATCGTAAATTTTCTTTAACTTCTGATATTTGGACATCTAGAATATAAACTGGTTATTTATGTATCACAACACACTGGATTTATGATGGTTAGCAGATGTTTAAAAGAATTATTTCTTTTTTTGCATTTGAAGATTCGTACACTGGTATTAATATTACAAATTTAATAATAGAAGAACTTTCAAAATTAGAAATTTCTGAAAAAATACTTTCTCTTTCACTAGATAATGCAAGTAATAATAATGTAGCTGTAGATCATATCAGATCATCTTTGTTATTGCCATGTAATGGTGAGATTTTTCATATTAGATGTATGTGTCATATTTTAAATTTAATTGTTCAAAGTGCATTTAATGAAATTTCACCCATGATAGAAAGGTTAGGGATATAACTTTTACTATTAATGCTTCTGATAAGAGATTTAGAAGATGGAAACAACTGTATAAAAGAAAAAATTTTAAACCCAGATTAATTCTAAAAGATGTTGACCATAGGTGAAATTCTACCTATGCAATGTTAAATATAGTAATAGAATATAAAGAAATTATAAATAATTTTATTGCTTTCTATACTTCTAGTTCTAGCTCTGATAGTATGTATGGAATAACTGAGAATGAATGGACAGTTATATATAATGTAAAATAAATATTATAAGTTTTTTATGATGCTACTATGCTATTATCTGGTTGTTATTATCCAACTATTATTCAAGTTTCTTTACAAGTTTTTAATATTCAAACTTTTTTTAATAATAATTGTATGGATGCTTATTTTGGAAATATGATTTTTCAAATGGAAAGTAAATTTAATAAGTATTTTAGGTCTATTCCTATTATTTTTGGGTTAGGGGTTCTTATTGATCCATGTTTGAAGGATGTTGGCCTTCGAAATTTATTACATTCTATGTATGGCAATATGATAATAAACACTTATGATAGTCAAACTATTACCGCTAGTACTCATCATAATACTATTAGAACTTACTTTCACAGATTATATGATGAGTATGCAGCTAGATATGGTGTAGCTACACATCAGCCTACAGCTTTTGCTTCTACAAGTTCAAGTCGGGGCAAAGCTACGAGTTTTGATAGGGATTTAATGATAGCGCAGCTAACTGGTGGATCTGGATCTGCAATATTAATGGAAGTTTCTAAAATTGATCAATATTTAACTGCATCTTTAGCTAAAAATCAAAATAATACTTTCGATATTTTACAATGGTGGAGACTATATGGAACAGTTTCATATCCTATACTTGTTATTACTGCTCGTGACTTACTAACAGTGCAAGTTTCTGCGGTAGCGTCAGAATCCGCCTTCAGCATAACAGGACGTTTGATCGACTACCATAGGACATCGCTGGATCCGTCTACCGTACAGGCGGTAATGTGCCTGCAAGATTGGTGGAGATACGAGAAGAGAACTTAACGCATCGATCGGCTGGCTAGTATTGAAGACAAATTTTAAGATTTGGGAATAGGAGATAGAGATAAAGAGTAATTAATTTGTAATTTTTATTTTTTAGGTAAAAATTCATGATAAATTATCTTGAAAAGAGTTGCAAATGATAGTGATATAGATGAATAGGTGCCAACCTAGTTGGGATATATTCATCTATTATGATGCGATAAATTCTAAAAATAAATTTGCAATTGTTAGTGATTATCTGATTATTAATAAAGAATTTATTTTTATCATTTTAATTCCTTTTTTTTTGTAATTGTATTTGTAAATTATATAATTACAAGTGATTAATAATATGAATGATTTTTATCAAAATTTTACCTAATTTATTGGTATTTACTCTTGATTTTTTTAACAAAAAAATTGAAAAAAAAGTTGAAAAACTCCGGGCCGGCCCGGTGTCCGGCGAACCCGGGCTCGGGCCCGACTCGGCCTCCGCGGGTCTGGGTCCGGGCGCCGTTTTTGCCCAGCTCGGACCCGGTTTTTCGGGCCGGGCCAGCCCGTTCGGACAGCACTAAACTTAAGTGGATGGTTAAGATAGAGAGCTAACATTGTGTTTGGATGGGGGATAGAGAAGAGTTGGGGAAGGCATGTTTAGCTTTAATTCTGTTTGCGCCAAGACTTATGTTCGCACCAAGATGTTGTAGAGGCCCTATCATAATCATTCTTATAGGAGTGGGATGATCGAGAAGAGATCATGTAAATCTCTGATTGTAGAGTGTGCTTACAACTACGTAAGTGGATGAATAATAATGGTTCATCTAATGGGCCCCATAAATAAAATATTTCTTTTACATAATTGATGTAATTAGAATCATTCATGGGGTTCACTGAGTGAAGAGTTTTTATTAGTGAGTTGTAGATACTCTCTACAATTAAGGATATAGAGGAGTGAGAGGAGTGTCAAAAAGAATTATAATTTTCAATCTAGCTCTTTAACTGCTCCTGAATGGCATAGATTTTCTTTTTTATAGGATGTTCTGATAGAATCTTTATCTGCAAATCACGGACTGAATTGGGTCAAATTTGACTACTGCCACCCATCAAATTAGACCTGGGCTCCGGCCCATAATAGACAAGGGGTTGGTCTACTGCATCCCTATCACATACCTGCCTACTCATAAGGGGGATCCTACAACCCTCTCCCTATCTACACCAACCCTAAGTACCCACTTGCAATTTTTTAGTGTCAAAAACAGTGAAATGGCACTAACATTTCAAATGCTCATAAAACTTGTCTAATTCAAAACGTGCTTAAACTTAAGTAATGATGCTACACATTGTGCTGCATGGCACTCTTTGGTTGGTGATAGCAATGGATCGTTAATGATGTAACAATTTTCCCCTTCTTTTTTTTACTTTTTTCTTCCAATAAACCCATAAAACTGGGTCAGGGTTAAGCCTGACCCAGTTTTTTGGTACTATCTATTTGGGAAAGAACCGGGCTAACTTTGGCCCAGTTTTTTTAATTCATATTTTGGCCCTTAATCAGGCCAGAATGGGATTAAGGCCCCCCTAGTTTAATCCTGGCCTAGATAAGGGACTATACCAAGTTAGCCTGATTTTGGACTTGGTTGCCAACATGCCCTTAGGGAGCAATGATATCTAAATCGTTAGAAGTGTAAGTAAAGTGCCGATAGTCCTTCATTGTCATTGTATATTTTTCTTCTTGTGGATAAAGATACAAAAACATATATTAATTTATTGAAACTGAGATTACTATTTTTATGTAGGGTTACATGAGTTTGCTCTCGGATCAGATCAGAAAATGGATCAAACATCTATTATCTATTACTATTATTTAAGAAAAGTCACAACTTTGGCTCTACTCATGTGTGTTAAGATTTCAAAAAAAAATTCAAGATATGCCCTTGACAATTTATTGCACATTCAAACTAATTAGCAAGATA
>JBAKGM010000365.1:14149736-14168538 GCA_037177215.1 Asparagus racemosus | reverse complement strand
TTCCAGAGTTGGGGGGTGACCCCCCCCCCCCCCCCCAAATTGCGTTATGAAGTTACTATGCCCTCCAACAATTAACTTAAAGAATATTCCTAGAATATCCCTTAATTTTCTATTAACTTATTAAATAATACATATGGAGTTAATTCTTTTGACTAACTATATATGTATATAGGCGATATACTATTTTACTTTCTCACATGAAATAATAGATGGCGCTTAATAGTTTTAATTACTAATTATAATATTTAATAGAATGAGAAGTTGTGATAACATTTATTTGTTTACCTAGGGGATACCATTTCAATTCCAATCATTTACTCTAGATTTTTTTTTTCAGTTATGCATGTACGGCAAGTAATCAAGTCAAGAGTTTCAATTATGATGATTGTGGTTGGTCAATAAGACACATATTTAGTTATTTACATTGGTAGGAAATAATACTTTTATCTGTAAAAACTATTAGTAATTATGTTACAATTTCTAAGTTATATGTAACTTTAACAGTAAAATATATCAATAAAAATTAAGACCCATGATATTTGACCACGTGTAATGCATGTGCATTCTACCTAGTAATTCAATTTTGGTAGATAGGCCCCCAATTCTAAGGAAGACCTTCCTAGATGCTACGGAAGTCACCAACTTCACCCCTCAGGTCATCATTATGAACCACTCCGAGTCAGAGTTTAACCACTCCGAGTCAGAGTGGCAATGGGTATGGTCGAAGGTCTTATTTTCATTAAAAGACTTGCTAGCAGTTTTTATTATGTATTTTGGGTGCCTATGAACTTTATTGTAGGTTTTGTCCTGCTTTACTTCAGATATTTGGTGCTTGGTAACAGAACTGGGTCATCGATAGACCGCTGTGGAGCAAACTTTTGTCTTGCGTTATTTTATTGTGTTTTCTGAGCTTCGTGCATTTGTTTTAATTTTAACGGTCTGAACTTTGTTTCTTAGTAGTTAGCCGAAGGTTTTAGCTTTTCTATTCTCCTGATAGCTCAGATCATTTTAATTAAGCTAGTTGTTTTAATTATTTAGGTAGTATGTTTTGATCAGTATCTTATATTTCTGCATACTAACCATTTTGAATCTTCTGTAATTGTTTTGCTTTCTCAGCTTTGTTAAGTTGATGTCTTTGCGGACAACTGAGGGGCTCTATCTAAAAAAGTTCGATGCGGGGTCTATCACACTCGGACAAATAGTACAAGAGTCTGTCTACACCAATGTTTCCCCACAATTTGACGATACTATAATAAAAAAATTATTCTTTATCCGAGCTCAACAAGACGGAATACGTTACTAGTGGGAAGTGAACGCTCATGAGCTCATCATCACACTCCAAAGCCTCCTTCTATCTCCGGCAAAACATACACCTCCAACTCCACACTCCCTGTCCCCTCCGCCCCCGGAAATGCTGCCACACACCCGATCGCCTCGAAAGTGCAACCGCTCCTCATACCTAGCAGTCTCCCCCACCCAAAATCACGCTCATGCACCCCAAATCTTGGTGGGCTAAGCACTGACACGTTCGACGAACTAGTCTTACCTCTACTCAAAATCACAGGTTTCTCTATCCATGGCGAATTTGAATTTGAATTTGAATTTGATTATCGTCATGAGCAGCCACTCTTCGTTGCAACGATCTCGCAGCCCATTTAATATCATTTCTCAAAAGATCTCCAACAGTTGCGGTAATGCCTGTTATAGCGACAAAGTTGCCAAAGTATTCTGCGTTCAATGGCGACGATCGATCATCTGATGCTGAACGACACGTCGTCATTTGGTTAGGCGGTAGAATTCTTGCATGGGTAGTGAAGCGCCATAAACGGGAGCTCAAGGCTAGGCATGATGAGATTTCGCCGGTGCTGGTGTTGGATTTCAGTTGAGCTACGAAGTGGTCAGTGTTGGTGAAGGAGAGTTTGATGGAAGGGGATCTGTTGTTGATGTTAAAGTCAGCAGCTCACCAAACCCTCCACCTATTTAGCCGTAATTGCTACAGTAACCTGCTACAGTAGCTACAGTAACCACCTACTTAGCCGTAATTGCTACAGTGACTATGCTACAGTAGCTTCTACGAAAATCTATAAATAGCCCCAAGTGTTTGTGTTAAAATCATCCCAAGCTCCTCAGTATCAAAGCAAAGAAGAAAGAGTGAGGAGAAAGAGAGAGGAAAATAAAGAGGGATAAATAGTGAGGTATTGTAAAAGAGTTTAGTAGTAGTTTGTAGTAGAGAGAGTTTGTATTTGAGTGTTTGTACCACTAAAGAAATAATAAATATATTTCTTAGTGCCCACCAACCCCTCTCAACTCAACATCTTCCTCGAAGTTTGCTGGCCGCCTTCCTCGAACCTCGCCGTCGTCACGTTCATTGTCGATGTCGTCTCTCGATGCTAATATTTCGGCCAAGATTCCTGAATCGAGATAGATCATGATGAGACGATCGCGGAGAGTAAGGTTCAGCCACGCCGCTACAGATGCATCACTATTGCAGAGCTTGGTGGTCGAGTCGGGGTCTCAGCAAGGTACCACCCTCCAGTTTGGCGCCTGAGCGAGGTGACGAAATCATTTTTTATCATGATTTTGTTTATTACGGAAAGTATCGTTTTAGTTACTAATTAAGGAATACATGTACTTCATGAAATTGCTCTGGTTGTTACCCTCTTCACATCAAATGGAAATAAATTGTTCATTTCAAAAGAAAGCGTGCGATTCCTTTTAAAATATTAAGAGAATACAATATCAAAAAGAGACCTTTGTACGGATTAAAAGTTGTGAAAACTACCTTCAATAGCAATGCTCTTGATGTCTTTTCACCATGGTGCTCCCAATCACGAGCCGTATCAGAGATTGGAAGCCAATATTATGAAGATGATTTGAATAATTACAGACAAGCTCTCGGCACACAATGACCCAAAGCAACTTTTATCACTTAATATTCAATATTCTACAAGATAATATGGAGAAGGTTGTCGGCATATACGCCAATGTTGAAGATTAAACTCACTGTTTCCTTGCAAATGCTTAGTGACAACCAGCTATTTAATAATATCCGATAATAGTACGGATCCACACTGATTTCATCTTTATTTTGATAGAATACAGACAGTAATTTAAATATCCTAACACTGTATTTTATTAGTATTTGTATTTGTATCCATAAGAATGGAACAAATTGAAACATATGATGTCATTATTTAATGTATTAGGCACCCGCTTAAATATCCATTCAAGTTAATTCTCTTGTAGTATTTACTATAGACATTGCATGTGATACTCGGCCATGGGTTTCCAACTCAAGATTAAATTTGTAATTATTTTCCTTTTTCATTTTGTTATGATTAAATGATAAAGGTTTCCAAAAATAACAAATAAATAAACTCAGGTTAATTAACGAATAATGAATCTGGACTTTTCGCACTCCAGGAAAGAAAATTTTTGGTACAAAATAAAATGCACAAATCATCAAATTGGCAAGTAAATCAAGCAAAGATGTACCTAATTATGTCGGGAGTTTGGTGCACGTATTATCCTCTCAAACATAGTAAGTATGTTCAATGCAAGCCTGGTACATTTCCAGAGTTACGAGTATATTAAATTCATTAGTAAAGTAAAAGAATTTTCCATTCTTTGAAATGTACAAGAAATAAATAATGCCTTCACAAGATTTATCTATATATATATAACACTGCTCTTCTCCAACCTCTGTCAACACTTATTATTCTCATCAACACTTTTTTTTTCCAATGTTTTATTAAAAAAAATACGTTTATTATTCATATTTTCCTTTGTGCTTTTATTCTCTATATATTCAAGAGCTTATTTCTGAGAAACAAAACTCAGCGAAGATAACTCACCAACATGGAGCACTTCATGCAACGTGTGTTGCTATTAGTGCTAAATGTTGTACTTTCTGCAGGTATTTTCTTAATGTTTACCTTTGAAAATTATATAACCTAAAAAATATTCATTTACTTGTCAGTTTCAATCTTCATGTGTGTGAACTTCTAAAATTTAAAACAGACTTACTATTTATGAAAAACAATAATATCCCCCCCTTATTGTTCAAGCATGTTATTCTGATAATCAAAAAGTTTTGTGCTAATATTTATACATTTGTTTATTCTATCTTCAGGGAATATCGTCAACTCTCTACAATACGACTATTCATCAAGCATTGAGGTAGGTTTTTATCACTATTGTGAATGATAAAAAAAATTTCATTTTTCCTTTTGAATATATAAAGTAGAAAAACAAGAAGTTTCTATCAAACCAAGCCAATTTTAGAAAAATTCTCAAACTTTTCGTATTAATTTGTTTTAATAGCATATGCGATCTTAGCTCCCTCTAATGTTGCTGGTGTCATGAGTTTTCCCATGTGGTTCCGATCATTTTTAAATTGGCTAAAAGATTAACTTGGTTACTAGGGCTTCATATTCAAATTGATGCCCTCGCTTTCTTTTTTCTCAACTTAGTCCTCTTGCCCCTCCTCACTTAAAAATTAAGTTCATTTTTCACATCCGTTAGAAATGGGGTCTCAATTTTTCATTTATGACCACACTACTATCAAATGGTCCATGTACTTTGACTTAAAACACCTATTTTGAACCCATTTAAAATCAATTAAAGCTTGTTTAAAAAAATCAACCACTAAAACTAAGGATATAGGCAGGCCACATAATTAACCACATAAGTACTGATTATGTGTATATAATAGTTTGACACATGAAAGTTGAAGCAGACATTACCTCAAATAATTCAAATAAACAATAGTTAAAAAAATATTTATACTTTTAAATTATTGATTTTTATACATATGTACTTTACAATTTTATGTTCTTTAAATATTAAGATATCTCTTTCAAAAAATTTTAAGTTCTTCAGAAATTTTTTCGCATGAATGAAATAACTTTAACAGTTTTTGGTTTGAAAGCAGGTTTCCTCTTTCTCGAAGTCTTTAAAAGTTATTTTGGCAGAAAAATTCTTAGTTGCTAGAGGCATTTGGATTACATTGACATGTAATTCTTTTTCTTTTTCTTTTTCTTTTTCTTTTTCTTTTTTTAGAAACGAATTGGGTCAGAATAGTATTGTTCCTTTCAGTTTATATTTAACGGGGTTTTTCACAAAAGTTTAAAATAGAACTAAGTTTACATATATAAATAGAAATACAAGGACTAAATTGAGAAAAAGGAAGTGGGTGGACCAATTTGAGCATAAGGTCCTGGTACATTGCTTTCTAGCCCTTTTAAGCTATATATTGGGATTTTTTCATATATAACCCTAACTTAACATATTTGAAAATTACCTCTCAATTTTGACTATTCGCTCCTGTACCCTACATCTCTAGGATTGGGTTAAAATACACCTCAGATGGAATATTCCCAGTATATCAAACAATTTTTTATTAAAATTTTAAATATTTTAAAATAAAACTAATGTACCTAAATAAATGAATTAAATAAAATTAGTTTCTAATTAATTTTAGAGAGGGATGGAGGGAGGGAAGGGATCGACAAACGCACGAAGAAAATATTTCTTTGCATGTACTACTGTATCCGTCATCACATGGGAGGTGGAGAGTACAGCGGTGACAAAGGGTTCAACAATGGCGAGAATGTGGGTCTAGGATTAGATCTAGGTGACGGAGAGCGGGGAGAGGGGACAACTACTAATAATTCATTATCACTGGCAAGAGATGGGATGTGGTGGTATAGGGGGGTCGACATTGAGAAGAGGCGGGTTTAGGATTACAGTTGGATCTTGGTGGACTGGGGGGGCGAGGGGGAGCTGGATGGCCGAGGGCAAAGCGGCATCACCAACTCTTTTTCCGTCTGTCTTGAGAGGCAGAAGTATGTTTTAATTTTACTCTCCATTTCAAATATGATACTGTTAAAATTAGAGGGGTTTATCCAATATGAGAGAATTGATGGATAAGTTAGCAAATACTTAGATTTGGAGGGTAAATTTGCAAATGTGGTAGATTTGTGCAGTATATAATCAAGAAACCTTTTAGGATTTACATTTAAGATTGAATAATAAATAATAGAATCTTAAAGAAGCTTATTATCGATGTTCATTCTCTATTATTGGATTTTTTCCCCCCTAGCATTCCTGCAACTTTTAAGAGTACAAACAACTTGCATAAAATCAAAATTCTAACATAAATGAAAAAGAACAAAGCATCTTTACAGCAAAACTCGTTAAGTTCAGTAGATCCAAGAGACAATATGCATAAGAAACAAAGAAAATGAATTAAGTTCACAAAAATTTAAATATCCTTCTATTTCAAATTAACAAAATTTAAAGACCATTACGCAAATTGTTGCAAGCAAACTCATTTCATCTAATTGCAGTGCTTGATCGATCCCGTCAAGCCTCAATATGGAGGAGGCATCATACGCAATCCAGAATTTGACCAAAGCCTTGAAGGTTGGTCTACATTCGGATACGCAAATATATCGTCAACGAAATCTGAAACCATGAACCACTTTGCCATTGCTACTCATAGAGAGCACCCCCATCAAAGTATTTCTCAGAAGGTTTACCTTCAAGAGAGGATGTTCTACACTTTCTCTGGTAATTCTGCAAATTCTACTGCTGAATTTATTCTCTAAGGCTATGAATCAAAGCTGAAGTTTGTTATATTGGTTCTTGTTTGTAGCTTGGGTGCAGGTTAGTGAAGGGCAAGCTGATGTGAGGGTTGTATTCAAGACTAGAGATGATTTCATCCATGCAGGTGCTGTGGAAGCCAAGTCTGGATGCTGGTCTATGCTTAAAGGAGGCCTCTCTGTCGAAGCCTCCGGTCCTGCTGAGCTCTACTTTGAGGTGATAATTGATATATATGCCTTCAGAAATTCTGACTACTAACAGGAAGATACTTCTATAAAACAGAAGGTGAATGCAATAAGATTACTGACACAAAGGCATTCATGGATATATGGAAGAAATGATGGCATTGTCTGTGCTTTCAAGATTTAGAATAGCACAGAAACAATAAATGCAGGGCATCTAGGTCTCCACATTCAACTTTCACTCAGCAATCATCACCCATTTTGCCTTCTGTTTGAGCCACTAGACAAGTTGTTACAGGCTAAGACATGAGTAGGTTCTTGATCTTCCTTCACAAAATAAGACTAATTCATTTAATAGCTGATAACTGAGTTCTCACTTGCAGGGTTAAATGATGCATAATAATTAACTACGCCACAGATATTAAGACTTTTAACTAAAGTAGACAAACTAACATATTTAATAGAAAAAACCCCTATAAACTAAACACAAATGCAACAACGCATCATCATCTTTGCAAAAAAAAGGATCACATATAATCAGTGCAAAAATAAATAAGTATTCAACAACAACAATATAAAACAAATATGTACTCTTTTAACTTCTCAAACATGCAGCGCTTTATATTGCTAATTGTAAGGATTGCCAAAGTTAAGATAAAGGTCTCAATTCTGGAAGGATAACAGCACACTTGAAAAACATATTTACCAGTTCCATTTTATGAACACTCGATGATACGGCATCCGCACATTTTTTTCATTTCTTTTTTGATAATAATATGTGGCCCCTCCGGAAGAACAAACTTGTCTAAGTTTTCTTCTTTGCACAGTTTTTCGACGTTCATGTTGCCATCGATTTTCACATTGTCAATCTTTCTACAGAGCCAAAACACAAAAGTGGATATCTGGGTGGACAGTGTTTCATTGCAACCGTTCACAGAAGATGAATGGAGATCTCATCAAACTGAGAGCATTCAAAAGGTACCAAATCAATACTATACTAATAAAGTATAAACATGGTTCCATATTTTTGCCACTTGGCATATTCTAAGGGCTCTAACATTTAAGAACTAATAATCTTTTTTTTTTTCACCACCTCATCTTAACCCACAACTCTTCACATCTTAGAAATCCATATTATTTGTCTTTCATCTTCCTATAAATTAGACATTTTGTTCTCTCTTTGCAAGAAATCTTATTTTTAACCTTTCACACACACACACACACACACACACACAAAAGATATTAATTTAATCCTGTGCACTGCACGGGCAACATCTAGTTATATACATAAACAATACCTAACAAGTCTTATATTTTCGGTGAATAACATGATGAAGATAATATATATGAATATGAACTTCTTCTGAGTCTTTACAGCTTCCTCGTGAACTACTTAAAGTATAAAAAGTCATGGCGATCATAAATAACTTAGGATTTTCTGTACATGGAGTCATCATGATTCTACTTTAACATAAAATCAATCAATACCCAATAAAACTCAAAAAGTAGATACTAACCTGAGCACTTCGATTCAGGTGAGAACACAGCTGATGAGATTCCGTGCAGTGGATGCCCGTGGCAATGCCATCCCCAATGCTACAATTGTCCTTGACCAAAAGAGGCCCGGTTTCCCATTGGGCTCATCAATGGACAGCATCATCCTCAGTAATACAGCTTATCAAAACTGGTTCACCTCCCGGTTTACTGTCACTACATTTGGAAATGAAATGAAATGGTACAGTACGGAAAATTTTCAGGGGGAGGAGGACTACCATGTCTGTGATGCCATGATTGCCTTTGCCAAGCGGCACGGCATTCGTGTCAGAGGCCACAATATCGTATGGGATGATCCCCAATTTATCCAGACTTGGATAAAAGCACTCTCCAAACCGCAGCTTGAGTTTGCAACCAACAAAAGAATCAACTCAGTTGTCTCGAGGTACAGAGGCCAGGTCATTGCTTGGGATGTTGTCAATGAGAACCTCCACTTTTCTTTCTTTGAGGACAGGATGGGTAAGGGTGCATCAGGCAGTTTCTATCAAAAAGCAAGCCAGCTTGATCCCAACACGCTCATGTTCTTAAATGACTTCAACACTCTTGAGGTGCCTGGTGATGTGGAGTCAACACCTGCTAAGTACCTTCAGAAGCTGAAGGAGATGTGGTCCTTTCCTGGGAACAAAGCGAAGATGGCAATTGGGCTCGAGGGCCACTTCGGTTGGCCCAATATTCCTTACATGAGGTCAGCTCTGGATACTCTTGCCAACGCCAAGGTGCCAATTTGGCTTACAGAGGTGGATGTTTCGAGAGATGTAAATCAGGTATTCACTTTGCTTTGACAACTAATTTCTTCAAATACTTTCACCATGTATTTGTAATATTCATGAACTTCCCACACGTGGCAGAAAAAAGACAAAGTCAGCCTACATCAACTAGTACAATTAATATAATTGAAATTGGGTTATATAAAAAAATACTGAGCATCAGATCAAATGATTGATGATCTTGAAAGTCTGATACTTTGATACTACGATAAGAACAACTTTGCCCAAAATCTTAGATTATGAAAGAATTAATAAAAGAAAATTAAAGTCATTCTTAACCAAATTGTGAAATGGCTCCAGGCAGCAGCTTTGGAACAAATCTTAAGAGAAGCATACTCACACCCAGCGGTACAAGGGATTGTAATGTGGACAGGATGGAAGCCAGAGGGGTGCTATAACATGTGCTTGACTGACAACAACTTCAAGAATCTCCCCACAGGAGATGTTGTTGACAAACTGATTGCAGAGTGGAGGTCAGGACGTGTAGTTGGAACAACTGATGCCAATGGCCTTTTTGAAGCCCAGCTCTTCCACGGGGACTACGAAGTAAGGTTAAGCCACGCCACTACAGATTCATCACTACTGCAGAGCTTGGTAGTTGAGTCGGGGTCACAACAAGATACCACCCTCCAGTTTGGCATCTGAATATGAACTGAAGAAATCAATTCTTTATATGATTTCGGTTCTTAATTTCCTTCAGAAAAAGCAAATAGAACCAATAATATGCCTTTTCTTCAATGAGATTGTTTAGTTTTATTTACTAGAAAATTATCGGAGTTGGGGAAAGCACTCTGTAGTGTGGAAAAAAATTAGTCAAAGGGAAATAAATTCTTTATTTCGAAGTAAATTCTTTTGAGAACATTAAGAGAATATAACATCCCCAAAGATGCCAAAATAAGTGAAGATGGTTTCATTTTGGAATGTGCAGTGTTTTCCTGCAGTACGGGTTGAGATGGACTCTTGTGAATGGAAATTGTCCCTTGCCACATACATAATTCAGCAAAAAGATACCGATTTTAACTTCACACCAAAGTCATCTTTGAAATAATTTCCAATAACAAATTTTAAAAGAATATAACATCACAAAGAGACCAAATAATTGATGGTTCTGTTTTGGAATGTGTAGAGTTTTTCTAGAGAACAGGTTGAGATGACTCTTTTGAATGGATTTGCCCCCTGCTACATGCATAATTCAGGAGCTTAACTACATACTAAAGACATCTTTGAAACAATCCAATCAAACACCAGCGAACTTCTCAAACTTGCATGCGTCATCTTCTTCCTCCAAAAAGAAAAAAAAAGGAAGACAAGAGCTCACAGAATTGTTTCAATAACAACCACAAGCTTTCTACGAATTGAATGTTATGAACAAGATCCTTTCACAGACATGCTCCGGATGTGTTTTTGCCATGGCTTTCCCTGATTAAGAGTTTTATCAAAGCAGGAAAACCTTTTGTGAGAAGATGGTTTGCAGTTAAAACATGGATGATGCCTATATGTAGGATTCCAGCAGTTGTGAGGCCTTGTTTGTTTAAAGAAGTCAAGTACTTTATATTAAATATATTCGAAAGATTCTAGTAAAAATTCTTAAGGCTTACGCAAGGCAACTGAAGTTAGAGCACAGTCACGGAAGAGGGAAAGAGCTGGATCATTAGGGACAAGTGCGAACAGATTTAAAGATGCTGGTGCAGCATTTTATGTGACCATATGTCATGGTCTTTACATTTTGAAGATACAACATTTCGACTCAAAAGCATAAAGTTTTAGTCACCCTGAGCACACTATAACCAAAGCAACTAGGTCACCTAATAATATACTGCATTTCGGAAAAATAAAAATAAAAATTCAAGTGGCAGAAGCAGCACACATAGCCAACGTCTCTATAACGGCAATACAACAACATAAAAATTACCATATGATAATGATTAAACCAAACTACAAAGTGTTCATGTCAAATGTCTAAAAGAGACTTTTCACTTCATTTATAGTATTTAATGGAAAATGAAAGACATGAGTAAATTAACATTCTGGCAAGATGGGTAGTGTTAGCATACCTCAAGGCACAAGCTTTTATAACTCCACCTAGGGCCATTATAGAAGGAAGTACGCTTCGATGAGAAGACTTAATTATCACCTTTTGTCAATCTTTTCTGCCTCTTAATAAATCCATCCATCAAAGTGATATATGTAGAACTATCAACAGGCGTGCCCGTCTGCGTCATTTCTTCCATAGCTTGTTTAGCTTCTTTGAATTTCCCATGTGCACACAGCTCATTAATGTGCTCAGTATGACTACTTGTACTTTGTTCTCCCTCTTGATTTCCATCCCCATTCGACCTCTCTTGCCTCTTCTCTGCCTCCAAAACAGGAAGAGCTTGATCTGATAAAAGAAGAGTGAATTTTTCTGACAAGTGTCCAGATTCAGCCCATGCTGACAACATTTTTTCTGCCTCCTCAGATCTTCCTGCCTCTGAAAGCGCACATAGAACTGAATTATAAGTACAAGCATCAGGATCCAATCCCTTCTCTTTCATGCCAGCAAATAGCTCCAAGGCTTCATCAATCTTCCCTTCTTTGCAAAGACCTTGTATTAGAGTATTGTATGATATAACATCAACCTTCTTCCCTTTGGACACCCACGAATCGAAGAGCTTCACCGCCTTTTCCACTTTGCCATTACTACACAGCCCATGCATTAGTATATTACAAGTAACAACATTTGGCTTAAATGAATTCTCCACCATTTTATTATGAAACTGGAATGCCTTCTCCAAATCCCCTTCTTTACAATAAGCATGAATGAGTGTGTTATATGTAGTCTCATCCGGCACAAGACCTCTCTGCAAAAGCTCATTCAACTTGTCTAAAGCCTCCTCAGTTCTGCCCGACCTACACAAACCATTAATCACTGCATTATAGGTCGACACGCTCGGCATTATCTTTCTCTTGTGCATCTCCCTCCAGAGATCCATTGCCTCTTTCGGCCTCTCATCCTTAAAGAAAGCACTGATCACTGTACAATAACTGACCTCATCAGGGCAAAATCCCCTTTTTGGAGGGCTACCAAGAAGCTCAAGTGCTTCATCAAACCTCTTCACTTTACACAAACTGTGAAGCACAGTATTAAGCGTGAACGTATCCATCTTAAGCAATTTTCCAACCATTTCATCCATCAATTTGAAAGCTTTCTCCATATTCCCAACTCTACAGAACCCGCTAATCAAAGTGTTATAAGTGACAACATCAGGAACCACACCTTCCTCCTCCATCTTCTTCAATCTCCCAACAGCCTCATCCATCTTCCCTTCTTTACACAACCCGCTCACTATAATATTATGCGTGATAATCCCCGGCCTCAATCCTTTCTCTCTCATCTCATTCAAAACCCTAAAAGCCTCCTCCCCGCTCCTCCACTGAAAACACCCATTAATCAAAGTGTTATGAGTCACAACATCCGGCGCCACCTTCATCCTCTCCATCTCCTCTTTCATCCTAAACCCCTCATCAATCCTCCCCTCCTTACAAAACCCCGCTATTAGCATATTATACGTGCACAAGTCCGGCAAACATCTAGAAACAGTCATCACCTCCACGGTCATCGTCGCCTCCTTGAGCCATCCGAGCCTACAATAAGCTCCGATCAGCGTATTATAAGTGGTCCTAGTCGCCTCCAGCCCCTTCTCCTTCATCTCCGAAAGCAAGTCCCTCGCCTCCTTGAGCATCCCTTTCTTGCAGTAGGCGCTCAAGATAGTGTTGTAGGTGATGGTATTGGGCGAGCAAGCGAACTCATCCATTGACTTCATCATTTCACGGGCACCGTCAAAATCGAATCTTTTGCAGAAACCATGAATCAATATGTTGAAAGTGGCGACGGAGGGGGAGAGGCCGAGGCCGAGCATTTGGCGAAACAGGGCAACAGGGACAGAGGGAGGGGACGGGGAGCGGACGAGGGAAGAGAGGAGAGCGTTACATGTGAAAAGAGTTGGGCAGAGGCGGCGGCGGCGCATAGACTGGAAGAGCTGCTCGGCGAGGTGGGGGTGGTCGGAGTGGGCGTAGGCGGAGAGGGCGGTGTCGAGGAGGGCCTTTGAAGGGCGAGGGTGGGTGTGGGGCTGGCGGATGAGGTGGTGGAGGAGGTGGTGGTGCTGGCGGTCGAGGGGGAGGAAGGAGAGGATGAGGGCCTTGGCGGAGGAGAAGCGGTTGAAGCGGAGGAGGCAGCGGAGGAGGGGGAGGAGGGAGGGGAGGAGGAGGGAGGGGGAGGAGGAGAGGGAGGGGAGGGAGGAGAGGGAGAGGTTGAAGAAGGTGAGGAGGGGGGTCGGGTCGGAGAGGGAGGGGGAGGAGGAGGTGAGGGCGAGGATCAGGGGGAGATGGGAGGGGGAGAGGGAGGGGAGGTAAGGGGAGAGGGAGTGGGAGAGGGGAGGCGAGGTTGGGGATTGTGAGGAGAGGAGGATGGAGGAGACGGTGGAGACGAGGTCATCGGAGGAGGAGCATGCAGGCAAAGTGTTTGATGTTGGGTCCGAGAGGGGTTGGGGTTTTGTCGATTGGAGGGTGGAGAGGGAGGGGGCGGAGCTCGGGGATGGCGAGAGGAGGCGGCGGACGCGCGCGAGGGCGCAGGCACGGCCGCTCATGGTCGAGGCGATGGGGAATAAAAGGTACTCGGTCCGAGCCGAACTGGCGTGGTGGCGCTTCGAGGAGGGAGAGAAACCCAAACGGGGTCTTTTTTTCATATTAATCCCTTACAGATTTTGATGTCTGAAAATTAATCCCTTACTTCATTGAAATTACGATTACGTCCCACAATTCATCATGCCCCTCAGTTCCTAAGTTATTCTAAAACTAGTCCCTCGATTCATTAAACTTTCAATCAGGTCCCATTCTTAAATTATTTCAAAGTTAGTCCCTACAATGAGAAGTAGGAATATTAATTGGATGGGGGATTAATTTGAAAAAACTCATGACAACTGGGGCGGTCTGATAGCTATTTCGATGATTTGAGAAACTAATTTTGAAATTACTTAATAATTAAGGGTTCTAAGAGCAAATTAAACGATGTCAAGGACTAATTCATAATATGAACAATATAAGGGAATTATAGCGGGAAAACTATAAATAAATAAATAAAAGTGAAGCAAACATTGCAGAAACAAATAATGTATGAACCATTTGTAGCATAAAATCTATTTGAAATTTATTATTTTTATGTATGCAATTACATTTGTGGAACCGCATTGCAAATGTAGTGTGAAATAGTTAAGCTTTGTTATTAATTAATCTCTCTCCTAAAATATTGATCCAGGGATCCTTGCCTGTTAGATTAAATGGTCCAAAGACGGATTATCCTTGGATTTATACAGCATAATGGAATTCAGGGAATGCTATATCAAAGAGAAGTTTTTTTTTTTTCCCTTCCTTGGCGCACCATTAATCTAAGTACGTTATGTTTAGTTCCATCATAGATATGCACAACAAAAACATACAACGCTTCAATGAACAGGACAGCAGCATGCATAGAAGAAACACTGTCAATTCCCAGGAAGCACAAATTCCATTTGATTTCCACAGAACTTGAATGCATTCAGTACAAGAGAAAGGAAAGGGGGAAAAACTTAAGCAATCTAACAAACTATCATCTACTAACCACAAGTACACAAAACATGATTGAAAAAACAACCGATCGAGCAGCGGAGGTCGCAGTGTCGAACACCGTAGCGAACCTCCTCTCCTGCAGAGCCCAGATCGTCGACGCGCAAATCCCCAGACCTTCAACCATTGCCAACAGCAAATCCATGTAGATGATGAGGAGAGAGTTGTATCCCTTCTTCTCTGCTGCTAATAAAGAGGAAGAGAGAAAACAATAGTTAGCTTGGAGTGTAAGACTTTCCTTTTTCTTTTCTTGTTATAGATGTTAGTTGAGTGATGCTTGCTGGTTGTCTCTATGCAATTGGAAAGAGATGGAGTAGGGATGGGTCCACATGGATTGTTGTTGTTTCACACAAACCGTGATTCAAATGTGGGTTTAATTTGGAACAGAAGTTAGAAAATGGATGGCAGTTTCTTGGAATGCAGCTTTCTTTTTTTTTTTTTAAATAAGGGTAAATTTCATACTTGATCCCATGAAAACCCTCTGAACTTTACAAATTCCACTGAGCTCCCATGAACTTTGTTGAATGCCTCACAACCCCCTTGGACCTTCGAATTTCCCAATAGACCCTAATAGAGTAACTGGTTCTGGTTAAACAAAAATACCCAGTTTAACCAAACTTACTAACCCATATAAGGAGTCCTCTACAATAAAACATACACAATCTCTGACCCTTGTAGACTGACTCCTCTAGAACTTAACTACTACATCCTCAATCTAATGGGTTTCAGGCAAGTAAAATCCTTATTAGGTGAACACAGTATATAAATTTTCGACTACTAGACTAACATGTCTAAAGCCCCCACTGCACCTTTCAACATAACAGCTAGCTAACCTAAAATAAACAAGTCTTTTGACTTCCAATATCAAAATCCCGCAATTGAAGGGAAAAGTTCTGAAAAAAGATGTAATGAAAATTGAAATTTCTCAACTGGCATAAAGGAAAAAAAAAGAGAAGACGCGTTTGACTTCATTTTGCAAAATAGGAATCAGGAAACTTCAGCTAGTTATCCATTGATCCATACAAATGAGACAGAAGCAAAAATGTCCAAATCTCATATCAGATCAGAGTACAAGAACTATAAGCGAGCAATAATCAACTCCAAGAAACAAGAAGTTTGATTTTGAGAATAAAGGGAAGCTAACGTTTCACATACCATACATAGGCTCATAATAAATGAATGACAGCCTTCCTATATTTTTTGAAAAGAAATAAGTAGGTATACCTATAATCGGTCAGGGTCATCAAACTGCTAACAAATAAGAAGCAACATCTAAACTCAACTTAAAAGACACTCAGGCTCCTAGATTTAATAAGAAGCTATTTCCTTTGAGGGTCACAAACTCGATTTGCACAAAAGGTAGCTCCACTTCAAAGGTTGAGTACAAAAGAAACAAAGGTGAGATTCTCGAGCTGAAGAGAGAAAGACCATAAAACATTACTATTTGAATCATTTTATTGCAATCCTCTCCCTTAACAATAGCAGCAGATTACTTTCTACATCAAATTGAAGAGAGAAACTCACACTAATGATTTACCAAGTCCCGAGTTTCTCTGCTCAGCATCCTATGTTCAAGTTCGCCCCTGCAGTTTGGCAATTGAAGTGAATGAGTAGCGATAATTTTGCATTGGAATTTTATGTCACGTCCAAAAAAGTTGAATGGGGCAAGCAAGCTTCTGGATCTAAGGATTGTTAAACAATGATGAGATCAAGAAGGATATGATTAATAAAATCAAAGCAAGGATAATTTATGTGAAGAAGTGCTTTTGGAGCATTGTGATTGTAGAAAATTACTAAAAGTAAAAGAAAATATTATAAAATAGTATTAAGGTCAACATTGCATTATGATGTAGAAATGTTGGGGCAGTTGAGAGAAAAAAGTGACCGAAATATTAGACTATTAGTGTACCAGAAATAAGAATTAAGAGAGGAATGGAAAGAAATGGCCTGAGAGTCACCGTTTATTTTATATTTTTCCTTTCTTTTTTTTAAAAGAGATAGTTAGGATAAGAATACACAATTCATAAGTTAAAGGGGTATGCTCCCAATGAAGACAAATTAGAGAGAGCGAGACAAGATGATTAGCATGAGCAATAGAGGAGTATAGGTGTGCTGCTAGGAGAGATTAAATCAATGAAGAAAAAAGACTAAGGTTGATCATGGAGACAATTGAAAACAATATGATATTTACCAAACTAACTGAAGATAGAATCCTTTAAGAAAGCATAAAATAAGGATTGTAGCTGCCGCGCAATGATTGGCTGTTGTTATGGCTTATATCCTAAGCAGTTGCTGATAAGGTTCCATTTCATCCTCCAGAAACTAGATAATAAATAATTTACAGGTTAAATATGAGAAGCAAACCTGCATTTCTCTTGCAATTGAAGGAAGCCATTTCTCTCCCCTGATCTTCTTCAGTTCCGCAACTCTTTTTTCTTCCCTCATGGCCTTTGCCTTTGCAGCAGCATCTTTAGCTTCCAAACAAGTAAGTGCTCTCTGGCATGCATGTCTAGCTGTGGTCATTATATCAGCACCATCAACCACAACAGCTCGAAGTTGATGTCTGAACTGTAACCATTCAATGGCCGGAATCAATAAAATACATCAGATGTCATATCAATACAATATATAAGAACATTAATAATCAAAACCTTCTTTGACTTCTCGTCAATCTCCTCTCCTGGTACAATCCTTGGTCTCTTAAGTGGCACTGAATATGGATCTGGCGACAAGCATTAGAACTTGAATTCATTAAATCAGAGACTAGTGATGATGCGAATGACTGTATATAGAGTATTTACCAATAGGATCTAATTTTATGCCACGTGGTGCTTTGCTGAATAGTCGGATGCCACCTTCATCTGCTTCAGGATTGCTATCCTGGAGATTGAGATCAGTATTTCTTACAAGCTCAAGATTCTTCTCAACGAGATCATCCAAAATCTTCTGTGCCTGGCAGTGGTTGTATAAGCATCAGACCTAGCAATATGTGAAAATAGAGATGCAGAACTATAAACTATAACTAACACCATTTCTTAGCCTCTATTTCTATCTTAATGTACCAGCCAGGTTCCAGAAGACATAATTTTTAATAGTAAGCAATACTGTAATAACCGCAGTTGATGCAAATGTTTTCTCAAGAATTCAGAGGAGGCTATAACGGGCCACTTCTATACAAGAATTTTTTTTTTTCTGTAGTAGTATGAAGGAACTCACTTCTCGTTTCCTGTTTATTGGGGAATATTAATAAGGAACTCACTTCCCGTTTTTCCTGTTTACTGGGGAAAATATAATACCTATATACTGCTCGTTTGTCAGGTAATCTACATGATACTTCTCAAGTAACAGCTACATTTCCTATTAAAGCTTTTAAAGATGGTATGCATGAAAAATATACGTAACTAAAAAGGGCATGTTGCATAAAGAAATGTGGAAAGCCAGTTTTTTTTCTAAAACAATGGCCTACCGAGCTGATTTCATAGTTGGAGTGCCTGCAAGCAAGGACCAGAGTTTCAACTTCCCAGTAAACTACGGAATGCAGTACATGAATAACGAAAAGGAGAAATTTGACATTTGTGAGCATAAGCGTTATTTGCTGGTTTATAGAATCAAATTGAAATCTCCAGACTTGACAATGAATGCTACCTTAAGTTAACATTCGCCTTTTATTTATTTTGTTTCTTACCTTTCCTTTTTTTTTAACCCTGAAATTTGACATCTCTATTTATATTGTGAAATATACCAACTTATCATTTGGGCTTAATATCAGAAAATCCCCCTTAAGTTTGGCCGTTTACCAGAAAAAACCCCCTTAAGTTTATAAATATTTGAAAACACCCCTTAAGTTTTCTCAGAAACCCCCCTCCCCCACCCCCCACCCCAAAAAAACTTACGGTGTTAATTCTAACTGAATCATGGGCATCAAAATGACCTAAATGCCCCTGAAGTTTGAAATTTCCCTTTCATGGTTTTTTAAAGGGAATTTCACAAAACCGCCCCAAATTTTACGATTTCACAAAAGCCCCCTCCTCATCTCTTCCTCTCTCTCTCCTT
>JBAKGM010000365.1:14135180-14149425 GCA_037177215.1 Asparagus racemosus | reverse complement strand
CCCCCTCTTAAACCCAAATCATAGCCCTACTCGCCACTGGCGATGCGCAGGCGTTAGGGGTCGCCAGCGGCGGTTACACTACCACTGATTAGAGTTGTGGTTAGTTAGCTCTAATTAGAGTGATAGTTAGAATAATTAATTTAACTATAATTAATTAATTAAGTTTATTTTAATAACTAGAATGATAATTTGATAATGGTAATGTGGACTTTTTACTTTTTTATGTAACATTGTTAGGGTGGTTAGCTCAAAAAAATCCCAAACTTAAGGGGGGTTTTCTGATACACGCCAAACGTACGGGTTTTTTTTTATATTTCTAAACTTAAGGGGGGTTATCTGATAAACGGGCAAACTTAAGGAAGGTTTTCAGATATTTAGCCTATCATTTGTCATTGTCTTCAAAAGAAATGTGTGCAATGACCAAAATGTTATCGCATCAATTTGATCGACTAGAGTAAACAAATGTTAGTATTTAATGCATATATTCCCTTGACAATTAACATTTTATCAAGAATCAGAAACATGCACCAAACCTTTTTTAAAAAAACCTCACTTCACAATCTAAGCCTATGAGATGTATATTTTTGACATTCATGTCGGATACAGTTTCATAAGGAAATTAAGCACTTTTTCGGCGATCAACCAAAAGTCAGAATTAAGGTCTAAAAACAGAGCACCCACAAAATCAAATATATGCAAGTGAATACCGGAAGTATTTTCATGCTCGAGAAAGATGATATGTGAGGGCTAATCATCATCGATCAATGGGAAAATCCCGATGACAGTTTGAAGTCGGAAAATCTGAAGAAAAAAAGTGTCTACTTGAATACATGCTTCTCATGGTTGATTGTAGACAGCTGCTCTAACTTACTAATATGAAGTGAACATTTGTTATAGTGAACTACTACTCATCAATGTCGGACCATCATGCAATTTCAAAAGCTAGTAATAATGTAACATGACAACAATAATGATGACGATGGGCTTAAGAATCATCAAAGTTTAAATTTTCTCATTTCCTTTTTTTTTTTTTTTTTTTTTTTTACAATAGATCAGATTCCAGCGAACCAATTGAAGTAATTGACGAGCGTGTTTGGTTTACCTTGATTTGGTAGAGTTTGAGGCCAGTACCCTTTTTCTGCTTCGGATTCGGGTCGTCGTCCGTTTGGGCTGAATCGATCGGGTAGGGTTTGGTGGACCCGTTAAAGGACGAGATAGCGATGGAATCGATCGCCGCCTTCCAATTGGCATCGCCGTCTTCCTCCCCGCTGCTGCTGCCGCCGCCGCCGCCGCCGCCGCCGCCCATTTGAAATGCTTCGACCAGTTGCGACTCGGAGAAGGGAAGATAGGATCCTATGCACGTGCGGAGCACGTGACGAGTTGGATAAGCGCCTTGGTTACACCCGCGTGCTTGTGGAGGCTATGTTGCCTTGAAGAGGTAAAATTGCACCTTCGGTTTAGTCCCTCATATATTCAATAATTCCATATTAGCGCATCCCCGGATATCTTCAATAATTACATGCTAGTCCTTCCCCGCACACTTTCAATAATTCCGTATTATGTGTCTCACATATTCAATATTTACATATAAGTCCCTAAAGTCTTTCAATTTGCTCTTTAATCCCCCAAACCTGAGGGATCCAAAGTACCTGGCCGCTTATGTTTTTATGAACGAGAAGCATTTTGGATTTTCCCCCTAAGAAATATGAACTGTGAAGTATTTTGATAATTGAGGCACCAGTTTGAAAAGCCCTGTTAAGACTTGAGAAAGATATGAGCGATTTCAAAGATTTGAGAACTAATATCAAATTATTGAAGATTGAGGGACAAAAATCTAAAAACGCTTTTATTTTTTAGTTATCAAGTTATTGGTACTCTAAATCTCATCTATAAGGGGGGTTAGTCAAGTAGAACTCAAAATTAGAACTAGGATAATTTATAGGATAAATTTTACAGTATTAGTCAATTAGAACTAGAGCTAGGATAATTTTTTTTAGTGTTAGTCAATTAAAACTAGAACAATATTAGAACCGGGATAATGGTAAAAATTTATCTCACTTTTTTCATTTCTCTATACAAAAATAATAGTTCTCTTTTTTTAAATTATCCTTAGTTGTGGGCTAGAACTACTTCGTAAAAAACTAAAACTCTCATGTTTATTTATTAGTTTTAGTTTTCATATTTCTTTTCTTTTCTCCATCCTCTCTTCCTCCAATAGTCATCGCTATCATCTGACCACGCTATCATACTAGACCTCCTTTCCTCTTAATCCTCTCTTTATATGTTATTTTCTTTGTTTATCGAGTATTTGATTTATATAGTTATTTTAAAATAAAAAAAATCATAGACCCGTAATTTATTAAAAATAGCATATAAAGAGATTTGTGGGTGTAAAATAAGAAGGAATATGAACAACTTTAAGCTTTTAGACCTGTACTATAATAAGTCACAAAAACAAAAAATTCTGAAGTATTATTATAATAATTATTAAGAATATTTGTATTCTAACCAAAAGTTATTTAACAATAACTAATATTATATTAAACAATAATTAATAAACAATAGTACGTTTAAAAATATAAAATAGTAGTTATATCATCAAAATGCAAAAATCATATAGTTCTTTGTTATCATAAATTATCCCACATTTGTTTATCAAAATATTCCACTTCAAAAAATTATTCCCGGTTATCCCACTAAAATATCACACTTTCAAAAAATTGGCCCACTTCAACTATTATACCACTTGTGAAAATATTCTCATTGACTAACACCCACTAAGGAATTCACTCAAAACTTGCCATTATAACTATATCCCCATGAAAAGTATTAAAATAATAAAATATAGAAATTTGTTTATTTACTTCTGGATATCGAGAATTTTTTTTAGGTAGAACATACGGAGAGGCACCGTACTCAAATATATTTGAACACAAAATATGTACAAAGCAAAAAGGCCAAAATATAACCCAGCTTAGTTGTATGATAAAATCTTTTTCGCCCTACAGATTTATGAGGGTGAGGAGAGTATCATTTGTCTTTCATCACACAGGCACATACCAATAAGGGTGGAAAAAAATTCGTCAAACGCCTAAAAACTGAAATAGCAAAGCTCAAACCACACCAATAAAGATGTTTATACATCTAGACAACTTCAGGGAATGTGGACATACTAGAATTTACAAGCCAAAGTTACAAAAAACATGGCCAAAAGATAATTCACATTTAGCTTCATGATATTCGAGACATTGGTGCTCAATGGCTGATTCATGTGTGTTTTTTTTTAATCTCAATGGTATCCTTATATAACTTATCATGATTGTATTTAAAATCTACATTGAACTTTGTTAAATTTACTATTTTAAACGGTGTCATACTCTATTTTTTGTAATGTCCTAAATAATAAAGTCAAGTAAAATTAAATAAAAATATCTTAAGAACAGCCAATCCAATATTTCATATGACACACCAATTGACATTACTTAGCTCTGTAATTGTTCATACTCCATATCAAAAGATAATTCACATTAGCTTCATGATATTCGAGACATTGGTGCTCAATGACTATTTTTTTTTTTAAATTATCTCAATGGTGTCCTTATATAACTTATCATGATTGTATTTAAAATCTACATTGAGCTTTGTTAATTTTACTATTCTAAATGGTGTCATACTCTATTTTTGGTAGTGTCCTAAATAATAAAGTCAAGTAAAATTAAATAAAAATATCTTTAAAACAGCCAATCCAATATTTCATATGACACACCAATTGACATTACTTAGCTCTGTAATTGTTCATACTTCATATTTAATATATATAAAAGAATTTTAATAAACTTATGAATAAAAAATCTTTTTAATGAATGTTATAAGCGGCGGTTGAAGACAGTTTTATCACTGTTTATTTTTAAACTCACTTCTATCTATACCTATACAGATAGTACATTTTTTATACAGTATTTATAATAATAAAAAATTAATATTCGTACTCCTCTTACCCCATAATCTATTATTCTCTCTCTTCGCCCGTTCTCCATTTCCTCACCTATTTGTTTTGTCTTTACCTTACCCTCTATCGCTTCTCCTCCTCTTTCCTCTTCTACACAGTATTATCCTTCTCCCTTTCCAAATATTCCACCTTCTCCACCCTTCTCGTGGTCAACTTATATTACATATTTGTTGTTGCACTTACATGTTTTGTTTCTATCCTTATACATCGTGTTGCTTTACTCATTGATCTTGGTGTTATACTTAAAAATTTTGTTGTCATACTAATAATATTGTGTTGTTATACTTATAGATTCTGCAGTTATACTTATAGATTCTGCTATTCTACTTACATGATACTTACATGTTTTGTTGCTGTTATTATATACATTCATTGTTATACTTACAAATCCTATTGCTACATTTGCATACATTAAAGGAGGTGTCTTAAGATGAAGAGGAGAAGGAAAGAGGAAGAGGTGGTGATGGAGAGTCGCTTTGATGGAGCAAGAAAAATTGTACGCGAATGAGAGAGAAGAGTGTCACTGAATTGAAGGGAATACATTCTTTTGTATAAAAAAAAGGAAAGAAAAAGAGAATTTTGGTAATTTTATTTTATTGAAGAATATGATAAACACATGTAATTGTACTTTATACTTTTGGGTTTATATATAAAAGTAAGCGGGCTCAAACACATTATTGTAAACTTTGGGTTTCTAAGCAAAACCCCAAAAAAATTAAGATAAAGAATTGGGTTAATTGCATACTACTCCCTTACATCATCCTTAATTGCCAAATAAGCCCTCAAATATAAGTATTTGCTTATTAGTCTCTCAAATCTTCAATTTCCTTGCAAATTCGTACCTTTGTCAAATATTTTGTTAATATTGTTAAACTCTAGTTGGGTTTAGCCTTGACCCAACATGGAAAATTATTTAACTGCCCACCTGAGGGGGGAGTCTTACCCTTAGACCAACTAAAAATTGGGTTTGAGGAAGTTCTGACTATTGAAGATGATCTTGGTGGGTTTTAAGCTGCGTTTTACTAGTTTATACCCGTTATCAAACGGGTTGATGAAATAATAAATATTACTGTAAAATAGAGCTAGGGACATAACGAGAAATCCAACCATTTCCGTTTGAATTTATGAAATTTCATCATAATAATTAACGTCACCGAACAAGAGGGACGCATTTGTGATAAAGTTGAAGATTTGAGGGACTACTAGCAAATAATGAGATTTGAGGGATTTTTGTTTGGTAATTAAAGATGATGTAAGGGACTAATATGCAATTTACCCCGAAAGAATTTCCCACGCTCTATCAGTCTATCGGAGCACTTTAAAACCTAGCCCACGCCATGGCGAACTCCAACCCCGCCGAGGATCGCATCAGCAACCTCCCCAGCGACCTCCTCATCCAAATCCTCTCCTTTCTCCCCTCCATCGAACTCCGCGCCCAGACCTCCGTCCTCTCCAATAAATGGCGTCCTCTCTGGACCTCAATCCCTCTCCTCGACTTCTACCCCTCTCACTCCACAGCCGTCATCGACCGCTGCCTCCTCCTCTTCTCCGGCCCTACCCTCCTCCGCCTCCGCATCGATTCCTCCGCTGACGACCGCCCCCCCATCGCATCCTTCGACCGCTGGCTCCGCGTCGCCGCCTCGAGATCCGTCAACGACCTCGTTCTGTCCTTCGATCGCTTCCACCATCTCCCTACTGAAAATCCCCAGCTCCCTCCTTCTCTCTTCCTCTGCTACAGCTCGATCTCTTCTCTCAAGCTCAGCTGCTGTGCTTTCCCCCAAATTGCGGATGACTTCCTAGGCTTTCCTTCTCTCAAGACTCTCTTTTTGGTGAACGTCCTCATCTCTGACGAGGCAGTGGACTTCTTGATCTCGAAAAGCCCCCTTCTTGAGACCCTAAACCTCGATTGCTGCCCTGAGGTTACTCGAATCGGGATATCTCCAGCGCGAAACCCTCGCATCGAGAATCTGAAGGTGGCCATCTGTAGGGTCACGGAGAGCGTTGGTGTGGTGGTCGTTGATGCACCGCGTTTGAGATTCTTTGATTACAATGGGAAGATTGAGAAGCTCAAGGTTAGGGATGCGCCGAGGTTGGTCGGAGCTGAGATTTCTGCTTTCAGCTTGGAACTTTGCCAGTCGAAGGAGCAATGGGTGCATATTCTGTCAGCAATTTCGAATGTGGAGGTTCTCTTTGTTAGTAATTGGTTCTTTCAGGTAGGGCTTCGTCTAATTCGAGTTTTTCTGTATTTGGTTGGCATTTGAAGTTCTAATCTTTTGTTGTAGTTTGTTCTGTGCGATGATAAGGATGAATCCGTTGATATTCAGCAATCCATGTTTAAGAATCTTAAAAAGTTTAGCTGGGAAGGGCTTGTGTTGTGTAAGAACACTGTGCGAGCCATCGTCTCCTTCCTTAAACAATGTCCTGTGCTCGAGACACTTCATATAAATGTGGGTATTGTACTTTTTTAAAAAAAATCCTTTCTTGTTTGTTCTATGCTATTATGTACCCTATAGTTCTTATATTGGTTCTTACTGATCTTACTTTTGCAGCTTGATTTTTATACATCATTGATGCGTGAAGCGGAGGAACAACAAGACCAAATTGGTGACTATTATCCTGATGATGATGTCGAACCTGTTGAAGTGGAACTTCAGGAGGATTCTGGCGAACCTCCTATTGAGAAGGATAAGCAATTTGAGAAATTCTTTGAGGATGGTGGTTGCTCCCTCCCTCGGCTGTTAACGGTTACTATAATGGATTTCTCATGCTTGAACGAGGAAATGCAGTTTCTGAGATTTCTTTTGCAGAAAGCAACTAATTTGGAGTCGTTATATCTAATTCTTACGTGCTCAACTGCTGGGGTAGAGGCGCTTTCCGAAAGGATATACCGTGAGCCCTTTTCTTCTCCAAATCTCAAGATAAACTTGTTTGCCAAGTGGCATTCGGATAAACTGGGTTTCAAGACATATCAGCATTTGTGGGATCTCTGAATCAGCTTGTTATATGATAAATATATCCACTGTGATAGGTATCATGAATTACCTGATGATTAGTTTATTCTTTCTGTTTTAAGAATATATATATACTCAATGACTGTTAGTCTACTTGCATATAGTTTCTAAAGTGCTAATTTGTCTAAATAGGATATTGTTCGTGCTAGTTAGTTTACTTTTTTTCCCCCTTTAATCTTTTTATTATATCCTGAATAGAAATGATGGGATTGAATGCACCGACTGTCAAGGGACTCCTAATTTAGGAGACATCATCAATGGGAGTGCATTTGTTAATTTAGTTGTAAAAGATCTCCACAGGAAAGAAGCGAAAAAGAACAAGTTGCCTGAGCATATTACAATAAGTGATCGTGTTGTCAATGTATATGCCGTATCAACACCATTGTATATGTAAAATAATCAAATTTGTTGAATCCCTGCTTTTTTTGGGCAATTCATCAGGCATGTTATAGTATACGTAGACTGTCTCTTTTGCAAGTATTTTGGTCAGTCTTGAATTTCTCTTCAACATATATTTTAGTTGACTTTGAAACATGAGGCCGCCAAGGTTTGAATTTCTCGCCTGAAAAAGTATCAGCTATTAGAGATGTTGATGGGGAAAGAAAACAGAACTTTTTCTTTTTTGTTCTTTTTACTATTTTAGGTTTAACTGATCTGAATCGTTATGGTAATGATGCTTTTCATACAAAGAAAATCCTAGTGGCAGCAGAAAGGAGAGATCATCTTGTTGTAATGTAGTCATTCATCAGTCTCCTGTAGCTTCTTTAAAGTTTTCAAGGGTTCAAATATCCTGCTAGCACTTTTTATTGGAAGTGTAGCATTTTAGTTGCTCCCATAGTATGAGGACACGATGAAGCTGAGGCATAGAGAGATACATTATACCTTAAGCATTGTATGTTACTTTAGAATATATAGTTATGTCTTTAGTCCTCCACCACCAATATAGCTAAAAAATCGACATGATAAGTCCTAATCTCAAACTTACCTTTATGGATGGAATATAGAAGGATTCAGCTTTGTCACATTGTGTTGCAATTATTTGGATTGATTCCTGTGGAACTTAACACAAAGACTAGCCTGAACCATTTTCTATTGTTTTCAATTTTCATGGACAACATATGAGTTGAAATTGAAACCATAATGTAGTCTCGGTTAGAGTATAGGTGTAATGAACCTCACATGACATCAACCTGAAGGAACTCTAAACATGACAGCTCTAACCCAAATCTGTTGGAAACTTACTCGAAGCGAAGCATGTTTTGTCTGGTTCGATTAGTTGCATGAAGTTATACTTCTCTAAAATCTCAATTGGTAGTACGTCACTAGTCTCACCATTCTCATCACTAAGTCTGAACCCCCAATAATATGATCAGTTAGTGCATGTGTTCAGTTCCATATCGATAAAGTTTTATGGTGGCCTTGTGAAATTGTGTACATGTGACTAGACATAAATGCCAATATTCTTGATTAATTCTTTCGCTAATACTGTCTGAAAGAAAATATGAAAAAACAAGAAAAAAAAATACAGGCTCCTTAAAGAAACTAATAGGATTAGCCTCACCAGTAGGTAGAAGTACCTACCCAATATTCATGTCAGCTTAATTGTGTAAATAAATAGCTTCGCCATAAGTGATTAAGTATCAAAGTCTCATAAACTAAGTCTGCAGGGTTAGATATAATTTCCTGTAAGGTTTGCCTTTTCTTGGTACCAGTATTGTAAGTTTCCATTGTTTCAGTTGTTATGGATTGGAATCATTAATATATGGAATAATCATCCTTTAATCACAAGTTCTCAGTTAATTTATTCTTTTCTATTTTTCTCAAATACAACACTATCAATTTAACTTTTGAAATTTTAGAAGCCTTAAATCTCCCTATATATCAGTGTTGGCCAATGTTTCTAGCCTCGATTAGTTCCTCGTTGAGCAAATTTTAGGATAAACAAATAATTATACTTTTTGAATAACTAAACTAATTACAAATGTTTGACTATTATTTAACTTCTTGGAAGCAACACGTTAGGTCATATTTCTAATCTCGAATAGTTCCTTCTTGATAAGTTTCAGGATAAATGATGGTTATGCCGTATTTCTAATCTGAGTAGTTCCTTGTTGATAAATTTTAAGATAAACGACGGTTATACTTTTTGAGTAAAGCACCGATTACAAATGTTTGACTACTGTCCGACTACTTGAAAACACAAGTAGGGCTGGCAATAATGAGTGGGATCCACGTACCTATATCTAGTAATTATAAGCATATGTGATTAGATTAGAAAGCCAGAAACCCCTGAATAGTTGCATTTACCAGAATATGTAAGCATTAACATATATCAAAACCACAAAGAATTTGTAAACTATGCATGGAAACACAAGACATGAATCTCCAGATAGAGGTCTGTTATTGTTGCTTTCCATAGGGAAGTTCAAATTTTGGAAGTGCTGTTTGTAGATTCCTTTTGTGAAAAACGCATGAATTGACTAAGAAAGCACAAATGAAGCATCAGTGTATAGTGGAAATGAATGATGCCGTTTTCTGCTGGGTAAAGCCTATATTTTCAATGCTATATTCCCAGTATATCATTATCACCACCATTGCTCATCAAATGGGTTTTGGCAACCAGGTTCATAGGGCTATGGAAGAATTAACAAAGTTCTGACATCAGTCCTCTACATCAACACCAAATTGCTGGCCTAGGGTATTACGGATAAAGAAGACACTGTTGGGATAAATCCTAGAAAATCAATTGGTATATAGAAATATTGATACAAGAATTTATCTGAGTGGCGCGTGTTTAAATTTATACTGTCAAAAGACAAATTATCCAAATTTGTCCTTGACTAAGAGACTGGAAGACAATTTGATGGCTATTATGAACATAAAAATAGCGAGGTTATTATTTCTTATATTTTCAGATTCTATTTCGATTTTCTAAGGTAGCTCTGTGGCTATTGGTGATATCAGAAGTATAATTTGATTTCACTTTCGTCCGTGCAACATGTTATTGTACTTGATGTCGTGCTGATTACTCATTTAAATTTCGCATTGCAGGAGGCTGGAGGCACGGTGGACTGGGGTTTCACCAAGATAATATCCCAGTTAATGACAGTCATTTGAATTAAAGACAAACACCGAATTGTTGAAAACTTTAATAATGACAGACGCATGTCTGCCCTTATCTTTCTGGTACTTGTTATGGAAACTGCGGAGGTTGAGACGGGGAACAAATTTATGTTGGGAGGTCCATTGTAGGGTTCAGCAGCTTCAGCCCTAACCATCCATGGAGAAGTTATGAGAACGACGAAACATTTTCATATGTAAGAAAGGTTCAAGCTAAAACTCATGTTTTGGGATCATAACCAGTTTGTACACAAAAACTCTGACTATATACAATTTGCCCATAGGGTTATCTATGGCAATATTTCCAGCTAGTATGTGATTGTATATAATTTTCAGTGCTTTATGATCTTGTTGTAGTTCTCTTATACGTCAGCTGGATCTCCAGTCAGTTTATTGATTTTTTTTGAAGTTGTGTATGATTTTTGGAAGGTCTCTGCAGCTGTATCTTTTTTCGTCTTTAACTGCCCGACTCCTTTGCAGTATTCCACTATGCTCCTTTTTAGCTCTATTGACTTCTCATTCAAGTTAAGCGCCGTACGGTTTCCGTTGAGATGTTTTAGTTGGTTTCCAGTTAAAATGTTTTAGTTTCTTGCAAGTTTGATTAGAGATCTTCTACATCCTTGATTATAGAAAAAAGATCATATGCATTCTTGATTATAGAGAGCCTTTACTGCTCATCAATTATATCTCCTCATTTAGTGGACTTCATGAATGATATTCATTATATAAATTAGATAAAAATTATTTTTAACTATGGAACCTACTGAATGAACCAATGCTATTAGTTCACACAAGTAATTGTAGAAGATCTCTACAATCAATAATGTAGATAGTCCTTTCTTTCTTGGTAATTTTTTTTCTTATTTGACCTTTGTCAAATGAGAAAACTAGAGGAAAAACACAAATATGTAGGCAGAGCATAAAGTCTTAGACAACTCACGGAATAAATGTCGCCCTTATCAATGGTATCAAATTTGTCTCTTCTTACATTCTGAACTATTTTCAATCACATGTTATCTTCTAAACTATCTTCCTCAACGGTGGAGCCACATTGAGCTCAGTATGGGCAAATGCAAATACCCCCACTGATTGTATTTGTTATATTATCATATGTATTATATTTTACTGAGGTCTAGGCTTGACGTTGCACCCGCTTGAGGCATTGACCTGAGAGTTAATCTGCAATTTAATTCCATTGTAGACCATTTGTAGATTTAAGTAAGTTCTATTTATAATTATCACGGTATATATTTTAAATATAGGTTCATATTTTTAAATATAACTTTTTTCAATTATTTAAAATTAGACTTTGATTAAGTCCACTTAATTATATTCAAATACTCGTTAACTAACTCTCACTCTCAGCCTAATTATCTATTATCAAATCCATCTGTCGCTGTCGTCATCACGTGCCAAGAGGAGAAGAAAAAAAAACTCATATTGGAGGTCCCGGGTGATATGTTTTTAAAAAACTCATAATTGGAGGCCTTGGGTGATATGTTTGAGGCATTTTTAAAAGGGTATTAAAGTCTAACAGATCGCAAGTGGAGATAAAATTATTTTCAATTTGTATACTGGATTAAAATCAAATTAATTTTTTGGAATAATCGCTTAATTGTCAACATCATTCTTCAACTAATTAAGCTAAGATTACGCAAATACTAATTAAGCCAGTAACTAAAGTAAGTGCCCCAAGATGACTTTCAACTGTTATTAAGTAAATTAAGTAAATTAACCCGAGCCATAACTTCCCTCCACATTGATATATTACCGCACCTCATACGGCCTAGATATCGAGCGATTTACCTTGAATCGATATTGGGGACATTATATTTCATAGCTTCTTATTTATTACGAGAGATGTGTTTGAAACGATGATAATGAGAAGATTGTGCAGAGATTCCAAAATATGAAAATTGTGAACAAATTATAAAAATGTCTTAACAAAATTATTTTAGTGGATTAATAAATATTATATTTCTTTATTTATAATTTATTGCCTCCACTATCCTATGAGTCTTGGCCCTTATACTGATCATCCCCACATAAATCCATTTAAAACATCCAACCAAGTAATGAATGAGAAGTTGTAACTAGGTATTGAATTTGACAATTCATAGGATAAGCATAGACGAATTAATAGTTTAGGGGACAATGTGAGACAAAAAATAGTTCAAATGATAGCAGAGAATGAATTTAATAGCTTAGGGGATGTGTAGAGACTAAAAATAGTTTATATAGTAAGAAATGACAAATATAATAGTTTAAAAGACAAGTAGATGCTAAAGTCGATATTTAATTTACCATGCAAAAATAAAACAAACTAATTACAAAATGGATTAGGATCCTCTCCAATTAGGGGCTAATTGGAGAGTATCCAATTAACCCAATTTTCTCAATCATTACCCTTTATTCCAATTTCAAGAGCTGAGATAAAGCCACATAGGACTCTAAATATTATCTTGAAACCCACTATTAACCTTAAAATCGGTATTGTGAAAACCAATATTGTGATTGTGAAAATCTTACATATCTTCATCTAAGTCGTTGAAATTAGAATAGAGGGCAATGATAGAAAGAAATGGACACTCTCTAAGTACCATAAAATTGAAGAGGGTCTGAACCGTTAAAAGATAGAGTTGACAAGATGTGCCTCAATTCATTCTTACAAATATTTAAAGACATAAAATAAATGCTAAATAGCACTAAAATACCCTATAATTTCACTCATTTTATATTTATATATCCTCATTTGTTTTTCGTGGAATTATATACCCTAATAAGTTATTTAAAAGGAAGAATTGTGCCTATGCCCCAAAATAAGAAACCTCATGTGAATAAAACCCTCCACTTTTTTTGCCAATGTACTTAGGCCCCTTAATTACAATTTTTATGTGAAAATGCCCCTTCTTAGTTGCCATCTCAGCAAAGAGAGAAACGATTCTTTTTCCATCCCAAAAGTACCCTCATTCGCAACCTCTTCTCCCCCCCCCCCCCGCCCTCTCTCTCATGAACCCATGAATCATTTTTCTTTCATCTCCTTCTTCTTCAGCCATTATATTTTTCCCCAGCACCTCTCCCATCGCATCTTCCTTTTCTTTCTTCTCATCTTTTCTCTATCAACTTTTGCCTCCGCAACCTCTCCTTTCTCATTTTCCCTATACCTCAGCCATTTATCCTCTTTCTTCTCCCATAATAGTTACAACATCACTCAAATACTATCTCATTTGGGCTAAAATAACTATCCCTTAAAGTCACACCGAAATTAACACGTAACAGTTAAAGTTAACATTTGAGTTCAATAGATTGATATTAACTATATCATGTGTTAAGTTTAATAGATAGATGTTAATCATATGATTTAGGCATTAAGTTTAGCAGATAGGTGATAACTATATGACTTAGCTATTAAGTTTAACAGATTATGTTAACTATATGAATTAGCTGTTTAGATTAACATATTGGTGTTAACTATATAAACTAATAGCTACTCCGTATAGTTAACATCTATTCTCTAAAATTATTATGTGGCTTGGATCATTAACAGATAAGTCAAAAAATAATATCTATTACGTAAACTTAGCATCTATCATCAAAGAGGATGAAAGAAAATGTTGAAAGCAGAACATAAGAGAAGGAATGTGTGGGGGGTGGTGGGGGTGGGGGGGGGGGGACAAGAGGAAAATGGATATGAGATGGATTATGAAAAAAGGGAGAGGAGGATGAGTGGAAGAGGAAGGAGAGATGGAGAAGGAAGGAAGATGATGTAGTTGAGATGGAGAAGAGATGATGGAAGAAAAATGACAGAGGAGATGTCGTGGCAATGAAAAATCTTAATGGTCCATTTAAGTAAGACGACAACCTTTGAGTAGTGCAGTGGTGATTTCGAGACAAAGGAAAAGGGAGGGCAGAGGAGGAACATGGAAATGTGATGAAGGAGGAGGAGGAAGAAGGAAGGTGGGATCGAAGTGGAGGTAGGGGGAGGAGGATAGTGAAGATGAGATAGAGGAGGAGGAGGAGGGTGTTGTGGAAAATAACGAGCGTTACCTCCGTTAGAGTTGCAAGTATACAACTAACAAGTTATAGTATAAAAGATTATCGATCC
>JBAKGM010000365.1:14104216-14116361 GCA_037177215.1 Asparagus racemosus | reverse complement strand
AGGTGCATGGGATTTCATCAAAATTGCCTCCACCTCCATAAAATATTTTCATTGATGCGCAAATCCATCCAACCTCCATTATTGATACTATATTGCTTGAATGTGTATAATTTGCATAGGATGAGCTTAGCAAGCAATTAGTACCGCTAATATGGTTTGTAAATCATCAAAACAAGAGATCTAACACCATGGTCCATCCAATGGCTTCTCTATTCTCTTTCAAAACATCTAAGAGGGCTTCCATCAGAAGAAATGATGACTGGTAAAGTCTTATTCCCTCCTAAGTAGGCATATTCTAGATTTTTAGGTAAAGGTTTGAGCTCTTAACTTAGGGGGTTCCTCAATAGATAGGCGAAGTTGGACTCAGGGCTCTATATCTAAGGGTTCATGTTGCCATCTAATTGCAGATACAAGATTGACCAGTAGATCTAGTCTACTTTCGTCATCAAAAATCTCCTGAAGACTCAAGTCAAATAAACAAAGATCTGACTCACACTCTCCCTCTTGCTGTTCCCTAGGAATTCCCTTGATAAAGTTCATGATTAGATGGATCAATGGGCTATTTTTCTAGGTTGAAAATATTGAGATCAATAGCCATGTTCCCAAAAAATAACTTTATTTGACTGGTTCTACAATTGATCAAAGTATTTGAAGTGGCTAAAAATGGTCTACCTAAAATAGCTGGGATTTGACCTTTGAGATTAGAAACGGGCTGCATTTGTAAGACAATGAAATCAGCGGGAAAAATAAACTCTCTAACCTTGATCAAAACATCATTTAGCTCTCCCTTGGGAATTTTCACGGTTCTATCAGAAAATTGTAGAGTGCATCTGATTGATTTAAGTTCACCTCCCTCTAGCTGTTGATAGACTAAATAGGGAAGAAGGTTCACACTAGCTCCTAAGTTCAGAAGTGCATTATCAATGAAAGTATTCCCTATAACACATGAAATAGTGGGATTACTAGGATCCTTATATTTTAGGGGCATGGGCTTTGAAAACATGCCACTGAGGTTGGTAGCTAGAAAGACTTTCATAGGAACATTAATGGTTCTTTTCTTAGTACACTAATCTTTTAAAAATTTTGCATAAGAAGGGATTTGTTCATTTGCTTCTAAGAGAGGAATATTGAACTTGACTTGTTTGAATCTAGAATTTTCTCAACTTGGGGAGTGTTTTCCTAGGTCTGAGTCAATCAGGAAAGAGAGCAACAGGTTTGTACGTATCTAGATTAGGCTCAGTATTAGGTTCAGTATCTTGGTTATAGGAAGGATTTGATTTATCAGAGGGAGTGTCTTGAAGAGGAAAAGGAGCTTGGTCCGGAGGCATTCTCACTTGGTTATCTGTCTGTTTCCCTCATCACAAAGTATGAACTGCATTCACTTGTGCTAGGTGGGTTGAACTTGAACCAATGTCTTTAGGGTTAGCAACACGTTGACTTGAAAATTTTTCTCTCTCTTTTTCACTCATAGCATTGCCTAGTTGACCAAGTTGGGTTCCTAACCTAACGATGGCTTGAGTGTTTGAATTGAGCACTTGACCAATTGTCTGCATGAAGGAATTTAGAGTGTTGGATGACCGAGTCAACATGTTGGTGGTCAATGTAGAGGCTTTAATCATGGCCTCTAAACCCTTTTCTAAGACACTGAGATGTTTATCGTGACCAGAATTTGGAGGTTTTACTATTTAATAATGATGAAGAGGCTAGTTTGGATAAAGCAAATTGGGTTGTTGGAAATTATTTGGTGAGTTGAATGTTGGGCTGAAGTGGGAGTGAAATTTTGATTTTCGGAGTAGTTCCCTGATTCCATGCAAAAGTGAAATGATTTACCCAATTTAAATTATAGGCTGGAGAAACTAAAAAATTTCTACGATGCTGGAATGCAACATTCATCTACTCTTGTGGTTGATTATTTTCTAAGAGTGGACATTCATTGAAAACATGGGCTGGAGAAAGGCAGTTATGATATCTTGAGGCAGAATTGATTAGAGCTGAGGCTCGTTCTTTGGTTTCTAAGGCTTCTAACCCATGCAGGATTGTAGTCATCGTTGCTTTAAAGGCTATATTTGACTCCAAGGAAAAAGCAGTGGATTTGATTGGGGAAACTGATGAAACTCTTTTATTATAGTGTTCTCACTGCATGGTTTTTTCAGATAAACTTTCTAGGAATTCCCAATCTTCATCAGTATTTTTCTTTATGAAATCCCCTTGACACATCGATTTTGAGGAAAGTTTTGAAGAATAATCCAATTCTTCATAGATGATTTAGCATAATCGTCACTTTTCTAGACCATGGTAAGGACAGTAGATAAAAAGATCCTTAAACCTATCAAAATACTTTCAGAATGGTTCCCCGATGACTATCTAAAAATTTTGAATGTTGTTTCTAAGCTTAACTATTTTATAGATTGGGAAAATTTTCTTTAGGAAAACAGTAACAAATTCATTCTAGGTTGAGATAGAATTTGTTGGTAAACTATATAGTGATTTCTTGGATTTATCCTTAAGAGCAAATAGAACAAATCTAAGCTTAATCACATCCTCAGATAATTCTCTAATGTTAATCATAAGACAAACTTCATCAAACTCAGAGATAAAAATGTAAGCATCTTCAGTTTCATTTCCTAAGAATTTTAGACGTATATTCATTAAGTGTGGTCTAAGCTCAAAATTAGCTCCATTAACATCGGGTAGCCTAATGCAAGATGGGATTGTATTCCTGGTTGGATAACACATATCTTGAAGAATGGGTGGACTAGGATCAACCATTTCTTTGATTTTAGAAATGGATTCAACACGGATTAATCAATTAGTATTATCCCTAAACCAAACTCGCATATAACAAAAATAAATTCTTTTAGAAATATTTTTCTTTTTTAAACTAAAGTGGAAATTTGGAAATAGATCTAAGAAAACTAAGGTTAGTTAAGTTTTTTATTTTAGGGAAAAACTAAAAGACCTAAAAGGTTAATGGGAGAAGAGAAGAAAGATAAAAAGAAAAACCTAACTAAAATAAATTAAGAGCAACCACTTTGAAACAATCACCCTTAATTCTAGGGTTAAGCCTAAACTTAACTAGACCACCTACCCAAAAAATCCTTGTGTAAAAAGATTAAAGTTTACTCAACTAGTTAGCCAGGTAAGGATTGTACTAGAGGAAAGTCAAAGACTAATTAAGTACCACGTTCCTTACGGAGCGCTTTACGCAACCCCTAAACTTTGCCTTAGACACCAACGGGTTCAAGTAAACTTAAATTGGTTCACTTAAGAATTTCTTGCTCTTTAATGTGCTTGAGTCCTTATGGGCCAATGTATAATGAGTTTTAAAGGCTTGGGCTTGTTTAGTGAGGGATTAGTGATTTGTGGGCTAAGTAAATAGGGGTGAAATCCCTCACCTTTTCTTGATTAGTGGGTTTTCCCTTTAAGAGTATTTTTAAGTGAGTGCTCAAATCAAAATGCTCAAATCAATTTGGTGAGTTACTACTAACTATACGCAATGCAATTCTAGAAATTAAAAGCAACTACAAAAGGATGCAAAAATAAAATCTTTTTATTTTTTAATTAGGGTTAACAATCAAACAGATGTGAAAGAAAGAGCTTTTGTTTAAATTTATTATCTTGTTAGTAGTTGTTCAAGTGGAGGGTGGATGTTATTAGGGTTGACAAGAAAAAAATTTCTTTTTTTATCCTAATTGTATCTAACTGTGAGAAACTAAACTGGAGGGTGGAATTAAAAATAATAGAAAGAAGACTTACCTTTTTAAGCAAAGAAAATCTTCAATCTTCAATACTCAATCTTCAAGCTTCAAAATTGTTCCTTCATAAGAAAACACACAATTCAAAGAACTAAAAATAGCAAAAATCCTAAGTATAAGCATCATCCCTGGCAACGGCGCTAAAAACTTGGTGTGTTGTGAAAATAATGTCAAGATTGTAAATGCAAAATTAAGTTATAGTATAGTTTCAATGTCGATCCCACAAGGAAGGTGTGTAGGAAAAATTCAAAGTTGGATCCTAGAGTTGTGTGTGGACAAAGAGGAGTGGAAGTGAAAGCTATATAAAGTGTGTGATTATTTACAAATAAAAGAAAACTAGAATAAGAGGAAAAAAGAGAGTAGAAAAATTAAGAATAATAAGGATTGAGAAATTAAAAAAATAGAAAAGAAGAAAATTTAGACTAGAACAAGCTAACCCCAAAGAGGAAAAATCAAAACAAGTAAAATATAGAGGAAATCAAGAGAAAAGATAGGAATCTAGAATTGAATCCACTAGTTGATTTCATTTAGGATTTATGAACTACTATCTTTTTTATCATATTTTACTTTAGATTTATTAAGTATAAACTATCAAATCATTTAAGAAAAGCATAACTTATCAAATTATTATCCAAGCAAAATCATCATTCATGAATAGAACAAGCAACAGGATAGTAATTCTGTTATTCATAAGCATAACCCATCAAATAACTCAAGATAAGAATATACTATCAAATTCTTCTTCTACCAATTAGTTCTCTAATTGATTATCCTAAGCATGATTATTTTGAGTATAAGAGGGCAATCCACAAATCATAAAAGAGATTAAACTAGTTTCATACAATTCTAGAATTCCTACTAGATTTAGATGCACATTTTGGAAAATAAAAATAATAAAATAGAATCTAGGGTAGAAAGCATAAAATAAAGGGAATATAAATAAAAACTAACTATAAAAATAACAACAAGAATAAGAAAATAAAGATCTAAGCTATAATCATAAACGAAATCTAACAAACAAAATTAAAATGGATTAAAAGTAAATCTATACTACAAAAGAAAATTATAAGAAAATAAATTTTACAAAGCATAAAATTAAACAATAAACATAAAAGACCTTGAAAGTAAATCTAAGCTATAAGATATAAAGTAAATCTACTCTACCAATACAAAAATAGAGAGAAAATAAAATCTTAAAGCATAAATTTCTATAAAAGAGAAAAATAAAAACTTATATTGCAAGGGGTGCCCCTTAAAGGCAAATCTTCATCTTCAGCTCCATCAACAAAGAAGAAGAAAAGAAAATTTAAAAGGTGAAAAAATTATTTTTATTAATTACAAATAAATTTTACAATTTTGGAAAGTCTTCTCAATTAAGAGTAACCATCCTCTTCAAATTAAATTTTTACAAAATTTTTCACACGCTAAACCCGCACTCTCTACTCCTGTTTATAGAGTATTATAATCAATATTAGCTCATAAATTGAACTTAATCCCCAAGTTACATAATTTCAACCTTTGATTCATAACTGTTCAGTAGGTATCAATATTTGTATCAATACTGTTATCGATACAAGCATCGATACTAGTATCGATATCGCTATCGATACTAGTATTGATATGGCTATCGATACAAGTATCAATACTCATATTGATACTTCTTCCATTCCTATTCCTGTGGCCAAATTTCTTGGGCGCTTATGTATGGGCTTCTTTATCTTGATCTTAGGCTTCAACAAGGATTGAAAGAGAGAGTTTTGAGTTCTCTTGGGCTCTTATTATTTAATTTTTTATTTCCTGCAAATTAAGATAAAAAATATTTATTAGTAGAGATTTTATTCAAAATAAGATAGATAATGAGGGTATAAAAGTGTAATAAAATGTAATGATGACGTCCCATTCCTGAGTCTTCCAAGCTCTATGAAGACATTGCAAATGAGGTTTTCGAATTAAATATCATTTCTGACAACAAGTGAGGTAGCTTTACTTCGATGATGCATCACGATGTAATCATAAAGGGACGGTCGTTGCAAGAGTGGTTTTTATCGATCGTCATGGTCATGTTCTTCCATGGCTTATTTATTAACTGAGCCATGCTCCAACAATGTAGCCAAATATAACGCCCTCATAATCAGCTTGCAATTCGCTCAAGCCATGAGGGTGAAATATCTTGAGGGTTACGGCGATTCCAAACTAATTGTCATTTAGATAAAGGGAGAATACGAGGCGGGCATAGCGACTAATTACCTTATCATAAAGCGGCTATGAAGCTCATTTAATTTTTTGAAGGTTTCTACATCAATTATATAGCTTGGCTTGAGAACACTCATGCTGATGCACTAGCGTTAGTTGCAACTACTCTTGCTCTGACTTCTAAGTCTACCAAGAAGATTATCGTAGCTAGCCATCAACTATGCTCTCCCAAATAAATCTTGGAAGCTAGCAAGGTGCATGTCATGCTTGACCACTTTGAATCCAATGATTGGCACTACCCGATCATTGACCACGTTTTGCACAGTTTATTGCTAGACAATCCGAAGCAAGAAATCTCTATTCAAAGAAGCGCCTCACACTTCTTTTATGATTCTACCTATAATGCTCGAGCATTACATAAAACTTAGGCATGACCCATCTGTCATAAGCAGAGTCCATAAAATACCAAAATAGCAAAATGCTAAATGGAATAGTAATGCAGTACAAGTCTGATAATAACTACAATATATATTAGTACATGTCCGATAAGTCAAAAGTACTACAATAGTAAATGTGAAATAACTCATGCTATGATTTCTAGCGGAGCTAATCTTAACTGTCGGGGTCCGTGATCCCCTTGCCCTTACTAACTGTATGACATATGAATGGATGTAGAAATAATAGGAGTGAGCCTAAGGCCTAATAGGCAACCAAAAAATTTTGGGTACAACATACAGGGGTAAAAGGAAAGAAATAATCGTTGATAGTTGATGTTGAACAAAATGAAATAACAGATGTCAATATGACAAATCAAGCTCTAATATTCAAGATTCCAAACTTCTCCAATCATGGGATATTCAATAAACTATGCATGCCTTTATACACCCACCTGTGAGCGTCCTCGTACAGGACATTGCCCCCACCGGGACCCATTTCCATTACTACCCACCTGTGAAGCTTACTTCACACAAGGCATATTCCATGAATATAGAGTATCAACCACCAACAAATAAAAGAATACTATCATTTTCAATAACGGAATCATCGAAGCGAGTTGAATAGCTACAATATAATCATTCAGAGAATATCAATAATATAAAACTAAAATAAACAGCATTGGCAATAGCAATGGTTAAGAAATCAACAAAGAGTCCACACATGAAGTGATTTAAATAGGAATATGATGAAAGTGTTAAGATATACAACTGAGCATTGGAAATCAACTCGCAGGAAATTTAAGAAAGTAATCAATCGAACTCTCAAAGAATTGAGAGGAAATAATTAAAGGTTACCTATCGTTTGTGTCGGGTTCCTCTAGACTGACAAATGAATCCAAGAATCTTTCTCCTACATACACATACATGTATACCCATATGAGAATCTAGACAACTAGGTCTTTTATTATTTTTCTAACTTATAACTTATATCATGGTATATGCTACACTGGAGATAGTTACATCCAACAGTTATAATATACACAACAGCAAATGCTGTGTACATGAAGCAGTTTGAGATGGATGGATGGTAGAATAATTGATGTCCAAATTGCATGAAACTAGTACCATATGACTCTAAACTATAAGTTTTTTTTAGGACTTATGTGCATGGCTCAAGTTGTGCACAGATTATGTAGGACATGTACAGACTGTCACTGTAGGCTATGTAGTAGATTTAAGTGCATAAATAAGAAGACAAATGACATCCAAAATTTGCAAAAAAATATTCAAAATGTTTCTATACAAGTCTAGTTTTTTAAACAAAAAGAAATTTATGCATGCAAGCTTTCTAAAGAGAGTTACGCCCTATCTAACATAAATGGTCAGGATTTTAGACTCGTGCCGAGAGCAGAATTAACTCCCTCATCTTACTAGTTCTTTAGGTATAATCCACTATCAAAATACAACCACAAATATGATATCAATAATTTAATAAACCTAGTTTTAGATTATAAAATTTTTATTTACTCAAACTTAAACATAAATTGAGATACATGCAACACACCACCAGAGAGTAGGCTGAATATCTTGTGCATCTACATAGAGTTTGACCATAGATTTTAAGTAGTAAAAGATCTCAGAATTGGATAAACTTAGGTTCAAATAAAAGATATAAAGGTCTAGTTTCGAAATATCCAAATAGATTAAAATTATGACTAATGATCATGGAGACATGGATAAGATAGTGTGTGGTGTCATAGAGCACTATCACACAGGTTCAAGTGCACATAAAATACTTTTGTTCATGAATTAGAGATAGCAAATTACATTGAAAATGAGCCAAACTACTTTCAAAAGAAAGCTACATGAGCATAGTTTTAGAATAGAAAGAATTTCATACATGCAATGTATATATTGGGAGTTATGCTCTCTATAATGAATATGTCTCAAGCAGTGTGTTTCAGACACATGTATCCAGTTGTACGAAGTATTCAGAGTAGCAAATGTTATCCAAATTTGTCCAAATCAACAGAAAGGTACATGAGTACAGATTTGAAAATAGAAAAGTTTACTTAAAAAGGACATTCCTAGAGAAACTTATAGCCAAAATACTAATAGGATGTCTTGCAGGAAATTTTCTGCATTAGAATAAATCATAGAGACCAACATGCAACCCATTCGATCACCCATACATTGCATGCAACTCATAATCAGATCCAAAGATCATCTTTTTTACAATTTGAAACCCAATATTTATACAAGATCATATTTTTACTGAAAAACAAGAGCAAAGATGGTGCCTTTTATACTTTCTAATGCCATGCATGAACCGAAATACCACCTACCCTTACATGCAAGACTAAATTCAACTAAAAAATACATTGAATGATCAAAGTAGCTATTAACCACGGAAAACTCAGATTTACACTTGTTTAAATCATTAAAATATATATAGAGTGAAATTTTAACTAGAGGATGTTCAAATCTCCTCTCTTTTCAAGCCTCAATGCCCTTTCTAGGCTATCTCAAGCTTGTTCTTGTACTTATTATTCTTTTTTTTCTTTTTTTCTTTTTTTCTTTTTTATCTCTTTTTTTTTTGAGAAGATGAATGATGAAACAATGGGGGGAGTGGCTGTTGGAGGAGACCAGACTAGAGGTGGTGGGGGAAAAGAGGGTTTGGCAATTTTCTTTCTTGAAAATGAAAGTGAAAGAGAGAGAGCGGGGGGGGGGGGAGTTGTGGAGTGTTATGTACACTTCACCCATGTGCTTGGAAAACATGGAATATGGCAATTTGTTGGGGATTTTGTAAAAAATTCACCAACTATCATGGACCCTTGTTGATGGGGAGAAAATAGGTCCTACCACATCCATTCACCAGGTTTCGAATGGCCAGGAAGTGGTTGACGGATGCAGGTCTTCTGGCAGCTGATGCATGTAGTTAACATGTATTTGACATGTGTGACACTGTTTTGCATATACAATTGTATCTTTGATCATGGTCGGCCAATAATAGCCCAATCTCCTTAGTCGATCTTCTAACTTAGGACCTGGTTGATGTGCACCACAAGTCCCATCAAGCACTTCTTTGAGGGCTTCTTCTGCTTCCTCGATTGAAAGGCATCAGAGTAGTAAGCCATCGTATGTATGACGATAGAGCGTTTGAGTCGTGACGTTATAACAAAATCTCAGTGCCCTTCTTCAGACTGATTCCCTTTCTCTTACATCTTCCGGTAAAATATTGTATAAGATATAATCTATAATGGAAAAATGCCAATCTCGAGGTTCGAGCTTGGTTAAAGTGGCACGTGCTTCTTTGATATCCAAAGCACATTCCGATATGAAAAGTTGATGCATCCTCATAATAATCAATTGTTTTGTTTCTGGGGGTTGGCCAATGAAACAGCTAATGCCGCTAGTGCATTTGCATAGGTATTCTGGAGACGTGGTATATATTCGATGAAGAAACCTTCAAATGATTCCACCATCTCTATTGCCACTTCGTAATATGGTACTAAATCTAGATTTCTAACTTCGTACTCTCTTCAGATCTGATTAACAATTAGCTGAGAGTCATCGAAAGCCTCCAAATATTCCACCCCTAACTCCTTGGCAAAACTGAGTCCAATTAATAGTGCATCGTACTCAGCCATATTGTTGGAGCATGGTTCCGTCAATGAATACGCTCGACATATCACGTGATTTTTGCGTGATACCAGAACAAACCCGACTCCCAAAGAAATCTTCAACTGTTTAGGAAAGCTTGCTACATGAGTTGCTCGGGAGGTGCCATCAAAATATAATTGCCATACACGCTCGTGAGATGTATGGTTGACCTCGTAGGTTTTGTCAGGTAAGTCTTCATAAATTTTAGCTTTGTCCTTACTAGGCCGGACTACTAAAAGGTCACAAATTGCTTGTCCTTTCACTGACTTCTGTTGTTTGAAGTGGATGTCATATTGCGAGAGGAGCAATGCCTATCTCGCTAATCACCAATTCAAGGAGGCTGGTGTAGGCATTGAAAATTGCCTATAAGTGTCCGAATGTGACTCGTGACGATGGATTGGCGATCAACGACCCATCCGACGATGCGATGAAGAACCGCTAACGACGTAACCATGCTGCAAACACATAAAGCGAGTCGACGAACAGATGAAGCTAGTCAGCAAGGCATGCAAACCAGTGAAGCGACGAATCTTAGAATAAATCCCATGGCAAAGCTTCAGACCAGCGAGTATCAACGAGACAAAATCAACTGGACCTAAACGTCGACAGAACTGAACCGATCGAATGATGGAATTGACGTTACGAACAACCAGACTCAAATGTCAACTGGACCTAAAACGTCGACTTAACTGAACTGATCAAACTCCAGAGTCGACGAAACAACCAACCGGACTTAGGAATCGACGTGACCAAAAGGAATCGGGGTCAGAAAATATACTAGAAGAGGGTCAAATGGACCACTCGACTACTTGGCCGAGACAGCATATGGTGTCTAGGCCACTTGGCCAAGACACCAAGTGTGTCGGCCACACAAACCTCCTGGTGTCTCGGCCACTTGGCTGAGACACCAAGTGTGTCGGCCACACAAACCCCCCCCCCCCTCTCTCTTTTGCCTATAAATAGAGAGGAGGACCTCAGTTGTCCGGGGTGGAGTTTTTGCACAGGGCTGGAGTTTTGCACATGGCTAGAGAATTTTCACAGATCTGAGCTTTTTCACATGCGAGAATTTAGATCTGACTACCTGCACATGAGATCCAGATTTCTCGAGCAGATCTACGTAGTGAGCAAAAGAATTGGACAAGATCTAGGTCAAATCTACAAGATCCACCCTCAAGATTAAGCTTTGTCCTAATCTCAGGGTTCGTGCGCGACTTCTCTTGGTCGATTTCACCCACTCCGGCAATTATCTCCTTTGGGACTTAATTCCCATCATCAAATATTTCCTTCATGAAATAATCCCCGCAGATCTGTAGGTCTCGTACCTAGATCTGATCACGCAGTGGTCCACGGTCGGAATAGAGTCCCCGGCACAGGCCAGGATCCCACGCAAGCGAAAATCCGACGAACGGATCCCGCGTTTGTTCAAACAAAGGGTGAAAAAGTTGTAATCTTTTTTTTGATTTTTGTTGTAAGCCTTATAAAAAGGTGACCTTTTTATTTGAATCTCGTTGTAAAAGCAAATAAGCTATAACAAATTAATTCAATGGAAATACTTTCCCCGCGAACAAGCTGGCAACCACAGTGGGAGCCAACAGTCTCAGATTGGAGATCGTCGTGTCGCAGCCGCGGATCCAAATCCCGATCGAGGAAGAGGTCGAATGTGAGTTTGACCAGCAAAAGTATGAGGAACACCTCTCATCCTCGTCTAGATCCTCCACTCCTCGTAAATCCAGAAGGATCTCCGCTGTAAGGAAGATCTGGTGGCCCTTAGATGTAGAGCCCCAGGAAGAAGATTCTAGCCCCACTGTCGCCAAAGTTGTAGGTAACGGTATTTTCCCCTTGGTGCCCGTAGCCTCCATTCCCTTGGTGCCGAAGATGACTGCCGATGGCACGCCCGCACTCTCGAAGAGAGCCCAGTAGTGACGGTTGTAACACCCGTGATTTTTCGATACGTATTTTAGTATTAATATACTTTGATACGTATACTTTTCTAATACGTATTTTTTATATATTAAAATAGTAGATGGTATTTTCACATTCTGTAAATACCCGTAATTTTGATACAAAATTGAATAAATATTCTGGTATTTAAAATAT
>JBAKGM010000365.1:14055832-14081379 GCA_037177215.1 Asparagus racemosus | reverse complement strand
TAAATAAAAATCCTAATCAAATCAAAACCTAACAAAACTAAAAGATGCAATTAAATAAAATCCTAGCTAAAATAGAAAGATATTTCAAAATCAAATCCTAAAGAAATCCTAACTAAAATAAAAGATTACATGGAATCAAATCAAATATTACTAAAATAAAAGTTATTTTAATAGATCTTAAAATCTTTTGATGGATAGTCCACGATTGTCCTGCATCACCAAGCCATTATAAAACATTGTTTTCAGTTATCTCAGCAAATCCTGATGTTGCATGAAAGTTTGTCGGTAATACTTTGTTTCCATCATTAACAATAAGTAAGGTGTCTCCTAAATCCTAACTAGAAGAGGGCACGTAGTTGGCTAGATGCGACACTGTACATGGCTATCTGAGCACCACATTATGAAGCCATTTATAGGTCACTATTTTCAGTTATTCTTAGCATATCCCAAAAAATTTGTGAGTAATGTTATGCCATCAGTAGCATGCGTAAGGTGTTCCTGACGTCCTAAGTAAAAGTGGTATCTAAATTTAAAGCCCTTGATTGAAGGAAGAGGTAGAATTACTATTTGTTGTAGTAAATGACAAGGGAAGATGATAAGGTTTAGTACCCATTGAAGGTTCGACCCAAGATAACTAAATAATACTTGACAAACTTTTTGAATGCCCAAACATCAAAATGCCGATGTGAACTTGTAGCCCATGCTAACTTTTCCCAACTAGCCATGTGAAAGCTGTGAGTCTTAGATGGCATGTATAAAATTGAGGTTGAAATGTTTGAATAACTGGTTGATGCCTTTCATATTCCTAGAATGTGTTTTCTAGCCACTAAATGCTCATAATATATGCTTGTAAAACATATGTTCTGAAAAGCTCCTGCCTAGCCTGCATAGGCTTAGAAGGTACCTAGGCCACCCGCACAGGTCTTGGGAGCGCCTAGGGGAGCAGAGACCGCTTATGTAGATTGCGTTGCTTAGGTCTTGATTGCTATTTCCTCTGTTGCTGTCTCTATGTCTTCTAACCTCCTCTGAACTCCTCGTGCCGCCTCCACCGACTACGAACATCTCCCAACTCTGACGTTCAACAAAACCTCCTTCTCACCGCTTTAAAAAAAATTCTCCTAGGCCTAGCTTCTAGGCGCTAGGCACCAGTTTGGCACCTAGCGGTGCCTAGTGCTTTCTATAGCATTGATAGTAGATAAAAATTAAAAATAGGAAAACGCCTAGACCCCGCCTAGGCTCTAGGCGCTTGGTCCGACACCTAGGCCGCTTAGTGCTTTCTATAACATTGTAAAAATTGTTGAACGTCATCCTAGAATGCACATAACCAAAGTATTCTTCTAGTCTGCCCAAGGGATACATGATAGGAAATGTTAGAAGAAAGAGGAGAATAAAATGAAAATAAATATTGTTTTTAATTTCTTTTATGATCATCTCACTAGAGTTCATCTTAATTACTCTTCCCTCAAAATTTTCGTTTCCTGTGGGCATTTCTTATTTGGTGCCCTAGGGTATGAGCCTCCTGCTTAGCTACTTATGCAGAGATTGTCTTTTAGCAAAAGTTTTATCTGGCCAAGTTTAGGATGTCAACTTATTAGGAACTCAAGCAACATGTGGATGTGACTATTTTTATGCTGGTTGTGTAGCTACCTAACTCAACGTTCCTTTGTCCTGCCTTAGGACAAGCGAAACTGCCAATAAAATAAAGTGCAACATTGATGAAGTTAGAACTGAATAACGATAGTTAACTTAATGGAGGAGATGACCCAACATAGAACTGAGCGGAAGAGTAGGATTCATGTAGCCGGCCCCCAAAATTTATGATGAGGGCTTTGTTGTTGTTGTAGGAATTCAAGCAGCAACTCTGGACAAGGGAGGTGAAAAATGGGGGCTTTAGGTTTTGTAACATTTGGACTTCACACATTAAGATTGTCTTATCCTTTGTCTTATCCTTGCTTGTGATATCAAGCATGCTATTTATGTTTTCTTTGATCCTAGTACTAATAGCACTCTAGATGTTTGCATCGCGACATATCAGTCAACGTGTTGAAACAGTTCAATACTGTATGAAGACATGTACAGCTGGTTGTTATTCATACACATTGCAGACTTCTAACACAATATACCAGGGAATTCGAAATTTGAGGAGTACTGATACAGGCTGCAGTTGATGGCCATTGTCAAGGTTTTGTTTGGGATCTTGCTCAGTTTCTCATAATACAAGGACTAGAGATGCTAGAGTATAAGGATTATGGTTTGTTTAAACTCATTCTTAATCAATCCTTTGTTTTCAGGAAATGCTCTTTGCACTTTGCTTAATTTAGTTTCCTGAGCTCATATGTAATGTAAAAATAAAAGGAAGTAAGAGAAAAGGATGAGCAATATTGATTTTCCATGTCGGAATTATCTCACTACCATGTTATTTCCACTCGATAATCAGTCCCCATATAATTCTAATTTCTAAATTGTTTGCGAAGTTTATCATTTACAGTCTGCTGATCAAATGAAAGTAATTTCTAGATTTCTGCATGAAATGTTTAATTGTGGCATTTACATCCTTCAGGTACAAACCAAACTGGAGATAAACATACCATTCATAACCTGAAATATGATCTGCTGTTGTACTAAATGACTCGCACCACAAAGGAATAGAAAAAGAAGTGGAGGGGGAAAAGAAAATAAAGAAACACCCATGCATGACACCATGTAAGAGAAACGCTTAACTAGAAGTTGCAGTTGACAGCATTTAATATTCACATCTGCATTTCAATTCTAGCAGATGAAGTTCTTTCTTAGAATTTCCTATGCAAATTGTTCCAGTATAATTGTCCACTCACACGTAGAACACTTTTTGTAATGTCTTTGTTATCTTATTGGAAACTTTTGTGACTGTTATTATTTTTCCCTACTCATGATTGAGTTGATTACTCCAATGCTCTTTATTGCAGGTGAATTTCAGTGTCCTGTTCTGAACAAAGTCTTCACAGAATTCACACACATCGTTGCTGTCAGGACTACAGGCAATGTTTTTTGTTACGAGGTATGCCATCACAGCATTTAAGTTTTTTAAAGGACAAGTTATATGTGAACTGAGTTGAGCCCCATAACCTCATTGCTTATTTTTATATTTCAGGCAATTAAGGAACTTAACCTTAAAACCAAAAATTGGAAAGAATTACTTACAGATGAGCCATTTACAAGGGAAGATTTGATAACAATTCAGGTAAGCGGTTAAAAGATTATAATACATCTTTTTATTAAGCGGATGTTACTGCTCAAGCATGACAAATGCTTTTTCTTGAACTACTGCAGAATCCAAATGCTATTGATAGTAAAGTCCTTTTGGAGTTTGATCATGTTAAAAATAGTCTGAAACTTGATGATGAAGGTGAGTACATAATATGGTACACTTACAATGATTTGGAGAATTTTTATAAAGTTGAAAATAATACAGTTGTCGTTTAGATTTGAAGAAAATGAAAGAAGATCCAACCTATAACATTAATGTATCTGGCGATATTAAGCAAATGCTTCAAGAGCTTGGGACTGAGAAGGGAAAGGAAGCAGCTTTACTTGGTGGAGGTGGTAGCAAAGCACAGAAAGAACGGGCAGCTGCCCTTGCTGCCATTTTATCTGCAAGATCTCGTCTCAAAGAGGAGGCAAAACCAAGTGCAAATGGAGAGCCTAAAATTATGCAATCTTTCAGTATTGTGGATGCTGCATCTGCTTCAGTTCATGGAAGAAGTGCAGCGGCAGCTAAAGCAGCATCTAGTGATAAAACTGCAGCTCGAGTTGCATTGCACATGGCAGGTGAACGAGCACCCATAAATGCAAAACTTGTAGGTCTTCAACTTCATCTCTCCCTACTTTTCTGCATATATTGTGTTCTCTCATGTTTAGAAAAGCTTAAAAATCTTTTCAGGTGAAAAGCCGTTTTACTACCGGAGCTGCTTCTCGTTCCTTTACATCTACTTCCTATGATCCTGTAACAAAAAATGAGTTCGAATATGTGAAAGTTGAGAAGAATCCCAAAAAGAAAGGGTATGTTCAGCTGCATACTACCCATGGAGACTTGAATTTAGAGTTGCACTGTGATATAACACCACGTGCATGTGAAAATTTCATCACTCTTTGTGAACGTGGTTACTATAACGGGATAGCTTTCCATCGAAGCATAAGGTATGATTATGAAGTAGTTACACTTCATTAACTACACACTTCTCTTCATTCACCTTTCATTATTTATGAATGAGATGCACTGTTATTTTCTAGGAACTTTATGATTCAAGGCGGGGATCCCACAGGCACTGGAAAAGGAGGTGAGTCTATTTGGGGTAAGCCTTTCAAAGATGAACTGAATTCAAAACTGTTGCATTCTGGAAGGGGTGTTGTCAGCATGGCTAATAGCGGGCCACATACAAATGGTTCGCAGTTTTTCATATTATATAAGTCGGCCAATCATCTTAACTTCAAGCATACAGTATTTGGTGGAGTAGTTGGTGGAATGACTACTCTAGCCGCTATGGAAAAAGTTCCTGTTGACGATGATGACCGGCCTTTGGTGAGTGAAATTCCTTGTATTTCTACTTTTTTTAAATCCTAAATTAGATTGTACATAGATATTTCTTAGTGACTGTATTTACTTTTTCCGTTGAAGGTTAGATATCTGTTTATTAAAAAAATATCAGTTTATTTTCTCAAAAATAAATAAAATATCTGTTTCTTTATTTAGGCTTTGATCTGTTTTGTCAGATTAACATAATCATGTTGCAATTGAGGTATGCATACTTTATTTGCTTAATTTCTTACATTTTTATTCTTAATTCTTGGAAGGAAGAGATATTTTTTTTCCAAAAATTTTAATTGGTTTGAATTTTAAATCGGGCGCTAGAGTTGGTGAATGTGGTTGTGTTCCACCACGAATCCATGACAATTGAACCCAGGATGCAGTTCGCTATGGAGTCCCACATTCCTGACTTCTACCTTTTGTCCTGTTTTGAGTTTGACACCTGCTTTCGTTATCAGAATCATTAGCTACCGGCCAATTGGCTAGTGAATCTAGGATTAATGGATAAATTTTGTGAAAAATCGCGTAGTCTGAACTTTGAGGGCATTTGTCTTCAGTACAACCTGCTGCTTTCTTTTCCTTGTGTACTTATAATAATATGAACATATTAGTGAAGATGGTTAGTGACAGAGACCATGATTTCGCTTTGACTCAATTTTTTATTTGGAATTTGGGGGGGTTTTTTTTGCCAACAGTTGTTACAAGTTGACTCTCTAGGTCCAAAATTTAAGAAATTAGAGAATTGTGCATATGCCTTTTATAGATTCTCAGGCATATTTTTATTTATGTGATTTGTTACAGATGGCCTCTAGCTCAAAAATTCTGCACTTTTTCAGATGGTTTAACAGAACCTTGTGTTTCATTCCTAATTATTCTGTTTTTTCTTCTCATCTTTTTGCACACACTTTCTTTCACCATGCATGCCTAATATTTTTCGCAGTTAACATGTTTTATAACTATGGAAAAAAGTTATAGGGCATCTAAGAGCATGAATTAGAAGAACTATCAGAACTGATTCCACCTGTTTGTCCCTGCTTTTGAAATCATTCTATATCATCCATTTCCGTGTGGGTGAAAGCCTCCGTGCACACATCACGCTAAGTCATTCTTAAAAAGAATTTGATTTACATTTGGTAGATCACCCCCTTTTCATCTCCACCTCTCAATCAACACCCACAACTTTCCATCCCACTGTTCCTTCCTTTTCTTCTTCCCCCTTCTTTTTTGAGAGATTGTTGCCTGCATATGCAAATAGACATCAACTTTGTGATGTGTTAAGTGTTACCAGCTAGGCATGTTGATTGCATTTTTTATCATGTCCATATATTCTTTGTAATGTGATCTTTTTGAAGCTTTGCTTCATTGATGCCTATAATTTTGTAGACTCTTTTTAGTCTCAATGACCCTAAAAGTTACTCCATTTTTTCTTAAGCTTGAGCTGCAAGACTGTTTTTACTACCTATGGAGCAGCCTTCTGGGAAAACCTCTTTGCTTTCTACATTTCTTCATGAATTTGGCTCCAGTTCGGATGCTTAATGCCATGGTAAAAATTGGTCCTATAGTTGTCATCTCTTCCATCGAGGATGACGCTTAGTTTTCTATGGCTGACTGACGATGATTAGTTTGATGTTCATTAAATACGTAAGCTGTTTTACACTTTTTCAGTTTTCAAAAGCTCCTAAACAGAAACAAAGAATTCATGGATCCGAAATGAAAATCAGCTCAGCTCATTTGCTTTTTCAGCATAATGCTGTATCCATTACATTATGTTTTATAACTCATTCCCCCCCCCACCAAACACTTTTGCAGGACTTTAGATGAACCATCCTGCATTTTGTTTATTTATCTTGTTAAATTTCATTCCACTGATGTAAGTTTCTAAATAATTTGTGCTCATTGTTGTCCTTGTCCAGGAGGAAATAAAGATAACTAGTGTCACAGTCTTTGTGAATCCATACACAGAACCAGATGAAGAGGAAGAGAAGGAGAAAGCAGAAGAAGAGGAGAGAGCTGCTGCTGATGATAATGTAAGTTTCATCTACTTCAGTTGACTGTCTTATAGAGATGATTTAGAGGCTAATATTTAAATGTGATTTATTGCGCTCTGTAGCATTTCACTTTAGTCTAAATGTTGACTACAACTGTTTATAGCAAGCAAAATTTACCCATGCGATGCCGTGGCATTTGTGTGAGAGACACTGAAAATAATGGTTTATGTATTTGGTTTTAAAAAACACATTGTATGTTAATGCTTCGAACAAAAATATAGTAAGTTACAACAAAATATAACCAACAACTAACACTGTATACCGAACATCCAAAATACAAATTAGCTTTAAAATTGTTTCAGTGGAGTCATTTTGGGTTTAATAGTAACTTAGGAAGTGAGTGGGTTGAAAAGTAAATGAGGATGAAACTGTGATTACTGGCAAAAACCTCTTTTGGCAAGTGGACGGGTTTAAAAATAAACTGGGGTAAAACTTTTGATTTATAGGGAAAAATTCATCTACACCTTGCGATGCCACAGCAGTAATGTGAGAAAAAAAATTCCTGGTTTAAGAATTTAGTTTAAAATTATATTATATACTTAACAACTTAAAACAAAAATTGTAGTAAGTTACAAATAGCACCTTACAATGTATACCTTTTTTTTAATAACTACAACATATACCTTTGGTGTAATCATTTATGTACACTTAACGAATTAAGCAGAAATATATCAAGTTACCACGAAATATAGTAACTTACATTGTTTATCAAACTGTTGAAATACAAAATGGGTTTACAAATAGCATAAGTGGGGGTAAAACTTCAGGTTTATATGCGGAAAACTATTTTGGAAAGTGGGGTGTTTAATAAATGGAGGTAAAACTATGGGTTTATAGGGAAAAGGAAAAAAGAAACTCTTTACCCTGAACTTCTTTATGCATATTAAAGTTTTTGAATTGAATAGTGTCTAGCTACAGTGGAAATGCCAAAAAATTGATGTCCCAAAAACTTCAGTAGTATATATAATAATTTAGGGGTCTAAGAGTGATTTTGGAAGTAAGTTTAAAATAAAGTTGATGGAGTATTTGGGCCTAGGATTAACTTTAGAAGTGAATGAGCTTTAAAAAATTAAGTAAAACTTCGGGTTTATTAGCGAAGAAACCCTCTGGCCACGTTTGACAAGGAGTTAATAGAAGGGTTTAGGGATTTTAACCCCTCATTAACCCTTCAAACATCAAAATCCTCCTATGGGTTTGTTACACTGTACGTGACCTGTTAACCCCTCTAATGACCGGTTTACAAATCCACATGGGGAGGCGGAATAGCGTGTACTCCATCTCCTCACGCAGGGCACAAGCTGTCATTTTATGAAAATGATAATTAGCAACTAGTATGATAGAGGAAAATTTTAGTGAGGAGAAAGATAAGTGGAAATTATTTGGGAGGAAAAGTTGTTTAGTCGGGGGAAATTGCCTTTTTCTCATAAAAGCCATCATCAAGAAGTAATTCTGCATTATTTGTTTTCATCCCTCAAATGTAACCATTAGTGCAAAGATCCTTGATGTATGATATGCATTATTAGGAGAAAAAATGTATTAGTTTATGATGATAAATTTCAAATTTTATATAGTATTATTTAAAAATTGTTACTTTTGTTCTTTAATAGCTATTCTCTTTTGAGATTAATGATTAATCAAAATCGTTTTCCTATATAAACACAAGTTATTGAATTTCTAATTTAAATTGATTTTTATTAGCCTCAACATTCATTTATTTAAATAATACAAAATGTCAATGTTTTCATGGTTTGGATGAATGCAAATTTTTTTAAAAATTTTGCTTAATATAATAGTTATTAAAGACTTTTTATACTTTTAGTAAGGTTAAGTTTGGTGTTTATAAAAAATGAAAGGGATGAAATTCTTAACCCTCGTTTATTTACCAAACACAAAAAACCAAAAAAAAAAAAAAAAAAGCCTTCGTGTTAACTAGCTAATCCAAACAGAACTAAACTATTTTTAACTCCTCATAATGGACTAAGTTAATACTTCTCCTTCACCCAGCTCTCTTAACCTTTTGCCAAACAACACCTCCAAGTATTAATTTTTTTAATATACTAAATGGGACTTCCACTGCAGATATGAACAGTGTAAGTCCTATTAGTCTTAGTATATAGATAAATTTATAGTTCCCTTTTAAGATTCAAACTAGGAAAGTTATGTCTTACTTTATCTACATCACTAATAATGTGGTCTCTCTACCAGTAACTAGATTGTCATGAACTGATAGCAAGCCCATCTGTTTGTCGATGATTTTCCTTAGTGAGAATACTGCTTTAACTAAGTTGATTGTTGCTGCTTGTAAAATTTTGGGGTCTCTTTCTTTATAGGCAGCCTATTGGTTGGGGAAATGCTTATTTGAAAGCTTTGGTCATGATCGATTTTTTGGCTAATTTTGTTTACTACTTTTCAGGACAAGGTGGGCTCATGGTTTAGCAATCCAGGCACTGGAGCAACTGGGTCTGCCACAGTTGGCGGCGGAGTCGGCAAGTATCTCAAAGCAAGGAACACTGCAACCGAAGCTTTGGGGAAAAATGTGCTTGGTTCAAATGATACTAGCAAGAAGAGGAAAGTTGATGTATCCGGTGTGGAATATAAAAACTTTTCTGGTTGGTAGAAAAGACCGAAGGAGGACTTCCATATCCAACTAAAGAGGAAAAAGACAGCTGCTTCATTTGATGCATCCGTTCATTTTTTTAGAATGCGCACTTGCAACATCAGATGCATATTTGGGTGGTGCTCCATGATCGCCCTCGCTTATCTCGCAAACCGAGGGTTTTGCGCCGTAGGGAATAGAAAGGTGTGGATTAACATTCTTCTGTGTTATTATTTGTCTTTCCCACCTTTGTTAGTAACATGAGGTGTGTATATTTCCCTATAAATTGTTGGAAGTGAAGCATGATCGTGTAATTGAGTTAATTAAAAGGTTGCCATTGCCAATTTTTTCCGTAGTTGAATTACTTGGGAAGTTCATTGCATCAATGCTTGGGTTTGTATTGAGTTAGTCAACATTTTGATGTCACCTCTTTTGGTGTATGTGTTTGTATTCTCATGGTATTGAGCAATGTAGTGGTTAGTGATAACAGGGAGGATCATAATGGTCACCTTTAAACGGTACGATGACTAGTTTGTAGACTATATAATGATCATAGCGATGAGTAATTAATTATAATGATGACATGAAGATGGAGGGGGAAGTTTGCAAAGGAGAAGATTGGTAAATGGGACGAGCAGAGACATGTCAATAAAGTTCTTTGGTGAGAATGAAGCTGTACGGGAGAGAAGATGCCCCTACAAGACATTCTATTTTTTATTTTTTTTATTTGCATTTGAATAATTTGCCTATCAAATCCAACTTAAACAGACCCAAAATCGCATTAGATCCCTAGCAACCTCAGGACTCTACAGAGATCTCAACAGTAGAATATAGACAAATCAGGAAAGAGAATATAACTTGTCATATTATTCATTTTAAATCAGTATAGTTACAAGTACATAATTTATCAGTACACCGGCCTTCGAAGCAATAGTCTTCTGAGCCATTCACAAGTTGGATAAGAAAACACTTTAGAGACGGCTCAATGCATCCCACTTGTTACTTCTTATAAGTACGTGTTTTGCAATTAGCATAAAACTAGTATTTAACTCGTGCTAAGCACGGATACCTCCATGTTAAGATGACACCTGCTTAAAAAAAACACAGAAAATGCAGCTATTTCTTCCAAATCTATCTTATACTATTTTATCCCATTCAAGGCACCGTCATACCTCCCTATTTCGAAATCTCGATTTTAAAAATAATCTCAAAAATGTATTTGTATAATTCAATACCTATCTTATATTTGTATGAATGTTATCTTGATATGTTGATAGCAGTGTGTAGACAAAGCGGGAAATTTCGTCGCTAGCTAATATTATTACCAAATTTCATAAGTTACAAATTCATGATTTTAAAAGAACCTCAAATAATAAAAAAGCTCCTTTAAATTATTGATATATACTTTTGAGATTTCTTTATATCAGAAATATATTTAGTGTATATATTAACATTATACCATTCATGTCAAAATTACTACTAAATTAATAACAGTTGTATTTTAATAAATATAATTTCAAACATTAGTTACATATATAAATGTTATTTACCTTATTATTATGGTTTCAACACTTAATATCTTTAACATACTACTTTAAAAAAATTAAAGAATATACATATCATTCAATAACTGTTATATTTGCCTCATTAAACTACTACTTATAGTAAATATTATGGTAACACACATACATTCTTTTATATAGTTATTTTTAAATATATACTATTATTCAAAGATAATATTTATTTGAAATTTCTTGATTTGATCAAAGTACATTAAAAATTCTATAAAAAATATTTGAATAAGAATTCAAATTGTACTATAATTTTTATTACTTTTAAAATTTTGTGAGACCAATATTTTTACTATAATTATTATTTCAGATGCTTTATAACATTATTACAATAAGGTATATTATATAAAAGAAAATTATATTAATTATATAAATTAAGGTATCAATTCAAATTTTCTATTTAAAATGTAGTTTTCCATTCAAGTTATTTAATTAATCCATCAATAAATAAAAATAATTTTTTTATTTTAAACCTTGGACTTTGTTTAATTGCTATACCGTAAAGAAATACATTGAATAAATATTATAGTGAATTTCTTAATGGGTCCATATATATTTATATTGCAATAAATATCTAAGTTATTGATCAATACAGTCCTAAAATAACTATTATCAATATTATAAAATATTTCAAACTATAAAGAATATTGTAAAATATGAAAAATTATTCTCTTATGATTTAATACAAGATAAAAATTAGTGTTGTTGTATATCGGTTATGATGCATTTAGAGGCCATGTTATTATTACTATATTTTTATTTGTTTTCTATGATAGTTCAGTGAATGTATATTGTTGATGCTCGAACTTACGCTCGGATCACACAGTCACTAATCGTGGTAGGATTAGAGTTTAACAATGTGAGGCCCATTTCTTCTCCTAATACGATAACTGGCGGGGTCTCTTAACACCGAGGAAGACCTGTGGAAAGTGTCGGAGTTGGGATCTCCGGTGGTCACTCTGACGATCAAGTCAGTATGTGAAAAGGAAAAATATTTTTATGAAATGGAAGATAGGATTCTTTGGCGAACTAAAGTTACTTACCTTGCTCACTGTTCGATTTCTGCTTTTATACGTAGGTCGAAGGACATTTCCGTCACTTAAGATGGTGCGTCAGCCTTACATTCACGTGGGCTGATTTGATGATGTGACGGGGACGTGCGGAGGCTGCTGCGCCCTGCAGCGCCGAACAGCGCTGCCAAGTGTCAACCAGGGAGTGGACTGGGAGTTTGTACTGTTATGGCAACGTTAATGAATATGGGACCTGTAGCGTGGTTCGCTTTAATGGTCCGAGGTGCCTTAAATATCGTGTGAGTGGAGAGAATCTGTACATTGATCTCCTCATTAATGCGACGCCGACGTGTTGTCGTGACTTGAATCCGAGGCGGCCGTCATACGAGGAGGGAGAGATGGGATCGACCTGGCGACGCCTCCCATGTCGTCCGTGAGGGCAGAAGGCTAATGCGACTGTCGGCGTCGGTCGCGGAGGGGGCCGACTAATATCGCCTTTCGTGCCGTCCACGAAAGGGGGGCCGACTAATACCGCTTTTCGTGTCGTCCACGAAAGGGGGGCCGACTAATACTGCCTTTCGTGTCGTCCACAAAAAGGGGGATCGGCTAGTATAACAGCTTCTTCACTTGAATCGCATTGAGTGTCCGACCGGGGTGGCAGCCGAGGTTGACGCTTGGGTCACCCGATGGAGCTCTCGTCGGTGCGCCTAGGGCACATTTCACTATCGTTTGCAAGAGGGGTTTTTCTCCCTTAATCAAGAGGGTTATCATCGACGAATGTCCAGGACCATAACAATTCTACATTCACGAATAAATGTAGTGTATTTTTTTGCTTGTATATTGATGACATGTTAATATTCGGTAATAACATGATTGACGTAAATGAAATAAAAGATATCTATCTTCTATGTTTAAAATAAAAGACTTAGGAGAAGTGGATACTATTTTAGGTATTAAAGTTAGCAAATATAAAAATATAGTTTGGGTTTTTCTTTGAAGCCAATCACATTATATTGAAACAATGTTGAGTAAATTTAATCATCTTGGCTTTAAAGAAGTTAACACACCATTTGATCCTAATATCAAATTGACTATGAATTCTGGTAGAGCTATAGCACAGCTTGAGTACGCTAGTACAATTAGTTCTTTAATGTAAACTATGCATTGTTCTAGATCTGATATTGTATTCGCTGTATGTAAATTGAATAGATACACTAGTAATTCAAATATAAAACATTGAAAAAGCAATTCCAGGATTTTGTATATTTAAAGAAAATTAAAAATCTTTGTTTGTTCTACAATGATTATCCGGCTGTGTTAGAAGAATGTACCGATGCAAGTTGGATGACTAGTGTAGGAGACAACCAATCCACTTTTAGAATGGTTTTTACACTTGATGGAGGAGCGATTCCTTTGGCGAGCAAGAAACAAACATGTATTTAACGCTCTAGAGTGGAATATGAGTTTATTGCTCTAGCAGCAATCGGTAAAGATGCTAAATGGATTAGAAACTTATTCCTAGACATTCAGTTATGAGTGCAGATGAGATCCAAACACCAACCCCGCATTGGAGCCACCTTCTCCCTCTCTTAGTGAAGCCATCATCGGCCTTTCACACATCATCTCACCCAAAATGCATGGCTACTGGCACAAATTCATTGTTAGCCAATTTCAGTCAGATCCCTTAACCAGGAGCAATCGAAATTCTATCTTTCTCAGGGATTTATCGACCGGAGAACAAATGGCGAAGCTAAGATCAATGCATTAGGGCATTCATCTTCACAATAAAATTCATTATGTCAAAATCTCATCTTTTTCATTAGAGAATGGATGAGTCTTTAAGGATTTCAACAATTTATATGTCAAAATTAAATTTTTTTAATAGTTTGGCTTTACAGATTTCTTGGGTTAAGCTTTGAGAAACTTCAAAATCAACAATAGAGAAGCAGCAAAATCAGCAAGATAGAAACTTTTTTTGGGTTAATTTGTGTAGAAATATAAAAAATTGGAGACCCACAGGAAGAGAGAGAGACTTTTAGTTGTTATTACGTTTGTGCAAGAAACTAGAAAATTGAAGTGCGGATATGAAGAGGAAGAAACTTTAAGGGAGGAGTTTAATGAATTCATTAAGATTCATGTAATGATGAACATGTGTCACTTATCACATGTTTTGCATAGCATAATTATATAAGTGGTTCTGAGGGGATCCTCACTCTTAAGTTATGGCCTAGTCCAATGCGTCATATATTAGTCCATTGTGATAGTCAAGCCACTTTGTCAAAGGCTTATAGTTGTACCTATAATGGTAAGTCTAGACATATAAGGCTAAAACATGAATATGTAAGATGATTGATACAAGATAGTGTCATAATAGTTGTCTATGTTAAGACAATTAAAAACTTGGCTGATTCATTTACGAAACCTCTAGCAAGAGAGGTAGTAAAATTGACATCAAGTAAAATGGGGCTGAAACCTTATATTTGATATCACTAGAAATGGCTTAACCATTTACTAGAATTTAACTAGTTAAAAGGTTTAAATGGGTAATAACAAAGTGATCGATTGATATTAAGGCATTAAGCCCTAAAAGATAAAGTCAATACCGTCCATTGTGAAATTAGAGGATGAGATATACTATTAATGAAAGTCTAATACATTAATGTTGTGTGTTTAAAGTAATAGAAAACTCATTGTAGACGTTTTACCTATCTGAACTTAGAAGTGGTGCCGCTTCTTACAAGAGTTAAAGGTTTGGTCTTTAGAGAGTTCATGAATCCTGAATTAGCACAAGGCCATAATAGTGCTAAAATATTAGAGGATGAAAATGAAGAACTGAAAGAGATATCTGTTTTTGGGCAGCAAAAATTAATTACCTATATGCTAAAAATAGTCCTCTATTTATAGTAGTAGTAGAGGAGTAGTCTAGTAACTTTAGCCGTGTCTGAGCTGGCGGCTGAGTCAGTGTTGCTTTACAGGTATCGGCTGCCAAGTGGTGGGGAAGTCATCTCAGCATTTAATGTGAAGTGACAAGAAGTATGCTTTGCCAGCGTGGTCCGATGTGTCTTAAAAACTGTTGGGGGTGGAGAAATAATGGCGCCAGTTATGCATTTAATGGCAGTTATGGTGATGGTGATCGGTTATCAGTGGGAGGTTCTCGAGGTAACAGTCACTTTTTGACTCGTCCGGTCAAGAGACGAGAGGTATCACCTTTTGACTCGGCCACGCAAAATGTAGGTCTCCTAAGTAGTCGAGAGAGGCTCATCTTGGGTCGACCTAAGGGGGTGGTCGACAAGTATTGCCTTTTGACTCGGCTACGGGAGATTTCGGCTCGGTTGAGTCGGCCGTGTTGGGTTTTTAATCTCCTTGGAATGCTGAGCTTGGTGTGATTAAGCATAATGCGGGACATTTGTCTATTATTGAGGAGAGATTAATATTTAGTAATGAAAGCATCATAACAGTATATGTATGACATTCTCCAGTTCTATCACAAAGAGTAATTAGTTTAATGATATTGCAACTAAGGGCTTTGATAGAACTTTGAGGGGTTTGTATTAAATAATGGTTTAATTAGAAAGAGACATTTATTATTTATATAATTATCATTTTGTATTGATTGTAGACTTATTTTAATAAAATAAAAGTTCTATTTCCTAAAATATGTTTTTCCAAACAAAGTGGGGGATTGTTGGAATTTGTTTGATAAAAAACAAAATGTTACAAATAAAAATATCTGACCTTTGGAAATTAGCCGTTGAGATTTGAGAAGGTTTGACCGTTAGAAATTAACCATTGAGATTTCAAAAGACCATTGGAAATTAACCGTCAATGTTTCAAAAGGTTTGACCGTTGGGATTTTAAAAGGTTTGACTGTTAGAATGCCTTTTCAATATTATAAATAGGACGCATCTCTAAACTTCTAATCTCACTTATTTTTCCTTCAAAAATATGCGATCTATACAAATTTGTTTCGTAGAAAATTGCTGGAAAATTTCAGATTTGCTTTCTGGAATTTTTAATTTCTGCTGCATCATGGGAAGAGAATTGTATTAACCTAGAGCAAACTTGAATTACCAAGTAGGACAAATACTTCTTTAAAGAAAGTGGTTCATAGATCAGAAATTCTGTCTCCTTTATTTTTACTAACAGGTGAAGAGTACGCAGTTGATAGGATGAAAATTACAGGGACGACATTTTCTTTTTTAGAGTTTGAAAAATGTAGCAATTGTGGCTTGCCTTAACGACTTCTTTAAAGATGCAAAGCTTGCTTTTCACTGTTTGTTAATTATTTTATTGTTAGTTCATGTAATGTAATATTAACCATCATTGTCCTTGACAATATTAGAACAACATCCGCTACTCATGTACATGAACATAACATGACATTAGACTTTCCGTCAGTAGCCATTTAGCCATATATTCTCAAGTTTTACTTTACCGTCCTTCAACTTTTTTTTTTTTGCTATGCTTTTTATTATTTTTCACCTCTCGTTTACGTCATAGGTAAAGAGTTGTATAAATAAATTATTTGTTAACAATTTGATCTTGACGTTTGATTTATTTTGATGAACCTACAAAAGAATGTAAATATCAAGAAAATAAAAAAAGATAAAAAGAGAATATAAATGTGAAAATTTGATATCAAGTTCAAATGTCCACGGACAGGAGAGCGAGAATCCACTAAAATTTGAAATGTATGCAAAAATAACAACATCTAACTAAAGCTAAATAACAAACATACAATAGAGGGGTTTTTTGATGGTCCCATCTTCGATATATAGAAACTAGTCCCTCAAATCATTGCTATTAGGCCTCTCAAATCATATGGGTTCTTTCAAATTGGTCTCTCTATTTGATTTGCTGTCAAATTGCTTAACTCCGGTTGAGGTAAGAGCTAACCCAGTAGAGCCAATTACATATCTATCATTTTGTAGTTTACCCTACTAACACTGCTCATTTCCCTCTTATTCCTCCATAGTAATCCAAGTCAAAGAAAAGGGGGACAATTTTTTACTTTCTCCAAGCAATACTTTTTGTTGGGGGAGAAATCGGGCCTAATTTAGAGTCGATGGGCCTTAAACAGAATTAGCAATCAATTTTAACCCAAAAGCTATGACTATTAGGTATTGACCCGAACTCCTATTTAAACTCATCACTCTTTCTTATCTTATCCGATGTGGGGCTATACTCACATATTAATTAGCTCAACAACTCCCCCTTAATTTGTGAGTATAGTTCAATTCAACTGTAATTGACTCGTGGGCTAACCATACCATGCATTCAACATATGGCTATCAAACATTCGTAGGAACTGTGGCTAACTAGACTATATCACTCCTACGGGAGTCTGTGGATTCTCCCGTCACCTTCGGACACCTTCGGGCTTCACATCGAACTTCATCTGTTTTTTTATTACTTGGACCATGACCTTATCTCTGATACTATTTTTTGAGGGAGAAATCGGGCCCAATTTAGAGTTGATGAGGTTTAAACAGAAGTAAGGAATCAATTTAAACTCATCACTCTTTCTTATCTGATCCGATGTGGGACTATATTTACATATTAATTACCTCAACACTTCTCATCGAATATCTTTCCACTTTAATCCTCTACCTACATGTAGCGCTCTTTGAATTCTTGTTGCTTGGTACGAGAGAGTGAGTGAAAATGAAATGCACATTCTCACTTCTCATTCATGCATACCAAACATGAATTTTTTGGAAGCTAGTATGTTTATTCTCACTTTTTATCTATTCTTAGACTTTACGAGAATGAGCATTCCCATTGACATGGTAGAGAATGAACATTCTCCCGTAAATGTGAATCAAAATATTTAAATAACTTCCAAATATGCGTGTTGCCTTATTAATTATCCAATCTTGAAAATACAAAGATTATAATTCCCAGTTTTTCTCTAATCCATATCTAAACATGAGAATGGAAATGTGCATTCCATTCCCACTTTAATTCCATTTTATTTCTTACTTCATTTTGATTCCACTTGAGTCGATTCCCGTGTATCAAACGAAGCTTGAAGACATTGGGTAGATTTTGGGAGACGGTTAATTTGCCCTAACTGCACAACGATTGCACAAATATCGTAGGATTCTAGATGCAAAGTTGTTTTTTCTTGTTCTTGTTGGCCTTTTCATGGTTAATTTTGTTGACACATGCTACCCGCAACCTGACATTGATCGTTGTGCATCAACTGACGATACATGTGAAAGTGTAGCCTGCAGAAGTGTCACCGAAATGCTTGATTAGATCTCCTCCTTTGTAGACCAATCAATCACTAGGCGATGTCAAAACACTAGGAAAAGCTGTTTGAATTGAAGAGAATAGAAATCTACCGCAAAAAATAGACCAAAAGACAAAGACACGGGATTTACATGGTTCACCATTCGCCTATGTCCACGAGAAGAGAATTGAGTCTTCTTTTATTCTAGAGATTACAAGGCAATCTATTCTGTGAACTAGATAGATCCCCCCGATAAACTCTCTCCTACTCTTATCAAAAGATTTTTCACAAACTCTAGATTTCTCAGCATAGCTCTATCTACTTCTCTTTTACAATATGCTGTTTTCCTTGGATTGGATCTACTAATCCTAGAACTGGAATACTTCTTTTATAGTCCCCCAAATCGGAAACATAACCCAATAAATATCCTAACCCAAATAGAATTTCAAAATAAACTCAAAATTGGAAAACTGCTCGAAACTGGTCAAACCGACTGGTTTGACTAGCCGCTTGACTGGCAGAAGTTCTTGCCGATTGGGCCTCCTAGTTTCTAGGGCTGAAATAGTCTATACAAGACTATTTCCCAAATGTTTTGGGATTATTGTTATAATTTGGGATTTCTATCAATGACCGTGAATTGGGCATGTTTCTTTTTTACAATTAGGTTGTTTTGAAAAGATGAATTATGGTGGACAACAGAATTGGAGGATGAAGACAAATTAGCAGAAGGTCCTCCTGTTGATTTTATAGCTTTAGGAGAGGATATGATCGTTGAAATGGGTTTTTAGAAGAAACAGAGCAATTGGAGAAGAAGATGATAATGGGTTCGGATTTTAATTTACTGAACGGGTCTAAATGGGGCTATTTTTTTTAAACAGAAAGCACATATGTCATTTTCTTATTTGAGAAGAGAGTTTGTGATTGCTGGCAGCTAAAGGGGCAGCAACGTAGGGCTGAGCGCCTGCTGTATATTTCCCATAGGCTTGGGTATGAACCGGTTCAAATCGCGAGCCTAATCTGGCTCACATTAGAGGTAGGTCATGAATCGGGCTGGGTTTTGAGTTAGATTCTATGACCAAAGAGACAAGCTCGACCCACTATAGATCCGGCCCACCGGTGGCCCGGTCTAGGTTAATTATAAATATTTATTTTTTTAAACATTAATGGTTAACATATTTTTCTCTTGTATGAGTAATTTAAATTTAAATTAAATGAAATCTATTAATTTCCTGTGGATGTAGGTCTTCCTCTAAAGTCCGAACCACATATATTTATATGTTTGTGGCATTTTTCTATGTGTTGTTCATCTTTGTGCAATACATACGTGTGTGTGAGTATATATCATTTTAAATAAAAAGTTTGAAATAGGAAAAAAAAAAAAATAAATATAGTTTTGTAAATATAAATACAACTTTAATATATTCTAAATAGGAAGAAATTGAAAAAAGAAACCGATGGGCCGATCAATGACCCATAGGCCGGTTCCGGCCCGGCCCTCCCCTAGGCGGGTCGTTGGTCGGTCTGGGTCTGGTCCTGGACCCGGGATTAAAGAGGCAAGGCGGGTCCACTCGGACCCGCCGCGGGCCCGGGTCAGACCCAACTTAACCTTAAACCCGGCAGGCCGGTTCACGAACCTGGCCTGGCCCCCTCCCATGCCTAATTGCCCACTCCATAGCAATAGATAATCATAAGGACTATGTCTCGCTGGAATGAATGAGTAAAGAGTATTTCATGTCTTTCTCAAGTCCGAGCTCGGAAGAGGAGAGATGTGTTGTGCTTGCTCCCAAGCCACAGAGATGGGGTCTTAGCGATTTCTGGATAAGTTGGCTTGTGGTTGAGGTGGGCTTGGATATAGCAGTATTACGGAAAAAAAATGCTACGTATACTATAAGATTTGTATTGCTTTTGTACTGCTAAACACAAATAATTGGGATTAAAACAACTCATAATTGCTCTTTGTAATTTACAAAGAAATATAATTTTTTGTGTGCAGTGGTATAAGAAGAATATAAACTATTGTAATACTGTGATCACTACTCTTAGGGCGCATTTGGTTGCCTCTTTTAGAGAGGGAAATGGGCTGAAAGCCTGTCAAAACTGTCAGTTTTGATAAACTTTCCCCTTCCCCCTTATATGCAACCAAACGCGCCCTTATTGCAGTGGTCCCTTGGTTAGGACTTGCTCTAAGCCACGTGGCGCATCCTTGCTGGATTTTTGGGATATAGTTATTTTTCTCTATACAACACATTTCATCCCTAATGAAAAGAGGAATAAGGTAAAAGAAAAAAAAAAGTGGTGCAGATCAATAATGCTGGGAAAAGAAAAAGAAAAAGTAAAATATTGTAGCAATCTGAAAAATATTTGTGACCCAAATATTTCTTGTGCTTGTGATCTATCCTCTCGTTCTGTTCATTTGGTGATCAACCGAGGGAATTAAGCTACTTTTTTAAAGCTAATTAAATGCTACCTCTACTCGAGTTCTATTGCTCTTATTGTTGGTTATCTTAGGAGGAAACTGGAAGCTCTGGGAGAAATATCTCTGTGATTGTGGGCATCACTACAATAATATCGCCAAAAATGAATTGCGAGGTTTACTTTTAGCAACAGGTGTTTGTCTCCTCGTTCACTATTTTACATGATTTTTTTTCTAAATTATTGCATATATATCAGAGTCTATAAGCTACTAGATGTGATACTGGTAATTGATAATACCAGCTATCTCCTCTTTCAATCTTGCACTAGTCATTGAAGTGGCTTCAACGCCAATGACCTTACGGGATTGTTTGCCCAACAAATCACATTTTGCTGTTGCAAGTCGTGCAAGGTTATATTCGATGTATTTGTGTAACATTTTAAAGTTTGAAGGTGGTATGTGTGAAAGTATTAGCAATAATTACCAGAGATTATTCCCGCTCAATCAAATTGTTGAAGAGTTTGTCTCATTTTATGATAGGCACTATTACTGTTATTGCTGTTGTTACTATTGTTGAATGACAATTAAAGTACATTAAAAAGAGAATTTATTGTAATTACATAATGGATAACCCGTCATAACTACTCGATAATAGTAGCTGCCCAAACAACAAATGAACCCCATCATTCAAACTCTAGATCTATTTCTCAGGCTCAAATGGACTGTTGAGGGAGTGAAATGTTGGCAAATCTAATTACAAACCCCTATGAATGCACATAGAATCGTGAGATATTATTATTTGTTCAATGTAGAAATTGCAAATCCTTTTGCCATCTCAAAGCACATTAGATTTCCTTTTGAATTTGATTGAAATAAATCTATAATTTGGCACCTCATGCATTATGCTAGGTCAAGTACCATTTATATGTTGTGATTAGACACGCAATTGCTATGGATAAACCATGAAAAGAAATTTGCCTTCAAAGGACCAACCTTTTGCAATGTAAGTTTTTATTTTTCCTTTTTATTTTCTTATTTTAGAATTGCATGTTTAGGATTTTATTTTTTATTTTTATACTGATAGATTAGATTTATTTCATGTTTTATAGTATAAATTTACTTTCATGCTCTTTTCTTTTTTGTTATTTAGATTTATTTTCATGCTTTGTAGAATTTCATTTCTTGCCTTGTAGTTAGTCTATATTTTTCTTTTAATTCTTATTTTGTAGTGTAGATTTACTTTTATGCTCATAGTCTAGATTTTTATTTTCTTATCCTTTTTCTTATTTTGTATTAGTTTTTATCTATTTCTTGTTCTTTTATGTTCTCTACGATAGATTTTATTTCCTTATTTTTATTTTGCAAAATAAGTAACTAATTATTGTAGGAATTCTAAAATTGTATGAAACTAGTTTTTTCTATGGTTTATGGATTACTCTCTTTATGCTTAAATTAATCATGTTAGGATAATCAACTAGAGAACTAATTGGTAGAAGAAGAATTTGATAATCTATGCTTATTTTGAGTGGTTTGATAGGTTACGTTTATGAATGCTAGAATTTTTATCTAGTTGTTTATTATTTTCATGAATGGGAATTTTTCTTGGATGATAATTTGATAGATTATGTTTTTTAGTGGTTTGATAATCTATGCTTAATAAATCTGAAGTAAAATAAGAAAAAGAGAGTAGTTCGTAAATTCTAAATGAAATTAACTAGTGGATTCAATTCTAAATTCTTCATTTCTCTACTTGTTTTTCCTTACTCTTTCTAGATTTGATTTATCTCTTGATTTTATTTTGTTCCCACTTTTATTTCTTTTCTTTATTCTATTTCTCTTTATTTTTTTAATTTTCTCTTTGTTCTCTTTTCTTTTTATTTGTTCCTCCTTTATTCTTCTCCTCTCTTATTTTAGTTTTTTTTATTTTGTGACAATTCCCTCTCTACGCACTCTATTTCAGTCCTCTTCGTCCACATATTTTTAGGACCAAATTTAGAAATTTCAAACACACACATTCCTTGTGGGTTCGTTATCTAATTTCTATACCATAACTTGATAGTTGTTCTCTTGCAACTTTTGTGCATGTTTTTATGCGCTCTCACAAAGCTTACAAGAGATGAAACTGGAGTATCGATTGATGAAAAGAGATGCAGAGGAATGATCGGTAGTCTCTTATATCTTACCTCTTCTCATCCTGATATTATGTTTTCCGTGTATTTGTGTGCGAGATTCCAAGCAAATTCTAAAGAATCACATTTGAAAGCCATAAAATGAATTTTTCGATATCTTATTGGAACACAAAAATTCAGCTTATGATTTTATATATACAATTCTTTTGATTTGATTAGATATTCTGATAGTGGTTATGTTGAGCATAATATAGATAAGAGTACGCCTTCTAGGATATTTTGTCTTGTCTTGGTCAAGTAGTTGTCAACTACAGATGCTGAGTATATTCTATTAGGTAGTTGTTGTGTACAAGCCCTTTGGATGTCTTTGACATTATAGGACTACGACATCACTTTTAAGAATGTTCCTCTTACGTATGATAATAAAAGTGCTATTGATTTGATTAACAATCCAGTATACCATTCATGGGCAAAATACAAAGATGTTAGACATCACTTCACTAGGGACCACATTGCCAAAGAAAATGTTCACCCCACTAATCAGCAACTTATAAATATTTTTATAAAACTTTTGCCTAAAGATCATTTTGTTAGATCGAGACAAGATTTAGGCATTCTATCTCTTGATATCTATCATGTTGCACTTTTCCTGTTATATGTACATATTTTATATTTTATATTTTATATTCTTATTTGTTAGTTTTCTTTCTAGTTTGTTTTTAATTTTAATTTTATTTTCCTTTAATTTTTTTAAAAAAAATACAAAAACAAATAAACATTTCTTTTTCTTTTTTTTATTTTTAAGAAAATAACACTTGGACATGCATATGTATATGCTTTTACAAGATTGATTCAGATAATTTTATTCATTGGTATATAGGTTTGAGTTGATACACAGGTTCACATATATATTTTAATTTATATGTATGTATTTCTACACACAATAATCAAATGATGGTTATGTAACACCCATGATTTTCAATACGTAGTTTCCTGGTATTATTCTACTAATCTTAAATATTAGTTTTAGAATTTAAGTAATCAGTATTTTTCAGCATAAAAATACTAAAATGATATTTTAAATAATTAGATTTTGTGTTAATTATATTTAATGATTGAGATTATTAATATTTAGTTAAAATTATTATTAAATTAATCATTACAAAATTATCATGATTTTGTGTCTAATATTTGATTGATAGTATTGATACGTATTAGGGTATTTTAGTTACGTGCATTTCACCACGTGTATCCTAGCCCAAACCCTAACACTAATCCTATATATACCTATTTATATATATTTTTTCTTTTCTTTAAATTCCAGCCGCTCTTCTCTTCCGCGTTCTCTTCCTTCCCCCCTCTCTCTCTCTCTCCTCCTCTTCGTTTGTCTCTTCTCTGACCAACACACCCCCTTCTCCTCCCTCCTTCGCCGTAGCCACCCGACCACCGCTCCCCCTCCATCACAACCCCGCACCTCCACACTGCCACACCGCCTCTCAGACCCGACCAACGACCACAACTCACTGCCGCTCCTCCTCCCTGCCCTCTCCTCCTCTTCCTCTGCCCCCAGCCTCCCCTCGACCTCGCCGCCACTCAAAACCAGCGCTCCGCTAGATCTGCCTCCTCCTCTTCCACCGGCCAGCCACCCAACCCCAGCAATGACCAACCATCCCCGCACAACCACCCGTAGCCAACCCTCCTCCGCCACCACCTCTTCGTCGCCGCCAACCCTCCTTCAATCGCCAACAGCCCGCAGCCCCTGCCAGCGTCGCGACCACAAGCAGTGCTGCCCCCTTCATCCCTCGCCGTCCCCTGCAGCACCGGCCTTGTCGCCGTGCTCAGCCACTCCTTGACCCGACAGTCCCATCACACCATCGGCAGTCAGCCTTGGTCGCAAGCACCCCCACCAGCGCCTCTAACCCCCTACTCGCCCCGATCCCCACCTCCAATACACCCTCGGCCACACACCAGCGTCCATCACCCACAGCCGCCTCCAGCACTTCTCGACAGCACGCCGTCAACCGCCAGCAGCCTTGTGCAAGCCTGTGCAGTTCCGTCAGTCGTCGTGCAGCCTCGTCGAGTGTCGTGCAGCCCCGACGCATTGAATTGCAGTTGATTCCATACCCGTAGGCAAGATCCCGTACTTTTTGACTCGTATTTTATATCTTTTTAGAATAATATATGAATTATTATCTACAATCACATGCAAGATCCCCTTGCCGTTGTCTCATTTACTTATTATAATATACGAATTATTTCATAAAGTTCATTTCGTGCCAATTTGATGTTATATGCACAGTTAATATTTACATTTTTAGCGAAAATTCGGTAGTATAAAAGTATTCGTGATGATTGGATAGGTCAAAATTAATCTATTGTACCATTTAGGAGTAAGAATGTAATTTTTGAATATTTTTGGAATTTATTGTATTGACAAAATTAATTTTGAAAGAAATTATTTAGTGGAAATATTAGCGAAAGTATTTTAAATAATTTTTTATGATTAAAAGGAAATTATTTGGGGAGAAAAAGAATTTTTGAATAATCAATGAGATTTTACTAAAAAGGGATTTTTAGAATAATCGTGTGAAAAATATTTTAAAAGAATTATTTTATAAAAGGATTGTTGAATTATTAAAGCAATATCGGAAATATTATTTCAAAAGAAAAATAGTATTTTTAGAATATTAAAGTAATTCCTGATTTATTATTTTAAAAATAAAAATATTATTTTTAGAGTTTACGACGAAAGACCTAATTTTAAAGGGGATTTCCGAAAAAAGGATTATTCTTGATTATTTTAATAGTGTTCGTATATGTGATACAAAACGTGACATTTCATGTAAGGAACGCACGTTATTTTTCAATTTTCCTTTACGCTATTATTATACTAAGTGTTTTTCGGTCACTGATAATTTTTACGAGACGTTTCGGATTCTAAGTAGTGAGTTATCGATGTTTCCAGTTTACCAGTGCATTTA
>JBAKGM010000365.1:14029311-14045843 GCA_037177215.1 Asparagus racemosus | reverse complement strand
ATGAAGAGTAGAGGGAACTATAACGTTATTGTGGATCCAAGGTCGACCCAACAATAAGTTATAGGAAGTCTCTGCGTTAATCACATAACATGTGACTTCTGACTTCAAATCTCCCATCTGGCACATCACTCAGATTTTACCAAGCGGGTGAGACCTGCTAGTGTTAAACCCATAGATCACTGTGCCGGTTGATGCTAGCTTACTGGCAGGAATTCCGAGGCTGTACATGAGACGCATGGGCATGATGCTCACAGCCGAACCCGGATCAACTTGAATCCGGTTAACTTCACTGGAGCTGATGTACTCGATGAAATACAGTGGCTTATCATGTTTGGAATTCCTCTTCTGCACGTTCTCCTTGGTAAAGGTGATGCAGGGGAGGTGCTTGGCATCCAGGTTGCAGTGTTGTGCCGACGACTCTAGCTCTTCGGGAGCTAGCTTGATCTGAGTAAGGAATACTTCAGAGTCAGCTAAGGCCTCTTGTAGGGCTTCCCAGGTCTCCTTTGACAGTCACAGAAGCTCCTAGAGAGGGATTCTCGCTGGTATGTTGGCCAGCTGAGCCATCACGTTGAAGCGCTATGGGGAGTTAGAGTTTCCCGGTTTGTCTCCTCCAATCTAGTGATTGAACCGAATCTGCTTCGAGAGGTGAACCTCCTGTGGTTGCTTCTCTTTCAACTTAGTTGTAGCTTCTTTGGCAGCTACCTACTGTTGTGCCTTTTCAGCGTGAGTGAGGGGAGTTGTTGGTACCCCCAGCTTTGACAGCATCTTGGCGTTTGGATTAGGGACTTCTAGGTACTTGTACCTGTACTCATGCGCGCTCCTCGTGGCGTGGGCCTCGAGTTCCTCCTCTGAGAGTTGAAATGTCTCATCATCTCCCTCTATGACTGCGGAAGTAGCATGGCATAATTTTTCCTTCCCCCTCGACTTTTTCTTGGATGAAGAAGTGGCTGCCCATTAATCATCTTCAAGCAGGTCCGGGTGGACCCACAAAACCTCGCCATTTGGGGCCACATGTGGCACGAGCCTTTTTGGCGTTGCTTGTGCGGATCATCATTCACCGTCTTCATCACCACCTTTACTACAGGCTCGGGTTCGAACCACGTCAAAGGTACCGACCCAAACCTAATAAACACCGCATTCGCTCTGACCTTCTTTTCCTTGGACGGTTTCATCATAATGACCCCAACATCGATCAAGGCCTAGATTTTATCCTTGAGGCTGAAGCATGACTTGGTGGGGTGGTGAACCGCCCTGTGGTAAGCACAGTACCTCGGGTCGTTTGTCCTTTTTGCTTTCTCTTGATTCTAGATCGGAGAGAGCTTGATCTTATTATTTTCTACCAGATACTTGAAGAGACTGGGAATCTCGTCATCCCTGAAAGAATAGGACTTCGGGAATCTTACTTCTAAGCCCCTCTGCTTTTGCGGCCCTTGCTACCTCTGGACTGGGACTGCTGTGGCACTCATTGCTGCTGTTGCTGCTGGGGTTGCAGTTAGAATGTCTAGTTTGCGACCGCCGTTCTATCCTGCTCCTTCCCCTTGCCGCGTGGAACAAAGTTCTGTTTGGGAGCTTCCATAGCCGGCTGGCCTCTTTCCACTTTTTTCCTCTTTAGGAACCACTCGGCTTGCTTGCCACGCACTTTCAGGTCCTTCCATGTAGTGGAGGGTGCTTTTCCCATTGCCTCAAGTACATCCAGTGATAGGTTATTGTGGCAAGTCTGGAGAATAAACTCCTCTGTAATCAGATCCTAGCAGTTCATGGCCTTGTTCTGGAATCGTTTGATGAAGGTATTCACCGTCTCTCCGTCTTTTTGCTTTTCATCGAGCAACATTCCGATGGATATCTCAGTGTCGTCGTCGAAGAAGTTGGAGAGAAACATGGACTCCATATCATCCCAGCTGGTAACTCTCCCCAGTTTGACGGCGGTACCAATAGAAGGTAGCTCCTCAGAGGGTGCCAACAAATGACCGAACCATCAGGGGTTCGTTTCTAGAAATCACCCCTAAGTGAGACTTGAAGTAAATCAAGTGCTGAGTGGGGGACCCCTTTCCATCGAATGGCGCGAAGTTAATCAAGCTGAACTTTGACGGATATAGGATCGACTCCCACTCTCTCGTGTTTGGCACGGTATTCCCGTTTTCTTCATTTCTTGAGCGGAGATCAATGTGTTGATCTTACTCTCGAGATCTTTGATTTTCTCATTTTCTGGGATGGCATTGCCACTGATATTTTCCTGGTCACCCCCAGTGTTTCGCTCTTCAAGGGGCTGTCTAGCACCGTACTCTTCTTCCCCGTCTGTGTTGTTGTTGATTTGATTGACGTTGTTGCGACGACTGGTTTCACCTTGACGGTTTGTCAGTGCCTGGATTTGCTAGTCATGCATTTCTTGCATCTGCTGCATGGCCATCTCCATTTCAAACTTAAAGTTCTCCTTCTGCTTGGCCATAGCCTTTTCGAGCATCTTGGCTACTTGTTCGGCACTGATCATTAGGGCTTCCCGGGGTTGTCCCTCACTAGAAACTGTGTTGTCAGAGGCCATCGTAGAGCCAGCATCTGACACTTTGTCATCTGACGGCAGCCCCTTTAATATTTTATCATAATTGGGACGTCGGATCATCCCGGTGCACAACCGTGTTATCCGGTCGGATGATTGGTGACCGGCACGATTTGACATCCCTTTGCTCATCATATTATTGGAGACTCCGGGTAATTCGTTCCTTTGATTCGTTGATCTTCTTTCGTGGAAGCGTGTTGTTCTAGATTTCGGCCTTCTGTCACCAAGTCTATCGAAGACGGAAACCCTGTCCGGAGTGGTTTTATTGTAGCTACACTCCGATAGCACCGCCTTGATCAATTTGGAATAGAGGCACTGTGCGGGCTTCTCAGGAGAATTCCTCTTTCAGGATCTTCTCGTACCCCCAACACGGTAGTACAGCTCATCGCATGAGTGCCAGATCAACCTATCGTGTGTTGGCACGACCTCTTGGGTATAACGTCGTCGTCATTTTACGAAAACATCTCCTTCCGAGGATGGACTGCTTCATCAAAGCTACCAAAAGTGACTCGCCTTGACGTTGGCCTGTGTAGGCGTGAAGTCTCGGCGGACTCTCAGACTTCGATTCTCAATCGGGTTGGTGGAGATGCGGGAATTTCCCAATCTTTGTTAAGGTGGGTGTGACCTCCTGCATTAGGAGTGACTCGTGATTTCCGCAACGGACCCAGGCATTCCCTGATGGTTGGCTTGTCAGTTGCAGCAGGAATCGACTTCGCCGGAAGCTTGGATGTAGACACCGGAGGTGGCCTCGCGCCGAAGCAACTTCAGTTGGGGCGCGTGCAGCTTTTTGCTTGTGCACCGGGGCAGGAGTTGGAGTGCCAATGGACTTGGGGTTGGAAGCCGTGTTCGTCGGGGTGGGAGTGCCGACGGACTTGGACCTCTAGACCTGGCAGCTAGCTAGTGGCTTTTTGGCCGCCTCTTCCTTCTTCAACTTGTGGGCTTGTTGCACCAAAGCCCATGCCTGTGCGAGGAGTGATCGACGCTTCCGAATGCGCTCCTAAAGTGTGGAACTGTTCTGTTTGACTAGGACCCATTCGTTTGTTGACGGCTTGGAGGGGCCGTCAATCACCTGAGGCTTGAGCCTCTGTGTCAGTTTGGATCTTAGATCTGCCTCGTAGCAGATCCCATCTGTGGATTCCATGGCCTTAGCGAACCTTCGGGCCATGCTCTATCGTTGCCTTTTTCATGCTCGCTTGGAGAGCGAGGGCACGCCGTCGGCGGTCATCTTAGACGCTGGGGGAACTTGAGCTGCGGGCACCGAGGAAGTTTTACCGCTACCGGCGGCAGCGGGGTTAGAATCATCGTCATGGGACTCTGTATCTGAGGCCCAATGGATCTTTCTTGCAGCGGAGATTTTCTTAGAGCGACGGGGAGAAGCAGATCTGGAGGAGGAGGAGAAGAGATACTCCTCGAACTTCTGCTGGTCGAACTCGAACTCAACCTCTTCCTCGACCGGGATCGGGATCCGCGGCTGTGACACTATGATCTCAGATTTGAGACTGTTGGCTCCCACTGTGGCTGCCAGCTTGTTCGCGGGGAAAGTCATTTTGTTGATTTCCATTGCTAAACTCATTACACCTTTATGGGATTACAAACGAATTCAATAAAAGGATCGCCTTTTTATAAGGCTTACAATGAAAAATCAATAAAGATTACAACTTAACACCTTAATGAATAAACGCAGGATCCGTTTATCGAGTCCTCGCTTGCGTGGGTATCTTTACTTGTGCCAGGGAATTTTTACGTCCGTGGACCACCGCGCGATCAGATCCTTATGTTGTCAGTCATTGAAAAATGAGATCTGGATCTAGATCTAAAAATCCCTCCTCTTTTACGTGGGGAAATTCAGATCTGGATCAGATCTAGAATAAAAGGGGTTATTTCACGGAGGAAATAATAGCCCTAGAGAGTGAAATCGACCAAGCGAAGTCACAGCTCTTCTCGGGACTAAGTCTAAGCTTAGATCCAGAGGGATACATCATAAATCTGATGTAGATCTGCTCCTCTCGTTGGACGGGATCTAAAATTGAAGGCGTTCTTGGCTTGCTTGAGATCTGGATCTGGCCTTTTGATTTTGCAAACGCTCAGATCTGTGCAATTGCTCTCGCGAAGCCTCGGATCTATATTCCCAAAAATCTAACCCTTGAAACTAAACCCCCCGGCCTATTTATAGGCAAATATATCAGGGGGGAATAACTCGGCCAAGGCACCATTGGTGCCTCGGCACTGTGGCCGAGGCACCAATGGTGCCTCGGCTCGGCCATGCCGAGGCGCTCGTTTAGCCCTTTTCTCTCGTTCCGGCGTTTGTCTGTTCATCACGCCATTCTATCTGAGCTCGTTTTCGTCTAGTTGTGCCAAATTAAAGCTTGGCTGATCGCTCTGTTAATTTTGGAATCTGATCGGCGTAGTTCTATCGTCAGTTGAGTTTGGTTAATTCCATCTCGTCGACGTTCAAGTCCGATCAACTTGCCTTGTCGAATCTCCCTGACCTGAAGCTTTGTCGCTGGATTTATTCTACGATACATTGCTTCGTTGACTCATACGCCTAGCCGACTCACTTCATGCGTTCGTCGATGCGCTTTATAAGTTTTGTGGCGCAGTTATGTCGTCAGCAGTTCTTGGTCGCATTGTTAGATGGGTCATTGGTGTCAACCCACCATTACGAGTCTCGTTCGGGTATTGATAAGCAATTTTCAATGCCTACACCTATATGGTATTTTGCCAGAGGACGCGAAAGGGAGAGAATCGATCCGATGAAGGGCATCGAGATTCTTTTATGATGCAGAGACTCAGACGTTATATCGTCGCAGGTATGATGGCTTGCTGCTCCGGTGCCTTTTGAATAAGGAGGTGGAAGAGGTCCTTAGGGAAGCGCATGGAGGAGAATATGGCGCACACCAGCCTGGTCCCAAACTTTATGATCCTATCAGAAGGATGGGATACCTCTGACCAACAATGATTAATGATGCAATCGAGTATGCTGGAAAGTGTCACGCGTGTCAAATTCATGCGAATTACATGCACCAACCCCCAAAGCATTTACATCCTTCGGCTACATCTTGCCCATTCGAGATGTGGGGGATAGACATTTTGGGTCCTATTTTTCCCCGTCAGTTAAAGGTGATCGGTTCATCCTCGAAATTACCGACTACTGCTCCAAGTGGGCTAAAACAATTCTGCTAAAAAACGTGAAAACGAACAGAGTAATCAGGTTCATCAAGCATCACATTATCTTTCGACACGGTGTGCCAAAATAGATCGTGCATAACAACAGTCCTCAATTCATCAGCAATGCCTTCATCAGGTTTTACGAGAAGTTTAAGATCTAAGACGTCTAATCGACGGCTTACAATCCCACTGTAAACGGATTAGCGGAGGCATTCAACAAGACTATCATTAAGATCTTGTCGAAACTCGTTAAGACCAATAAACGTGATTAGGACAATAAACTCAGAGAAGCACTCTGGGCTTATCGCATCACAGTACGCAAGCCTACCGGAGCTACTCCATATTCTCTGGTATACGGATGTGAAGCCGTACTTTCGTTAGTAGTACAAATCCTATAATTTTGTATCACCCTCGCAATTGAGATGACGGAGGAAGTACAACATCGAAGAAGCCTTGAAGAGCTTAAGATGTTGGATGAAAAGTGTCTAGAAGCTCAACAACACATCGAGTTTTACCAAGCCAGAATGTTGAGGGTTTTCAACAAGAGAGTCCGACAGAGAAGCTTAAGGAAAGAGATCTGGTCCTCGCTGCTCGACGACTCATAATTCTCAATTCTAAGAAAAATGGTAAGTTTGAACCCAAATGGGAAGGATCGTTCGTGATAGACACAGTCTATTTGAACAGTGTGTATCGTTTAATCACCCAAAATGGTGACATGCAATTAATGTTGATAAATGGAAAGTTCCTAAACAAGTACTATCCTTAGTACATTTGGGATAACCTATTTTGACGAGAAGTTCCTCACGGAATATTTCACCCATTTTCTTTGAGGATAACCCTAAATATATTCTCCACCATAAAATCCCTCACTGATCAAATTCATTGATGGTGAGTCCACTAAAAATCTTTCTGGTCTAATCCACGAGCAAAATCCCCTCTTGATTCCTTTCACGAACAAGAGGTCCACTTAAATTTTCCTTCACATTAGAGATAGAATATAAAATTCCTCCTCTCCAAGTGTAAGATCCCCTTCGTGATAAACGGAAGGGCTCTATTCTTTCCTCTTGGGTCACGTCCTCCCAAGGTTAGGGTTAAAGTTAGAATTTCATCTCGATGAACGAGAAATTCATTTCCAGATCAGGTAGTACATCCTATAAAAGTGAAAGTTATTTGAATCTTTCCGATTCTAGGAGTGGAGATCCTACTCTTAGTTTCATCTCTTAAGATTTTCAATGTGGAGATCCCACTTTTAGTCTCTTTTGCACTAGAGATAGGATATAAAATCCTTCCTCTCTAGTATCGGAAAACAGAATATAAAATTATTCCTTTTCCACAACAGCACTAGAGATAGAATATAAAATTCTTTCTCTTCAGTAGCAAGAGATAGGATATAAAATCCTTCCTCTCTTATTTTGGGTTTGTCTTTACCCTAAAAGAAGATCCAGAAATAGGATATAAAATCCTTCCTCTCCAACATCGGGAGACAATATAAAATTTTTCCTCTCCTACATCAATTTTATTGTTTCAACAGAAATTTTTCAATACAAGATTCATCTTGGAGAATTTTATCCTGAATCCTAAGTAGGGATAAGTCAACGCCTAACTCGCGTTGCCGGTTTAGTCTTTTTCTGATTGAACAAGACACCAAAATTCATTCTAGAGAATTTTATCCCCAAATCTAAGTAGTGATAAGTCTACATCTAACATGCGTTGCCGGTTTAGTCTTTTACCCATTGAAGAAGACACCAAGATTCATCTTGAAGAATTTTATCCCGAATCCTAAGTAGGGATAAGTCTACGCTTAACACGCGTTGCCGGTTAATTCTTAACCGTAAAAAGAATGACAGCCCCACATATTCAAAATTGTGGTAGGTTGTTATTAATAACACCACAATCCACGCCTTACACGTGTGTGGAATTTTATCTCGAAGCCTAAGTAGGGATAAGTCTACGCCTAACATGCGTTGTCAGTTTAGTCTTTTACCATAAAAAGAATGAAAGCCCACATATTCGAAATCGTGGCAGGTTGTTATTAATAACACCATAATCCACGACTTACACATGTGGGGAATTTTATCCCGAATCCTAAGGAGGGATAAATCAACGCTTAACACGCATTGCCGGTTTAGTCTTTTTCTGATTGAAGAAGACACCAGAATTTAAGTCTGGGGAATTTTATCCCGAAGCCTAAGTAGGGTTAAGCCTGCATCTAATACATGCAGCCGAGTGGTCTATTCTCGTGAGAAAGAGGAAGCCTATGTATTCAACATTATAGTATAAAGTCTAAAAGAGTTTCATTCTTTTAGCACAACATCACGTGCGGAACGGGTTTAGAAAATCTGCATGCTAGCCCGATTCAAACGGTAATCGGTAAAGGCTCGCCAAATCCATTGATGGCTGGGGGTTGGCCAATATTCCTAAAGTCGACACCTAACACGAGTTGCCGGTTAGTCTCTTGCCCATGAAAGAAGACAAAGCCTATGTATTTAACATCATGGCACCAAGTCTAAGAGAGTTTCATTCTTTTAGCGCAACGTCACGTGCGGAACGGGTATAGAAAATCTGCACGCTAGCCCGATTCAAACAGTAATCGGTAAAGGCTCATCAAATCCGTTGAGGGCTAGGGTTTGCTAAAAATCCTATGAGTATTCTGGTTGATTATTTTAAATGAAATAAGAAATTATAATAAGCAATAAAAAGGAGGATAAGAACTTATTCAATCAAAGAAGAGTCGAGTCTTTCAACGAAGAAATTACAATTATTCAAACATCAAGTCTACGATAAGAGATTTGTTGTTCCAGCTTAGACAACTCGTCGTTGTAAGCTTGTTGGAGTTTCTTCGGCAAATCAGCCCTGATAGACTCCTCATCAGTGCTCAATGTCTTCGCCACTTCTTCCTCAAACTCAGCTAGCTTTTATTCGGAGAGCTTTAGTTGATTGGATATGGCGTTCTGAGCTTCCTCCTCATTGACTCTTGTTAGCTCTAGGATACTTAAGTTCTCTTCCTTCATCTGAAGTTCCCACCTAAGCTGCGCTATCTCAGCCTCTCTTGATGCAATACAGGCATGAATGTTGCTTAGGGAGTTTGATTTTTCGGCAAGTGCAGTCTTGACCTGAGCTACCCAATCTCGCTGTATCTGAACCTCGAGTCCAGCAAAGGCGCGAGCGTCACGCCATGCTTCCAGGTGAGATTCTACTCGACCAGCTATATAAGAAGAAGCATCTGCTGCCATCAGCTCCTGTAATTTTTAAAGCTTGAGCTCCAGACAATCAAGGTTATCAGCAATTGCCTGTGCTAACTCTGGGTAACTAGCATCCCTGATCAAAGCCGTCCTAGGGCCAAGGACCGACTTGAACTGATGGAGAGAAAGTCCTCGATGGAAAATCTTCTCGATCATCATATTGTTGAAAGAAAAGAATGAGCAGACTTCCATATAGATGATAATCTGAGCTGGGTCGTCGTCTGACATCAATGCCCTCGCCAGATCATGGAGTTGGGATGTAAGCCTTGCAAAAAGAAAAGGGAAATTTTAGAATTTCAAGTCAAAGGCTGGCGTAAATATCCCTAGCGGGATATCCCATACTTGTGTCCAATGGTATAGCTTCGTGGTCTACCAGGGCCATCAGGGGAGTAACCGTAGTTGATGCACCAATCACTGTAGTCAGTCTCACGACGTGTTCATCTGGCATGATAGCTGCCATGGTAGCCCGTTCTGGAGGAGCAGCAGAGATGTTCCTGCCACCAATAAATGAATTCCTCAGATTCATCAAATTATAGTTGTATTAGTTAGAAAATGGCTAGTTCTATAATTAACGGGAGAGAGAACCCATATCTTTAGTGGAACAAGCCTCAGTATTTTCAGGGATTGCTGGCTCAGGCAATACGTCACCAGGAAGACAGTCATCTCAGGGTGAGCCATATATCAAGTCATCCATGGGGGTATCCACAAGCAGGCCATCTTCGTCATAGTCCTCTATCGAAAAATCTGACACAAGAGGACATAAGTGAAAGAAGCAGAATCAAGAACCTGTGATCAGCTAAAATGGCTTATCTCCTACAGTGGAATTAGTCTCTCTAATCCCAGTGTCCACGTTTATTTCCAGTCCTGAACCGGACCAAACCAGTTCTAAACAGGACTCAAATCAGACCCTGAACAGGAATTCAAGCTAGAGCTAAACCAGGTACCAAAATGGTGCCAAATCAGCTTGTTAAGTGACTCCTTCTCTCTCCCACACATCTAGAGGAACCCTGGAGATTTATTCAGCGAGATTATCACCCCATGAGGGTCACCTTGAATCGAGTCCAATTTATTCAAGTCTCATGGATACTCCAACAAGGTATACAAGTAAAAACTGTCTCCTATTTTGTCGAGAAGTTCCTAGAGAGTATTTTTATAAAATATTCTTAAGGATAACTCGACGACCCCCAATGGATCACTGAGATTATGCAAGCACGAACTGGCTCTCCCAGCCTCAAAAGCTCGAAAAGCTTAAATTGTGATGATGCCGGTCAACGCGTCGCAAACGGAGAATTCGCTAATTAATAGAGGAGTCTTGAAAAGTTTGATGGTCAGTTATACAACAACCCACCAACACGAGTCAAAGCAAAGAGGACTAAAATTACTAGCTTCAGTTCAAGATTTCGACAGCGGTCAGACAATGAATGCAGTACCGTGACACTTTCAGCCATCCTACAAAGTACTAGAAAATCTAGAAGGATTGGAGAGATCAACGTCTAAAGCTATTTTCAGGTCCCGTTGCACCTATTGAAGGTTGGGGCCTATCATGTCCAATGTATTTCACGCTTTTCTATAAAAGAACGATATAAAATACTTTAGAGGAGGTATCTGTGGGTGTTAAAACTTGCCTATAAGACCTCGAACCCGACTCATGAAAGGGAGTTGACGTGTGGCAAGCAATCCAACAATTCAGCGGCGATACATTGGCAAACGGTTGATGACGTGGGCGCATAAAGCGAGTCAACGAAACGCATGAAGCAAGTAGGTAAGGCACAAACTCAACTATGAAACCTCAGATCGGCAGGAATAAATGAGGTTGAACTAAGTCAGACTCAAAGCAATGGGATCGAACTCAGAACAACCGGATCGGACTCGGAAGACTAGAGAATCGACAGAAGAAGCCCGTAGGCGGCTCGGTGGTCGAGACACCAAGAGGTGGCTCGGCCAAGAGGTGTCTCGGCCAAGGCTGAGCCACCTAGGTGTCTCGGCCACAGATCCAGCCCCCCTCTTTTGCCTATAAATAGAGAGGGGGTTCTCATTTGCATGGGCTAGAATTTTTGGCAGAGGCTGAATCTTTTCAGCTGGACTCTTTTGCACTAGATTTCTTGTTTTCCATGACTCTGGAGTTCTTCCTGATGTAGATCTGAAGACTTAGCGAGTCCTACGCATCTAGCAAAAGAGTTTGAGGAGATTTAGATTAGATCTACAGTGCATCCCTCCGGATCAAAACTTAGTTTTTGATCCCGAGAAGAGTAACATTTTCGCTTGGTCGATCTTGTTCACTTAAGACGATCTATTTCCTTTGTGAAATAGTCCCCTCAATCTCGTAGATCTTGACTCGGATCTAATCATGCGGTGGTCCACGGATAAACTCTGACACTGGCAAAGATTCCACGCAAGCGGGAGCTTGATAAACGGGATCCCGCGTTTGTTCAGGAGAAAGTTGTAATCTTTTCTTGATTTTCATTATAAGTCAAATAAAAAGACGTTTTTTTTGTTGAATTCATTTTTAAAAGCATAAAGCTGTAATGAGTTCACAAGCAATGCAGATCGGTTCGACTTTTCTCGCAAACAGTGTGTTTTTCACTTTTGCTAATAACAAAAGGGGAAAATTTTGGTAAACTTTTATGAGTTTTTTTATTGGTTTTTCATGAATGGAGTTTTAGACTAAGTGTATAATGTTTTGAAATTCTTTAAAAAACTCAATGCATTGTTTTAGGGGAGCTTTAACAATACATGTGCTTGTTTACACTTTTCACGAATGCATGAATGTAGCGAGAGCATTGCATATTTTTTCTTGTTGCATGAAAGTGTATTCATGCTCAATTTGCTATCTATATATCTCAAAAATGCATATGTTTTGGTATTTCAAATATTAAATTTGTTATTATCAAAAGGGGAAGATTGTTAGGGCATTGTCTATGCAATATCTCTTGTTTGAGTAATAACAAACTCTCATTTGGTACATGCAATATTAGTTTGAGATGTTTTAGTCCATGTAAATACATGTACATGACATGTACGAGGCGAAACAGCGCGAAAGTTAGCTCAAAAATTAATTTCAACCTCATTACCATTGATGTTGGCCTTTGACCATCGATGATGGATGATGGCCATTGATGGGGCAATGCTCCATCGATAATGCAAAATTCTAGAGACATGAATATCTTCGATGGTGCCCATCAACCATCGATGGTCTCTCGACACTATCAATGGTCGAGAAGCACCTTTGATAGTAAAGGCAGGCGATGCAAAATTTGATGATTCAATTGTAGCTATTCATTGTTCATATAATCTCTAACCTCTACCACATTTTGCATATCTCTTTCCTGACCTAATTGTGGGAGAAAAACTTAGAGAAAGAAAAAAAAGAAAAGAGTAGAAGTTCTAGAGTTTTGTTTTTGAGAGATCAAAAAGAGATTTTTGGTTCCCCGAAGCCACATCAAACTCTTGCTCATCGTACACAACATCTTTGGATCATTCCACAACAAGGAGAATTGCCCTTGGACTGATGTTCATCACTATTCTTCATGAAGCTACGCTTGTATCTTTTGAAGGACGGTTTGTGTTATCAAAAGGGCTATAAGATCATTTTTTTTAATTTTGAGATTAACTGATATTTAATTTGTATGTTGTTAAACTTCTTTTACAGCATACTCAAGTCAGTTAAATTGAAAGTTTGGACTAGATAGGGATAGGAGTTATTGTGAAGAGTAGGTTAGACGATTAGTTTGGAAAAAACTACGGTTTCAGTCTTATAAGCGTACTAAATTGGGTTTGTGAATTAGGTGAACTCTTTTTATATATAATGAGGAAGCCCATTCGTGAGAAGGAAGAATGGACATAGAATTATTTACCTAAACTACTATAAAATCTCGTATTTCATGGTTGGTTGCTTTTGTGATAGTTATTTTGCTTATCACTTTTATTTGCTATATTTCACTTCGTATTCTATATTTTTGGTGGAATGTGGTAGCAATCCTAAACACCTTTCCTATAGGCTTGCATCTCAGATCCAACAGATATGTAGCAGAAATATAAATAGACTAAAGCACAACCACGAATCAAACACTAACACGAGGATTTTATAGTGGTCCAAATAGATCCTACGTCCACTCTTCCTCCTCGACAGGAGGAGCTTCCACAATACTATATAAGAGTTCCCTGGATTAGAAACCCTACTCCAGTAGGTAATACAAGATAACTCCCTAGTTTATCCAACTCGTTGTCTGCACCAATCTAATACTGTGATAAGCCTAGCCGCCTAGCTAGTAACCTTAACCCTCAATTGACTCTGACTTGAGTACACCGTACAAAACCAATCACACGATTATAAACAACATTTGTAATACAAAAATCATTTATCAATAAGCTCACATAGGAAAGATCTTACAGCCCTTCATCAATCAAATTGTTCTCCTTGATGATCTAAGCGTAGTCGTGGAAGAATCAGGTCGAAATGATGCTCCAAGAACATCATTCCTCCATAGTTGTAGATTTGATAATACAAACGCGATGAGGAAGTGATCTGTTGTTCCAAACTACAAGCCTAGCTCTCTCTCTCTCTCTCTCTCTCTCTCTCTCTCTCTCTCTCTCAATTAGGTTAGAATAATCTATGTGAAACGAGAGGAGAGAAGGGGTATCACACCTTCACCGACCGACTTAGATTAAATCTAAAAATCTACAAATATGCTTTAGTCTCATCGATGAGCGGGAGTCCTCATTGATGACTCCTCTGCTCATCAATGAAAAAAATCAGCTCTGGACTTTTTATTTATCGATGGTTATTTGTAATTGAAGATCAGTATAGTTGAGCTCATCAATGAGGGAGGAGCTCATCAATGAGAATCAAGGCCAAATTGAAATCTGTTAAATTTTCTCATCAATGGCAATTTATAATCGATGAATCTGTACTAACTCATCGATGAGCAATGTGTCTCATTAATGAGTAAATTTATTGAATCATTCATATTAAGCTGGAAACTCACTCCTCTTGACATTAATCTTGATTCTAGCTTGTATAAAGCTGCATAAATCATCACAACCGCTAAGTAGATTCAAATGAATATTTGTTATTAATCAAATAAAAGAAATTGTATCGATACGGTTCTAGCAGGACATGGTCACAAATAGATGATCATAACTATTCATTGTATTAGAAAGCTGTCCTTGATCAATTGATACATGAAGAACATAAACCAAATTCTTTGTGAGTGTCAAAAGAACTCTGATACTATATCAAGACTTTGAAGTTGCAGTGATGATTGAGAGTCGTAGACTTATAGTTTTATATTCTAACATATCATTGCAAATTGAGTGCCTTTTTCATGGGCGGAAATCTAGACTCACGTAGTAGTTTCAAATTTTTTTGAAAATCTATTTTAAATTTATTGCCGGTGGAAATTGAATTTGAGTTGATCAAAATACCATGTCAAAGAATATGTCCACCACACTAAAACTTTAAAGTTGAGATGAGAGTTGACAATGTGGGAGAGAGAAAAAACGTAGAATGAAAAAACAAAATATTTTTCAGAGATAAAACAGAACAATGAGAGCATCGAAAGGCACACGTGGATGATCCATTCTTATATCATATAAAAGAGGAGGAAAATTTTGACTATAAATTTACATTAAATATTTGAAAGAGATTTAATACTTGTACTCAAGGCCATAGATTGCTCGTATGCGCACTGTGAGGTGTACCAAAACTAAAAGGCATGCGCATCAACTTAAAATCAAATCTAGTTTTGAAGATATTTTTGGAAAGTCTCTTTTTCAAGTTAAAAGTAAAGTGCGTTATCAAGTCCCGATCAAGTTATGGCTAACAAATATACATGCAAACCCTTATCCTTACATGCTTAAATGATTATAGCTAAAGTCAAAATCTTTCTTATTGAGGTAGTAATCTGGTTCAATTCAGAATTGATGGGTCTTATCTGATGTGAGACTATACTCACATATTAATGACTATATTATTCCTAGGCTTCACATTAAGTTTTTTTTACTTGGACCATGACATTAGCTCTTATACCATTTGTTGCAGGAGTAATCAGCCCTAATTTAGAGTTGATGAGCCTTAAATAGTGGCTAGGAACCAATTTTAACCCAAAAAATATAGCCACTATGTATTATCCCCAACTCCTATTTTAAACTCGTCACTCTTTTTTATCCTATCCGAGATGGGACTAGACTCAAATATTAATAGCCTCAACATTTCTTTGGACAATGGGCCCTATGTTTCTACTTCCAACTTTATCCAATTTGTGTTGTTACATGGTAAATAGAAGATGCTATAGTTCCTCCTTAATTTTCATTTTCTTTTCGAAAAAAGGTTAGTTTGGACTTGAATTTAAAACTACACTATCCAATATACTATTTTCTTTTAGGGATACGAAAAAAATCTTAGCAAGATATATGAGGATCTTCAGACTAAAGTCCGAGTTCGATCCCCAACCATAATCCAATATACTATTCGATCCCCAACCATAATCCAATATACTATTAAACACAAAACAAATAAGTATTATCTTATATTTCATATTTTATACCAATATATGACTTTAATATAGAAAAATATGACTAATTGCTCTTCTTCAAAAGGATCATGGTAATGGAAAGAAATCGGAAGAGTTAATGGACCTTAAATAGAGGCTAACTAGTAATCAATTTTTAACCCAAGCATTTAGGTTATTAGATATAGGATCTAGCTTTTATCAATTTAAACTTGTCACTCTTTTCTATCCTTTCTAATGTGAGACTATACTCACATATAAATATCCTGACGCATGAAACTAGTCTAATTAGAGCCACCATGTAAATTTTAGTAACAAGTTCAAATAGTACAGTAATTAATTAATTTTTTTCTTATTTCTTTTAACCATAAAGTTAGCATATTGATGCACTCTTAGAGACGGCCCTAGCCTATATGGACGAATTTGACTATAAAAGGGTCAAACCTAATCATAACATTAAACTGATCGGAATCATGCAAAAGACTAGTTGATTCGAAGCGCTCATATAACCATCAAAATTGCAAAATTTTATTGTTTTGGGCCTAAAAATTGCGATCAAGATTTCCTTTCTAGGTAGGTTTTGGCTGTCCAATTTGGTGGGAGTAAATATAATCTGTTTTGGCTAAAATTTGAGATGGAAGATTATGCTTCCTATAGTATAACTTTATTTTCTAGTTTTTGGCCTTTTTTTTTGGGTAAAAAATATTGTTTTACGGTTTTATTGTTGAGTGTACGAGAGATTATTTTCTGAATATAGGCAGAGAGCTTTTGATGAAATAAAAAATAATTGGGTTTAATGGCACTTAAATACCATAAAGTTTCACCAGTTTGGCACTTAAATACCATAAGTTGTAAAAAGTATCACTAAAATACCTTAAGTTTTATAAAAGTGGCACGTTACTACCATCTGTTACTCAAATGTTAGAATATTCTAAAGAATATTCCCATGTGCATCTCACGTGGTTTTTTTCAGTAGTTGTTGACCTCATTGATTGCGTTATTTACTGTCTCTACCTACCCCTCTTCTTTTTTAAAATTTCTCTCAATTGAAACCCTAAT
>JBAKGM010000365.1:14001450-14012356 GCA_037177215.1 Asparagus racemosus | reverse complement strand
ATCATTTTGCCACTTTACGCTACGTTGTAACCAGAGATGGACATGTTTCCTGACATCACAAATTTTCCCTTGATCTAACAAAGATCAGTTTTGCAAATATAATTGTTTCAAGATCAGCACTAGTGACTTGGAAATTTATCTCACTTTGGCTTTCCAAGCTTATGTTGTATTTCAAAGATGAATGAATTTCATTTTCTTAACCACTAACTTGTCTTAACTTGTGCTTAGTCTAATAAGATTTTCGAGAGAAATTTTCCAAAGTAGAAATACAAAGAAGAACAGCAGATATATAGTTGGATAATCATGTCGGATCATAGTTCCAATCGTACATAGAAAAGTAATGGACTTAAATAGAACACTCATAGTTCCAATCAGAACGTAAGTAGAGAAGTAATTTGAGTTAAATAGAAAGTTATGTTAGGACCGAAATCTTGTAGCTTGTGCTTTTTGGTGAAAGTGATTCTCAATCCAAATTTAAGATTCATCTTACTATGATACCCCCATTAATTGTCCCGCATCGGGAATTTACGAAAGCGTGGATGAGTTTATGATGTAAGTCATGAGTTTATAATCTTGGTCGTGGGAGAAGTGCAACAATGGCTAGTCATTTCGGCAGTGGTTTGAGTCAAATAATGCGATGCAAGCAGTGAGAGTCAGGGATTACATAGTGCCTACATTGTTCGCAGGCCTAGGGAGTAACACTTCCTTTTATGGATTATAAACGGTGAGAGTGAGGATGAGGCCTAACAGCCCATTGAAACACCGCCCTTGGCAGGTAAGCAGTTCGTTGCCCTTAAAAATAACCTCAACGAGACAAGTTTGAAGAAGAGCTTGCCTCGCAAGATTACACCATGTGCTGTGCAAGGATGATCCTTTGTGTTGAGCGCTAGGTTGGCCTCTTGTGCTTGGCACGAGGTTGACCCGTTGTGCTTGGAGTGAGGATGATCCCTTGTGCTTGGCGCGAGGTTAAACTCTAATCACTAGACCTCTGTAACGCGAGGCTAAGTTTTGTTTGCTCCCGTGACCTTGCTTTAGTTCCTCGTTATGCAAGGTTATAGTGTGTTAACCTCGCATTTCATCATACTTATTTGAAAATCATGGTTTTTGTTTATCCTTCGCTGATCTGTTTTGTGTTTTCTTTTGCAATAATTCTTCCCACAGGCCCGATCCTTCCAAACAGTGATTTTGGATCTTCTGAGGGAATGGAAGAGGCTCCCGGTACTCCTTCGAGAACACTGCACCAATTGTAAAGGATAGGGATCTTGGACGGATAGAATTAATCACTCTAGGTAGTGTTCAGACACTACGAACGATTATGCGATTATGACTCTAGCAAAGTTTGAAGACAGTGAACCCAAAACCGCTAGTCAAGCCTGATTGCCTTTTTGGGGATTACGTGGAAGATCAGTGCTGGCATCCACTCCTGGTTATTTACAATGAGGACAATATTTCTTTGCGGAGATTGAACACCATTATTCTCGAAGTTATTTTATCTCAGCTACCTATCCTCGTACAATGGAATGGAATCTGAACTTCTAAACAGACCGTGTCTTCGTGGGACAATTTACCCGCAAGAGTTTCTTCCAGGCCAAGGATATCACTTGTATCACCGGACTTCTTCCAAGAAAAGGGAGACAAGCAACTCCGGCGGGAGAGGGCTCCAAGAGAATAGACATGTTCCTTAACAGTTTTAAGGAAGCTGATGGGAACTATCCCGCTTTAGATATTCGAAACCCCAGGGTGGGTACACTTCAGACCCAAACAGTGGTGGAGTAAACAGAGTCGGTGCGCGCAACCACGTGGGCTCTTGCCTTTTGGCTACTTTGCTTAGCAGAGTTGGGTGTGCAGGATTAAGCCCGTGCATTCTCGAGGAGGAAGTCGCCATCATAATTTGCCATAATTAATGCAACAGATTTGATGTCAGGTGCCACTATCGAATGACGTAGCATAAGCCACTCTTGACCTTGTGTTTACGCGGGGTAAATTAACCTCTCGTTTGCATGGGGTTAATTAACATCTCATTTACGCGAGGTTGGCCAAGCTTTGTTGAGCTAGAATAAGTCATATTTTTTACCATATCTTTGATTTAGAATTTTGTAGATTTTATCCTCAGCCAATTTTTAGACTCATAGGGTTTTGATGAGCCCATGGGTCGTGTTAAATGATCATTTTGCCCTTGGTAGGCCCTCATACCACCTGAATTATTTGATTTGATGGTTTGTCATTTTTAACCTCCAACACAAGCACTTGCTTGTCCATTTACTAGCTCCAAACTTTCACCAACCAAAAGGGTTGATGTTAGCTTGACAACCACTCAAATTGGGTTAAAGCCCGTTAAACAATCCATTTAATTGCACATCTCCTCTGGCCTTAGCTAGAATTCCTAATAAGTGGGTACCAAATCCATGGCTTATTGTTCTTTAATTTACGTTTAATTGCAAGACACTCTGTCCTATTACCTATTTGCAGATAGACACCTTGTAGTTCTATTGGTGTGGATAGACCACATGTATTATTGTCCAAGTGCGGATAGACCCCTAAGTGTTTTTTTTATTTTAATTGTTTATATGTTTAAAAGAGTCAAAAAGGTCACTCAGGGGGTCTATCCGCACCACTAGAACTACCAGGAGTCTATCTACATTTAAGCCTCAATTTAACATGATGATCATATGATCCACGTGGATAGGCTTATTTTGTCATATATACACAAAAGAGATTTGCAACTGAAAAGTGAAACGGTCTTGCTGAACTATGAAGGAAGCCAAAGAGATTTATAGCAGGAAACATGACTCACCAATCCATGAAGGAAGCAAACAAAAAAAAGACATATATACTCAATTCGCCTTGCTAAACTGTGAAGGAAATTCTACTGGCTCTAATGGATATGAACCTACTGGCTCTAATGGATATGAACCAAAGTGGAGTCTGCTGGATTTGGTCTTGCATAGTAATGTTTAGGTGAATTGACAAGTCCCGTAACTGGAATAATGTGTGAAATCAGTAACAAATTGATGAGGAATTGAATATCCTATCAAATAAGATTATTAGATCTAAAGATTAAAACAGACCATCTAGTTGCAAAGCTCCAGATTTTTGCTTAGCCAATTGCTAATAGGATTCAAACGAGATTGAATCAAATCTAGCATTGTGATGGGAAATGGCGCAAGGGCTTCGATCTGGAGGCAAGATATTGTCGACGGCTTGATGGAATGATGTTGAAATCCATGATGAACCATTGTTGTTGATACTATTCACGGATGAAGAGTATGGTTACTGTTCACAGAATGAACAATAACCCAAGCAACAGATCTCGGGGTGTTTTGTGGATTTTTGGGGCTATTTATTGGTCGGATAGATGGTCGGACAAATTGTAAATTATGGATCAAGATAGGGAGGGCGTTGGGATTTGTAGAGGGGAGAGATTTTAATAACTAGCTAGGCTTCACACCCCAAACAGGCAAATCACATATCAAGAGCACATCATATGCTCAAGAAAGAATTCTTAAACTCAATATTTTTTATTCATCAATGTCTATTACTCATGGAGAATTACAACTTTATTTATAGAGAGCTAGAAACTAAATCAAATCCTAATAAAAGGGAAATAAAAATAAAATCTAACAAAATAAAATCTCAGAGATCCTAAAAATCATAAATCAAAGCCTAATGAAATCTTGCCGAAAAATGGAGAACACATCAAATATTATTAAAATAAAAAGATTCTAGTAAATCCAAAAACGTTTTGATCAATGGCTCACAATCATTCTAAATCACATTGTCAAACCTTTACTATGTAATCATCACATATTTGGCTTGATTTCGTAGGGATGTTGAGGAGGGAAGGGAGAGGGAAGTAGAGTACAATGAGGTTGATGGACATCCCTTTTAAGCTTCTTATTTCGTTGGTGGGGCAGCGAAAGAAGGTACATGACCTTTTGTTGTTTGGTTGGAGGGAAGGGAAGGAGATGTGAGGTGATGAATTAGGTAAACTGTTAAAGAACAATAATACCCTTCTAATTGTGGAATATTTTTCTTTTAAACAAAGAAGACCAAAAATTTATTTTCTAAATCGAAATGCCCCTTAAGAGACATGTCCATCACAGAGAGGATTTGGCAAAACCTGTATGTAATTAGTGCTTCTATGTAATTTATACTGTAGGAATATACACTATACACTGTACAATGACTAGAGGCACATTATTTGCTAATAGAGGGATACATCTCCCATATATATTTTCAACAAAATCAATCTTTAGATTAGATTAGCCTTATAAAGAGCTTAGAAGCATAGCTATTAAACAATTGAAACATATTAGCATCCAAGAAACAGATTAGTACAACTTTATACTAAGAAAGATACCTATAATATCACACACAATTAAGAAACAGATTAGTACAACTTTATACTAAGAAAGATACCTATAATATCACACATGATTAAGTCAATTATGTCTCAAATAAGAAGCCAAGGTGTAGTCAAAGAGAGCGTCATTAATCAAACATGTTGGACATAAAACAAATTATGTCAAAACTCTTTTTGTTTGTCCTTATTACTGTTCATTGCTCCCCCCCCCCCCCCCCCCCCCCCAAAAAAAAAAGCATTTGAGGAGATGGTGAACACTGACAAGGTTAGGCTTGTCTTTTCTTTCCCTTCCCGCTACTCACTCTACCCTCCAACCAAAGACAACTTGCATTTTGTCCCTCACTCCCCCTTCCCTTCTCTCCTTGAACCCGTACCAAACTACGCCTTGGTGTCTACATACTAAAATCAATAAACATGTTTATGAAAAAGAATGTAAAGACAGATGGTTCATCCTCAATCAGAGCTGATAAAAGCAAACTGCATAAAAGCAGTAGTTCTGGACATGTCATTTTATTAAGAATTTATGATCTCTTTCTCCAATCAATCAGAAAAGGCTTGAATAAAATTTTGAAGCAAGTCAGAGCCATCTATCTGAGTTGGTGCAGAATTGCTAACCAAGAAAATTATGGACAAGGACTTGCCACGAACCTAGTTAAGCCATATCTCACAAGTATCACAAAACAGCTGTTAGGTTATGCAATTTGATCACAAAACCAAGAAGGTACTTCCAACGCACATAAGCCCTGTGTAACTAGAAAACCAATAGAAGGTGGAAGGAGATATGATTCTCAATAGCAAATTCTATTCACATCTGAGGCATTAATAAGCCCAGACTCCAAATTTGGAGGGAAAAGAAAAACAAACACATAGAGAAGTACTGCATATGATAACTCCTTTATCTAAACTTATCAAAGGGAACAAGCACCAACTGCTAAGTTAGGCTTATTCAGGAAATTAGTTGTTGTCTCATGTTAGGATGAGCCTCAAGATTACTAGCTAAAAGATAAACTATAGAGATGTCATGGGGAATGTTTAGCAACCCTTTAACTAAGTTAGTAGGTTATTCAGATACAATAACCACACCAACAATAATAAACCTGTTCACCCCAAACTTCAGTAGGTTAGTCAGAATCTCCGATAATAAGAACTTGTAACTAAATCTATCTAGGATTTGGAATCATGTAGTTGACAATTTAAATAGTATGAGTTCCCTGATAGTACTGTTATTCATTTGTAATAAGTTTAGAATTGTTGGCTCATAGGGTTAGGGTGCTTGGACAATTAGTTTAAACGCAATCAACCCTAGGATTTATGCAGCCTTTTGACACTCCACTGACTAAGCCTAATTTCATAGCACATGCATCTCCTAGTTCGTAAAAAATATACATTTCCTTCCCACGTCACTAGCCATCGAATAACTTCATCCAGTATATTGTAATCAGATTATAAATACTTGAGATTTCTCCTTCTAATGCTAGTTTAAGATGTACTTCAGCTCCTAATGAATTCATGAGGTCAAGAGTAAGGCCACAAGTTGCTTTCTTTCCGCTCAATGATCCAACTTAAATAAGATGATAACACAAAACATGAGTTGACAGTCAATCTATTCAGTTCCAAGGAAAAGCAGCATTACGGAGAAGTCAAAAATAATTACATAGAAAAGATTTGTATGTTTGTTTTGTATAGAAAACAGAACTAGCTTTGATCTATGCACCCATTTAGCCTGCTTTCTATAGCTGATTCTTATAAATTTCTGCATTAAATTTTCAAAAAACTAATCTTGTAGTCAAGCCTGTCATGCTTACAATGCTAAGGGTAGAACTTGACAATGTCTTCTTTGATGTACAACTTTCACTTAGACTATGGATTCGTGAATCATGTCAAAGCCAAAAGGTACTATTTCCGTCTCAGCTATCCAGCTCAATGTAAAAAGTATAATGTTTCAGTAAATCTACTACATTTATTTCGGAAAAGTAAGAGCAAATATGTGATTTATATTCGCCACAACACGTCCCAAAAATTAATCCATGAAACTTTGATAATGACATCATACAGTTTTGTAACTTAACAACATCATACAGTTTGATGGTGTAAATAGTCCAAAAAACCCCAAGAAAATTTTCATAAGTTATCTGTTGCTAAGTATGCAGCCATAATAAAATAAAGCAAACTTGATAATAATAAATAAGAACACGATAGTGCAATAAAGAAAAAAAATTAAATTTCCACTAACCCGGGCAGCTCCTTTTTTGTGAGCATGATAAGTATCTCCATCTTTATTCTCCCCATACCAATAATAGGTCTCAGATTTTTCATCAAATAGAATTCCCCCGCCATGAGCTTGAATAGGATTCCCCTCGGTGTCTAGCCACATCCTAGCTGGATAAAAATACATGCTATCATTTCCTCTCTTTCTCGGGTCTATAGCACTCATTCCACTCGGGAAGAAGAAAGGTCTCAGATCAGAAGATTCATCTAAGAACTCCTCAACTCCAGCTGCTGGCTTTCGTGGTCCTCTTCTAAGGTAACGATGGGATCCCTTTTTTCTATGAGGTGGAATTTGAAAGTTCTCTTCTTCAATTTCTTCTAGTTCTTCGGTAATGTTATGATAACTCAATCTCACTTCGTTCTCCTTCTTGTCTTTATGATGTATTATGGAGCAGAAATGGATCATGAGTATGCATCCAACCAATCCCCAAATGGTAAAAGAGAGGGAGCATTTGCTTCCTGCATCCGAACAGTAAGAATATGACTTCCGTTGTTTGTTCCTCATCCTCATTCTCTCTCTCTCTCTCTCTTTTAATTTATCTCCAAGAAAAATGCTGCAGTAAAGGATAGCATAACCTATGTAGATCCAGAGCATGCTATTATCGCCTTCGAATCCTAAACGATCTATTTCGCTCAAAGGGGACAGTTAATAAACTGAATCAAAGTACATAAACTTGGTTTTTGGGTGAAAACTATGATTTAGAAAAGAAGAATAAACGTCAGCAGTGAACATTGGTGAAGTGAAATCAGAAAAATTCGGCAAAACATAAATCTAATAAGATTGATCATTTCATTTGCAGATAAGCTAACCTAAATTGCCGGCGAACATCACAAGAAACGTCTGCACAAACAAAAATATACCCATTTCAGCGGTAATCATTGAAGCAATTCATCCGAACTTAATTTGGTCCTGGAATTAATCATCTCCCCAATCTGAAGAATCGAAATACCAGCTATATGTAGTAATTGCAGATAATAACATTGATGGGTTTATTAATAGATTCAGCGATCCCTTCAACAAAAAGAAGAGTCATACTGAAAGAGCTTCAGATTCAAACCCCCACTGAACAAAATCAATCAACAGCCAAATAAACAAATACCCACCAAGCAAGAAGAGGGCAACAGATTCACCAACTAAACTAATCAAAAATCTAAGGGGAAAAAAAAATATGCACAAGCTAAACTCAATACTTCAGATGAGAACACTTACTAATGAAGTGAGCATTTGCAAACCCAGCTCCAGATCTTCTTGTGTCGACCATTCTAAAACAAGAACAGGAGGAGGTCAATCCTTTGTCCTCTTAAGCTCATTAATTCAATATATATGGCTACCTGTTTTGTGGTCCCCCCCTCTCTCTCGACCAGCAGCCTACTGCCACTGAAATCTCAACCACCACCACCGGAAGAAAAAAAAACCCCCCTCGATCTTGCCTGCGGAGGGTGATCACCCTGAGGTTGACAGGTGATGCGCTGTAGGCTAGCTTTTCGCATATAAGTCTGGGCTGATGGAATTTGTCTACCTTCCTTTTTATTGTGAGTTTTGTTTGGAAAAAAGATAGGTGCCTGCAAGAACTATCCCTCTAGGAATGGATAATTTACATAATTACATAAATAGTTATTATTCTCAATCTCTCTCTAACCACTCATGTAGATCACCTAATTTATATGGGATGTTATCATAGAAACCTTGCTTTTTTTTTCATGCAAATATTTCAGTAGGGATTCTGTTAGAACCATCTTTATAGGAGTCCATAAATAGAAGAGTTATAATTCTCAAAGTAACCATCTAGCCACCTTTGTATATCACACATCACCAATAAGGATCTTATCAGAACCATCCCATAGGAGCAAGGTTGTTTCTGCTTTATAGATAGAATATCTACTAATTATCACCCCTTTTGATTCGGATCCTCTAAAAAGTAGCGAAGACACCACTACTCTCATTATAGCTGCGGATTTGTGTAGTTAATGTCTGTGATTTTCTTTGAGTGCAAATTAGAAAATAAGTGAACTCATGGGATTATAGCAAGTGATATGCTTAGAATAAATCACAAACCCTCACTAGACAAATCAACAATTATGACAAAAAATTAGTGGTCTCTCTGCTATTTTTTATCTTGGAGAGGATCCAAATTCTTTATGTAGGGTGTTTTCACAAAATTGTCACTCCATATATTTATACATATAGGCTCTATTTCATGTTATCATTTATGTCCTATTTGAGAAAATCATACTCATCTACCATTCCACAAACAAAGAATCGCCTATATACTTTTCCATCCAATTTTCATCCAAAAATTATAGTTTGGCAGTTTTATCCCTATATGTATGACATGCATGCTGTGGGCCATGTTGTAAGCAAAAAACTATTGTGATTCAAAATTTTACGCTGGACTGTGTTGATCATATGAAATAAATTTTTTGGTTATTGTAGTTATGATATTGTGAATCACTCGACTCTAGCTAGCCTTTATTTTGCACAATTGACTTTTTTTTAGATTATATAATAATGGTCAGTATATTGAGGTGGATGATATTTTATGGTCTTGTAATAATGTGTGATGTTTAGGCAGGAAGCTCAGACAGTGCAAGACGGAGATGACATGGGACAGATGCAAGTAAAAGAAGAGGCAAGGAGACCTCGTATATAACTTGTCAGAGCAAGTTTCTTCTGTTTTGTAATTAGTTTGTAACTACTTATCTTCTTTTGAGACTGCTTAAAGTAGATACACACATGTATACTTTTGTTTTCAGGCTAAACTTTCTTTTCTCCCCTCTTTTGGTCATGTGGCTAGCTTTGGTCCATAATTATATCAGTGTTGTGGTGAATGACTGCTAGGGTTATCTCGTATATAACTCATTTCAAATGTTACTTGATGCATGAGTAACTACAACCCAATATCGCAAATTTTTTATTTGTATACAATCTAAAACACATAAATCAAAATTTTTGAAAGCGGTTCTATAAATTAATAAATGTGATTCTATCACCAATATGTTGAGAGTCTTTAAATTATAACATTTGAAATAATTAACTATTAGCTATATGAGAGTATAATTTTATATGCTATCAAAATGAACGGAGTAGAATTATAAAATTATACTCTCATATAGCTAATAGTTAATTATTTCAAATGTTATAATTTATAGACTTTCAACATATTGGTGACAGAATCTCAATTATTAATTTATAGAATCACTTTCAAAAATTTACAAAATCGCATGTAATAACTTACAGAATCTCAACATATTTGTTATAGAATCTCATTAATTAACTTAAAAGATTCCTTTTCAACAATTTATAGAGTCTCATGTTATGACTTACAGAATCTCTACATATTGGTTACAGAATCTCATTAATTAACTTACAGAATCTCTTTCAACAATTTACAAAATCTTATGTTATGATTTACAGGATCTCAACATAATGGTTACATAATCTCAATTATCAATTTACAGAATCTCTTTCACCAATTTACAGAATCGTATGTTATAATTTACAGAATCGCAATATATTGTTTACAGAATCTCTAAATACATTTAACAGACTTGCTTTCATCAACATACAGAATTGCATGGTATACTTTGAATCCGCATCATCCGATTCACAAGCATTACACTTATCAAATAGTACAACATCAATTGATTCCTCGTTGCTACCTACGCCGGTTAAAAATATAAAAATTAAAAAAGCACACAAATATTAAATTATCTAAAAAAGAATCTGTTCCATGAACTGTAAGACTACTAAAAAAGAAAATTACGACAATAAATCGTAATGATTATCTAAAAATCTCCGATCGATTTTGTAAAAAATATTCGATTATTAAGATAAATGGGTTGTTAAAATTAACCCCCAAAAAATAGAAAAAGAAACTAGAAAGATCATAAACAAATCGATTCATTGAATCTAAAACTTGAAAACATGCAGCAAATCACGAACGAAGATGAGAAATACAAAAAAAAAGGATGAAGATGTTGAGAGATTAGAGTAATCGCTATTAAAGCAGTTTTAAGATATAAATGTAAACAGTAGAATGAAAAGAATAAAAAGGAAACAAATTGAAATGAAATTAAGATTTAATTGCGCTTAATTAGGTATAAAGAAACTGCCAAAAGAGTAACTGATCATGAAATGAAAAAGACAAGCATGCCCTTATGTAATCTTTTAGAATTTAAAGGAGATTAATCACAACCATTGATTGGTTACAAAGCTAATGGTTGAGATGGAGTTCTTAGTTCTCATATTTGCATTGGGTTCTCATTTGATCGCCC
>JBAKGM010000365.1:13975880-14001350 GCA_037177215.1 Asparagus racemosus | reverse complement strand
CAAGGCCGAGCCAGGTTCGGCCTTGGCTAAGTTTTCTTGGCCAAGGCCGACCCAGACTCGGCCACGGCTCGTTTTTCTCAGCCGTTTTACATTTTTTCCGACAGAATACCATTTTTTCTCGACCGAATCTCGTTTTTCTTGGCCGATTTGCCCCGGGTCCCTAATTTTTGACAATTTTCGGTCTTTCCCCGGTTCGGTTGATCATTCCTGTTGATTCCAGAATCCGATTGACGTTCCGTTGATTCCGGAATCCGATTGACGTAGCGTTGTCGCCTGAATTCGGTTAATTCCGCCACGTTGATGCCTGAGTCTGATCGACTCGCCTCATTGATTCTCGCTGACTGGGAGTTTCATCGTTAGATTTTATTCTGCAATATGTCGCTCCGTTGACTTGTACGCCTTGTCCACTCACTTCATGCATTCGTCGACTCGCTTTATGCATTTTGTGGCGTGATTACGTCGTCAACGGTTCTTGGTCGCATCGGTTGATAGTTCGTCGGTTACGAACCCGCCATCACGAGTCTGGTTCGGGCACTGATAAGCGATTTTCAACGCCTACAATAGCATTCGACCATTTTTAGAAGGTATTCCTAGAAAATCTTTGTCATTGCTCGCTGGTACGTGGCGCCCATATTCTTTAGACCGAACGGCATGACCGTATAACAGAAGATGCTAAGAGGAGTCCTGAACACCATGTGTTTTGCATCGTCTGGGTGCATCTTGATCTGATTATAACCCGAAAAGCTATCCATAAAGGACATTCTCTTGAACCCACACGTATTGTCGATGATCACATCAGTGATTGGAAGTGGAAAGTCATCCTTCGGGTATTGTCGATGATGACATCAGTGATTTAGAATCTGACCGTTGATTAGTGAATCCTCCGGTGGTGACACGTTGCCCGACGTCAACACAGTTTATACTCGTGCGTTTACTAGAGTTTTCAGGGATTAGTTTATCCTCATATACCCATTTGGAGGTTGGCGAGTTATCCTTTAGAATATTTTATGGAAATAATCTCCATGAACTTCTCGACAAAATAGGAAACAGTTTATACTTGTATACCTTTTTCGTGTTCTGGCGAGTTATCCTTAAAAATAAAAATATTTTTTGAGAACTTCTCAGCCAAAATAAGAAGTAGTTTATACTCGTGTACCTTCTTAGAGTAAGGTGAGTTATCCTTAAAATAAAAATATTTTTTAGGAACTTCTCAGCCGAAATAGGAAATAGTTTATACTCGTGTACCTTGTTGGAGTAGGGTGAGTTATCCTTAAAATAAAATATTTTCCAGGAACTTCTCAGCCGAAATAAGAAATAGTTTATACTCGTGTACGTTGTTGGAGTAGGGCTAGTTAGCCTTAAAATCAAAATATTTTCCAGGAACTTCTCAGCTGAAATAGGAAACAGTTTATACTCGTGTACCTTGGAGTAGGGTGAGTTTTCCTTAAAATAAAAATATTTTCTAGGAACATCTCAGCTAAAATAGGAAACAGTTTATACTCGTGTACCTTGTTGGAGTAGGGCGAGTTATCCTTAAAATAAAAATATTTTCTAAGAACTTCTTGGCTGAAATAGGAAATAGTTTATACTCGTGTACCTTGTTGGAGTATTTTCGGGACTTGAAATAGTTGAGCCGGATGCAAAGTGACTTTCATGAGATAATAATCCTGTTGAATAATTGCTCGGAGGTCCCTCCAAGTGTGTGGGAGAGAGAAGGAGCCAATTGGTGGCTAATTCGGTGCCGTTTTGGTGCCGCCCTTGGTCTGCTTGTGGACACCCCTACAGACAGCTTGATACATGGTACGCCCCGAGATGACTGTCTTCTTGGTGACGTGTTGCCTGAGCCCACCATTCCTGAAGATGTCGAGATTTGCTCCTCTCCTCCGAAGGCATGGCTTTCTCCCTCTTGTTAATTGTAGGGCTTCAATTTGATGAACTTTTTATTGCTGGCAGGGGCTCCCATCGAGGCTCGTTTCTTGGTTCCTCATTTCAATGTTCTTCCTGGCTATGCCGTGAGACCATCTTGAAGTAGTCAGTGCGTCAACAGCTGTTACTCCTCCGATAGCCCCTCCGAGCCATGAAGCTACGCCTGCTGATCGAACGAAGCCCCGCCTAGAGGTATGGCGTGATGCTCAAGCGGGATGGGGTGGACTATGTTGCGATGGTACCTACCGAGAAGTCATCATCTCTAAGCGATACACACTCTCGTCTTGTTTCAAGCATGGCCAAGATGGCGCAGTTCAGGCGAGAACTCCAGGTGGAGGGAGAAAATTTCAGTGTCCTGGAGCTGACAAGGGTCAATGCCGAAAAAACTCAAGCCGTAATGTCTGAAAGATTGAAGCTCTCGAAACCAAAGCTTGCCGAAGTGGAGGAAGACGCTGAGAAGACTTTGGACACCAATGAAGACTCTCTCAGGGCCGAGATGCAGGAGGATTTCCAACAGATCTCTTGCTAGTAAATTTCCCTCTTTTCATCATTTATTATGATTCTTTTATTTTGTTTGAAATAATTAACCATAACACTCTAAGATTTTTGGCGAACCCTCTGCCATCAACGGATTTGATGAGCCTTTACCAATTACCGTTTGAATCGAGCTAGCGTGTGGATTATTTAAACCCATTCCGCACGTGACGTTGTGCTAAAAGAATGAAACTCTCTTAGACTTGGTGCTATGATGTTGAATACATAGGCTTAGTACTCTTTTATAGGTAAGAGACTACCCGGCAACACGTGTGAGGCGTTGACTTTAGGATTATTAGCCAACTCCCAGCCATTAATAGATTTGGTGCGCCTTTACTTATTACCGTTTAAATCGGGCTAACGTACAGATTATTTAGACCCATTCCGCACGTAACGTCATTCTAAAAGAATGAGACTCTTTAAGATTTGATGCTACGATATCGAATACATAGATTTTGTACTCTTTTACGGGCAAGAGACTACCTGGCAATGCGTGTTACGCGTAGACTAATTCCTTCTTAGGTTTCAGGATAAGATACCCCAAAATCGAACTCTGGTGTTTTCTTCACTCAGAAAAAGACTAAACCGGCAACGTGTGTGAGGCGTTGGCTTATTCCTTCTTAGAATTCAGGATAAAATTCCCCACGCGTGTAATGAGTGGATTTTGGTGTCGTTAATGACGACCCGCCACACTTTCAAATATATTGGCGTTATTCCTTTTACAGTTAAGAATTAATCGGTAACGCGTGTTAGGCGTTGGTTTTATCCCTTCTTAGGCTTCGGGATAAAATTCTCCAGAATCGAACTCTGGTGTCTTCTTCAATCGGAAAAAACTAAACCGGCAATGCGTGTGAGGTGTTGACTTTATCCCTTCTTAGGCTTTGGGATAAAATTCCCTAGAATCGAACTCTGCTGTCTTCTTTAATCGGAAAAGACTAAATCGGTAACGCGTGTGAGACGTTGACTTTATCTCGTCTTAGACTTCGGGATAAAACTCTCCAGAATCGAACTCTGGTGTATTCTTCAATCGAAAAAAGACTAAACCGGTAACGTGTGTGAGGCGTTGGCTTATCCCTTCTTAGGATTCAGGATAAAATTCCCCACACGTGTAAAGCATAGATTTTGGTGTCATTAATGACGACCTGCAACACTTTCGAATATGTCGGCGTTATTCTTTTTACGGTAAAGAATTAACCGGCAACGCGTGTTAGGCATTGGCTTTATCTCTTCTTAGGTTTTGGGATAAAATTCCCCAGAATCGAACTCTGGTGTCTTCTTTAATCAAAAAAATACTAAACCGGCAATGCGTGTAAGGCGTTGACTTTATCCCTTCTTAGGCTTCGAGATAAAATTACCCAGAATTGAACTCTATTGTCTTCTTCAATCAGAAAAAGACTAAACTGGCAACACGTGTGAGATGTTGACTTTATCCCTTCTTAGACTTCGGGATAAAATACCCCCGACTCAGATTCGGGTATTTTCTTCAATCGGAAAAAGAATAAACCATGCAACACGTGTGAGGCATTAACTTTATCCCATCTTAGGCTTCGGGATAAAATACCCCAGAATCAAACTCTGGTATCTTCTTCAATCAGAAAAAGACTAAACCGGCGACATGTCTGAGACGTCAACTTATCCCTATTTAGGATTCGAGATCAAATTCTCCAAGATGAGTCTTGGATTAAAGAATTAGTAAATATTGATGTGGGAAAGGAAGAATTTTCTATTCTATTTCTCGATGATGGAGAGGAAGGATTTTTGTCCTGTCTCTGAATGAAGATGAGCTCGAAACAAGAAAAGGAGGATCTTGTCTCCTATCACTTGCTTATGAAGAGAAAGGAGGATCTTGTCTCCTATCTCCGGATAAGGAACGAATTCGAAATAAGAGAGGAAGGTTTTGTATCCTATCTCTTGCCAGTGGAGAGGACAGATTTTTATCCTATCTCTAGAAGCTGACGAACTCGAAACAAGAGAGGAAGGTTTTGTATCCTATCTCTTGCTGATGGAGAGGAAGGAGGATTTTGTCTCCTATCTCCGGGTGCTAGAAAAGAAGGATTTTTGTCCTGTCTCCAGTGAAAGAAACTAAAAGTGGGATCTCCACTTCGAGAATCTTAAGACGTGAAACTAAGTGTGGGATCTCTACTCTGAGAATCGGAAAGATTCAGATAACTTTCACATTTCATTACCTGATCTGGCTCGAAATAATAGAGGAAGGTTTTGTATCATATCTCTTGCTCATGGAGAGGAATGAGGATCTTGTTTCCTATCTCCCATGATGGAGAGGAAGAATTTTTGTCCTGTCTCCAGTGAAGATGAAACAAGAGAGGAAGGTTTTGTATTCTATCTTTTGCTCGTAGAGAGTAAGGAGGATCTTGTCTCCTATCTCCGATGCTAGAGAGGAAGAATTTCTGTCCTATCTCTGGTGTGAAGGAAATTTTAAATGGACCTCTTGTTCACAGAAAGAATCAAGAGGTGATTTTGGTAGATTAGACCAGAAAGTTTTCTGTAGACTCACCGTCAATGAGTTTGATCGGTGAGGGAATTTGTGGTGGAGGACAAATTCAGGCTTATCCTCGAGGAAAATGGGTAAAATATCCTATGAGGAACTTCCCGTTAAAATGGGTTACCCCGAATATACTAAGGATAGTACTTTTTCAGAAACTTCCTATTTATTAGCATTAATTGCCTGTCGCCATTCTAGGTAATCAGGCGATAAGCACCGTTCGAATAGTGTCTCTATTACGAACGGTCCTTCCCACTTGGGTTTGAATTTACCTTTCTTCTTGGAGTCGAGGATTATCGGTCGTCGAGCAACGAGGACCAGATTTTCTTCTTTGAAGCTCCTCTATCGTTCTTTCTTGTTGAAAACTCTCAACATTCTAGCTTGGTAGAACTCAATACGTTCTTGAGCTTCCAGGCGCTTTTCATCCAATATCTCGAGCTCTTCGAGATAAATCTGATGTTGTTCTTCAATCGTCATCTCTGTTGCGAGGAAAATGCAAAGTGACGGGATTTGTACTTCCAGAGGAAGAACTGCTTCACACTCGTAGACCAGAGAGTACAGGGTCACTCCGATCGGCGTGCGTATGGTGATGTGATATGCCCAGAGTGCTTCTCCGAGTTTATCTTCCCAATCTTGCTTGTTAGTTTTCACGAGCTTTGACAATATCTTGATGATTGTGTTGTTGAACGCCTCTGCCAACTTGTTTGCAGCTAGATTATAGGCCGTCGACAAGACATCTTAGATCTTAAACTTCTCGCAAAACCTGATGAAGGTATTGCTGATGAATTGAGGACCATTGTTGTGTACGATCTGTCTCGTCACACCGTATCGATAGATGACATGGTGCTTGATAAACTTGATGACGTTGCTCGTCTTCACTTCCTTAAGCAGGATTGCTTCAGCCCACTTGGAGAAGTAGTCGGTAATCGTGAGAATGAACCAATCACCTTTAACTGAAGGGGGAAAAATAAGACCCACAATGTCTATTCCCCATGTTTCGAATGGTCAAGATGTAGCTGAAGGATGTAATTGCTCCGGAGACTTATGCATGTAGTTTGCGTGAATTTGACACGCGTGGTACTTTTAAGCATACTCGATTACGTTATTGACCAGTGTTGGCCAGAAGTATCCATTCTCCTGATACAATCATAAAGTTTGGGACCAGGCTAGTGTGCGCCACATTCTCCTCTATATGCTTTCTGAAGGACCTCTTCTACCTCTTTGTTTGAAAGGCACCGGAGCAGTAGGCCGTCGTACCCATGACGATATAATATCTGAATCTCTGCATCATAGAAGAACCTTAGGGCTCTTCGTTAGATCAATTCTCTCCCCCTCGCATCCTCTGGAAAAATACCATGTATGACATAATCGATTATGGGGAAACGCCAATATCGGGGTTCGAATTTAGCTTGGATTGCGTATACCTCTTTAGTAACCACCCCCTTAACTTCCTCTGGCTCATCATAGATTGGCATGAATAGTTGATGAGTTCTGACCGTGACTAACTGTTCAGTCTCGGGAGGTTGTGCTAATGATACCGCCAATGCCGCTAATGCATCTGCGTATGCTTTCTAGAGGTGCGGGATGTACTCGATGAAAAATTCTTCAAACGAGTCCGCCATCTCAACAGCCACCTGGTGATATGGAATTAGATCCAGATTTTTGACTTCACAGTCCCCATGAATCTGTCTGACTATGAGTTGTGAATCGCCATAGGCTTCGAGATATTCAACCCCTAGCTCTTTAGCGAAACTGAGTCCAATAAGCAGCACGTTGTATTCGGCCATATTATTGGAACACGGTTCAGTTAGTGAATAAGCCCGCGGCATCACATATTTCCCCGAGGAAACTAAGACAACTCTGACTCCGATAGAAATCTTAGAACATCCGGGGGGTGCTCGCCACATTAGTTGCTCAAGACGCTCCGTCAAAGTATAATCGCCATATTTGTTGGTGTGATGTAGTGTTGACTTCGTGGGCTTCATTTGGCAAGTCGTCATATAATTCTGCTGCGTCCGTCATCAGATTTGCTACCAAAAGATCACAAATCGCTTGTCCTTTGACCGACTTCTGTTGTTTGAAGTGAAAGTCATATTACGACAAGAGCAAGGCCCATTTCGCTAAATGTCAACTCATGGAGGCTAGTTGCATTATGAATATTTAGACTGGATTTATGTTGGAGATACCATAAATCGTCTGTCTAACTAAGTAGTGCCGCATCTTCTGAATCGCAAACACCAACGCAAGGCACTACTTCTCGACCATCGGATAGCGAGAATCAGCACCCACTAAAGTTTAGCTCAAGTAATACACTACTTGTTCGTGACCGCTGTCATCGTCTTGTGCAAGTAAAGCGCTTAACGAGTAGTCCGTTACCTTGGTGTAAATCAAGAATGGTTTACCCAACTGTAGTACAACGAGAGCGGGAGGCTTTGCTAGATGCGCTTTGATATCCTCGAATGCCTTCTGATAAGCGTCGTCCTAAACAAATGATACGCCTTTCTTGTTCAGCTTAGAGAGTAGCTGGCACTTCCCAGATAGATTCGAACTGAACCGTTGGATATAAGCCAATCACCCATGTAACCCTCTGAGTTCTCTTAGATTTCTCGGAGGTTGCAATTCTTGTATCGCCTTCACTTTATCTGGGTCAACATGAATACCCTTATTAGTGACGACGAATCTGAGGAACTTACCACTAGACATTCTAACGAAAGACTTAGCAGGGTTCATCTTCAGCTGATGAGCTCGCATGAGCTCAAACACTATCCTCAGGTCTTTGATGTGATCACTCTTGTCGCGGCTCTTCACGACCAAATCATCAACATTGCACTCGACCATTTTCTGGAGGTGTTCCTAGAAAATCTTTATCATCACTCGCTAGTATGTGGCGCCTGCATTCTTCAGGCCGAACGGCATGACTGTGTAGCAGAAGATGCCGAGGGGAGTTCTGAACACCGTGTGTTTCGCATCGTCCGGGTGCATCTTGATTTGATTATAACTCGAAAATCCATCCATAAAAGACATTCTCTCGAACCCACACGTATTGTCGATGATGACATCGGTTATCGGGAGAGAAAATTCATCTTTAGGGCATGCGGCATTCAGATCTCTGTAGTCGACACAGATCCTCATCATTCTATTTTTCTTCAAAACCAGGACAACATTTGCCACCCAATCTGGATGCTGGATCTCCATGATGAAACCTGACTCAATGAGTCTTTTTACTTCTGCGACAATTGCCTTCATAATCTGTGGACGAAACTGTCTTTGCTGTTGCTTGACAGGTTTGGCATCCCAGTTTGATATTGAGGTCGTGGGTCACCTATTTAGATCAAGCCCTGCCATATCTTCATAGTTCTAAGCGAACACGTCGATATATTCCCTAACAAGAGCGATCAATTCCTCCTTTTCGTCCGATGGAAGACTACTGCTCATGACGAAACCTTTTAGGACATAAGACCCTTGAAGACCTCACCAAGGCTGAATCGGAATCCCAAGCAAATGAGTCAGATGAATATCCATCTTCTGTATCGGGTGATCAGTTGTCAATCAACCAAGAGCACTCGTCTTCCTAGGAGGATACATACCCCAATCCTCTCCTGAATGCGTAATAGTTGTTAGGCTTTCCTTTTGGGACATGCGCAGCTTTAGGCGGGACTTGAGGACCTCGTCCGAGACAAAGACCACCCCCTTGCGCAAGATCGTACCCACACTTCTTCATGAAATCCAGTGTTTCTGGGCTATATCTGAAGTCTAGGCTCATTGTCATCAACATCCTCCCCCAAAAAGTGGTTCGGTGTTGGAGTTGTATCTCTGTTACCGTAGACCAAGTCTTTTTCATTACTTGTTCTACTCGGGATGACAAGTGTTGTCCTAAAAGAATCTCGGATCTGCTTCTGTGTTACACAGGATGACCGGGTCAGCAAGTGTAGCTCGGGGTCATCGTACAATTTTGTCATCACATCGGCAAAAGACAACGAGTACTCTAAATCATCTTTTATTAATTCGTCGACAAGTTACCAATTACAACCATTATCTGACGATTCTTCATCGTCAAGATTGATTACAATGGGTATAATATCATTTATAACAAAACTGCCATTGTAATCAGGCCTAGATTCGGTATCAGCTTCCCCACCGCTGTCCGTGCCTTGGGCCGATGATTCAGTATCGGACTTATCTCCGTAAAGGAGGGAGTCAGTGAAGTAATTCTCCATCCTCTTAAATGGTTGCTTGTCCACGACCACCGTCTTAACTTCATTATTCATGTCTACATATTTTAGACACTGATGAAGAGTAGAGGGAACTATAACATTATTATGGATCAAAGGCCGACCCAACAATAAGTTATAGGAAGTCTCTGTGTCAATCACATAATATGTGACTTCAGACTTCAGATTTCCCATTTGGCACTTCACTCAGATTACCAAGTGGCTGAGACCCGCTAGTGTTAAATCCGTAGATCACAGTGCCCGTTATGCCAGCTTACTAGCAGGAATCCCGAGGCTATACATGAGGCGCAAGGGCATGATACTCACAGCAGAACCCGAATCAACTTGAATCCGGTTGACTTCACTGGAGCTAAAATACCCGGTGAAATAAAGCCTGTCATGCTTGGAATTCCTCGTCTGCATGTCCTCCTTGGAAAAGGTGAAGTAGGGAAGGTGCTTGGTGGTAAGGTTGCACTGTTAGGCTACTGACATCTCCGGCTCTTCAAGAGTTGGCTTGATCTGAGTGAGGAATACTTCAGAGTCAGCCAGGGCCTCTTATAAGGCTTCCCAGGTCTCTTTAGACAGGCATAACAGCTCATAGTGAGTGATCCTCACCGGGATGTTAGCTAATTAGGCCATCACATCGAAGCAGTAGGAAGAGTTTGAGCTTCCCGGCGTCCAATCGGGCTATTGAACTGAGACTGCTTTGGGAGCTGAACCTCCTGAGGTTGCTTCTCCTTTGATTTGGCCGTGTTCTCCTTGGTAGCCGCCTGCTATTGTGCCTTTTCAGCACGTGTAAGGGTAGTCATGGCCACTCATAGCTCCATCAATGTCTTGGCATTCGGGTCAGGAGCTTCAAGATATTTGTACCTGTATTCGTGTCCGCTCCTAATGGCGAGGATTTTGGGTTGTTCTTCAGAGAGTTGGAATGTCACCATTCGTTCATCATCCTCCTCCAAGATTGCCAAAGTAGCATGGCATAATTTCCCCTTACCCTTTAACTTCTTTCCAGATGAAGAAGGTGCCCACTGATCATCTTCTAGCAGGTCAGGATGGACCCAAAGAATTTCGCCATTTGAAGTGGTGTGTGGCACAAGACCTTTTTCACATTGCCTGTGAGGATCGTCATTTATTGTCTTCACTCCCATTCTGACGACGGGCTTCAGTTGAAACCACGTCAACGGTACCGATCTGAAGTTGATAGATATGGTGTTCGCCCCCACTTTCTTCTCTTTGGAAGGCTTCGAGGTAATGACTCCCACATCAATCAAGGCTTGGATTTTATCCTTGAGATGGTAGCATGCCTTCGTCGGGTGGTGCACCGCCATATGGTACGCGCAGTACTTCGATCCGTGACCTTGTTAGCTTCCTCCCGATTCACGATCAGTGGGAGCTAGATTTTGTTATTATTCAGGAGGTATTTGAAGATGCTGGGAACCTCATCATCCTTGAAGGAGCATATCTTGGGGAACCTGGAACCAGGGAGATTCTATTGCTGTGGCCTCTGCTGCCATTGGGGCGACGACTGTTGCGGCGCTCGCTGTTGCCACTCTTGCTGCGGTTGTAGCTGTAACATCTGGTTCACAACTGCCATTCTTGCCTGCTCCTTGCACTTACTGCGTGGGATAAAATTGCATTTGGGAGCTTCTGTCATCGGCTGGCCTCTTTCTACCTTCTTCCTCTTGAGGAACCGCTCAGCTTGCTCTCCACACACCTTTAGATCCTTCCATGTTCTGGACGGTGCTATTCACATCGCTTCGAGCACATCCAACGATAAGTTGTTATGGCAGGTTTAGAGGATAAACTCCTCAGTTATCAGATCCCGGCAGTTCATCGCCTTATTCCGGAACCGTTTGACGAAGCTATCCACTGTTTCTCCATATTTTACTTCTCATCCAATAATGTTCTGATGGATATCTCGGTATCGTTGTTAAAGAAGTTCGCAAGGAACATGGACTCCATATCATCCCAGCTGGTAACGCTCCTTGGTTTGAGACGGCGGTACCAATCGAAGGCAGCTCCACGAAGGGTGCCAACGAATGACTGAACTATCAATGGCTCATTTCTAGAAATAACCCCAAGTGGGATTTAAAGTAGATCAGGTGCTGGGAAGGGGACCCCTTTCCGTCGAACGGTGTAAAGTTAATTAAACTAAACTTCGACGGATATGGGATCGACTCCCACTCCCTTGGGTATGGACACGGTATTCCGGTTTTCTTCGCCTCTTGAGTGGAGATCGAAGTGTTGATCTTACTCTCGATGTCCTTTATCTTCTTGTTCTCAAGAACGGCGATATTACCACTGGCGTTCTCTTAGCTACCCCCAACATTTCGTTCATCAGGGGGATGTCCGGCACCATGGTTTTCTTCCCCGTCTGTGTCGCTGTCAACTTGATTGATATTGTTGCAACGACTGGTTTCACCTTAACGGTTCGTCAGTGCTTGGATTTGTTGGTCATGCATTTCTCTCATCTGCTGCATGGCCATCTCCATTTCGAACTTGAAGTTCTCCTTCTGCATGGCCATCGCTTCTTCGAGCATTTTGGACACCTGTTCGGCACTAATCATAGGTGCTTCATGGGGTTGTCCTTCACTAGAAACTGTATTATCGAAAGCTAGTGCAGAGCCATCATCCGACACTTCATCATCTGACGGCAACCTCTTCAGGATTTTGTCGTAATTAGAACGTTGAATCGTCCCGGTGTGCAACTGACGGATCCGGTCAGATGGTCGGGGACCGGCACGAGTTGACATCCCTCTGCTTGTCATGCTGTTGGTGACTCTTAGCTATTCATTGCTTTGAGCCACCGAGCTTCTCCTGTGGAAGCATTTTGACCTGGGCTTTAGCATTTCGGCACCAAGTCTGTCGAAGACCGACACCCTTTCTGGAGCCGTTTTGTTACAGTTGCACTCCGATAGCACTTCCCTGATCAGCATGAAATAGGGGCAACGTACAGACTTCTCAGGGGAACTCCTCTTTCGAGATTTATTCATAGCCCCAGTACGATAGTACAACTCATCGGCATGAATGCCGAAGCAACCCATCATGTGTTGGCATAACTTCTCAGGTATAACGCCGTCGTCATCAGACGAAAACATCTCCTTCTGAGGACGGACTACCTTATCAAAGTTCCTAAAAGTAACTCGTCTCGACGTTCGCCTGTGTGGGCGTGAAGTCTCGACGGACTCTTGAACCTCGATTCTCAGTCCAGTGTGTAGAGCTAGAGGGATCTCCCTGTCTTTGAGGTGGGTGCAGCCTCCTGCATTAGGAGTGACCCTTAATTTCCTCAATGGACCCAGGCGTTCCTTGATCGGAATTTTGCCTCGATCATCTTGCAACGGGTCGAGGCGCTCCGTGATTGTTGGCTTGCTAGTTGAAGCAGGAACTAGCTTAGCCGGAAGTTTGGACGTGGACGTCGACAATGGTCTCGGCACCTGGGTGACTGAAGTTGGGGCGCTGGTGGACTTTGGCCTCGGCGCCGGGGCAACTGGAGTTGGAGTTGAGGCACTGGCGGGCTCTGGCCTAGGCGCCGTGGTGCTTGGAGTCAGGGGGCCTCCAGACTTGGAGGATTCTCAGTGGCTTTGTGGCCACATCCTCCTTCTTCAGTATACGGGCTTCTTGCACCAAAGCCTGCGCCTGCGCAAGGAGTGCGCGGCGCTTCCGGATGTGCTCCTGAAGCATTAAACAGTTCTGCTTAACTCAGACCCATTCATTTTTTGACGACTTAGTGGGGCTACTAACCCTCTGAGGCTGAAGCCTCTGAGTCAATCTGGATCTTAGATCCACCGGAGGAACTTGGGCTGCGGGCGCCGAGGGGATCTTACCGCTTCCTGCAACTTTGGCGGCAGCGAGGTTAGAATCGTCCTCCTGGGACTCAACATCTGAGGCCCACCGGATGTTCCTTACAGCAGAGACCCTTCTGGACTTGCGGGGAGAGGCAGATCTAGATGAGGAGGAGAGATACTCCTCGAACTTCTGTTGGTCGAACTCGTATTTGACCTCCTCCTCGACCGAGATCTGGACCCGCGGCTGCGACACGACGATCTCAGATCTGAGACCGTTAGCTCCGACTGTGGTCGCCAGCTTGTTCGCAGGGAAAGTTGACTTGATTTCCATTGCAAATGAACCCATTATAGCTCTTAGCTTTTACAATGAAATTCAATAAAAATATCGCCTTTTTATAAGGCTTACAATAAAAATTAAAAAAGATTACAACTTTTTCTTCGTTGTTTGAACAAACGCGGGATCCGTTCGTCGGATCCTCGCTTGCATGGGGTCTTGGCCTGTACCGAGGACTCTTTTATCCGTTCGTGGACCACCGTGTGATTAGATCTAGATGCTAGATCTACAGATCTATGGTGATTATTTCACGAAGGAAACAACTGCCAACGGGGGTCAACTCACGAAGGAGATGATCGCCGGAGTGAGTGAAATCGACTAAGCGAAGTCACGCACGAACCCTGAGATTAAGACGAAACTTAATCTAGAGGATAAGACTGTAGATCTGACCTAGATCGACGTAGACCTGGTCTGGATCTCCTCCAAACCTCCTCCTTGCTACGTAGATCTGAGTTGGGATGTGTTCTTCATGTGCACGGGATGTAGATCTGATTTTCTTCTTGGCAAAGGTTCAGATCCGTGCAAAGAACTCTCAGAAACCAAGCCTCAGATACAAAAATTTCCAATCTCTGAACTGAGGACCCCCCTTGCCTATTTATAGGCAAAAGAGAGAGAGGAGGGGGGGTTTGGTGCGGTTACGGGGGAAAGTGGCTCAGCCCAGGCCAAGCTGTCTCAGCCTTGGCTGCGACTTTCTCAGTCTTAGCTGAGTCTTCTCAACTTTCGACCTTGCTCGCAACCCTGTTTTGGCGATTTTGAACCCAGTTTATCCGGTTGCCTCAATTCTCGAGCCCGGTTGACTGTTTCATCAATTTTGGAGTTCGGTTGACTCAATTTCATCGTCGTTCGAGTCCGGTTGATCTCGTCTTGTCGACGTTTAAATCTGGTTGATTCGTTTTGTCGAAACTCGCTGATCTGAAGCTTCATCGTTAGATTTATTCCATGATTCGTCGCTTTACTGACTTGCACACCTTGCCAATTCGCTTCATGCTTTCATCGACTCACTTTATGCATTTTGCGGCGTGGTTACATCATCAGCGGTTCTTGGTCACATCGTCAGATGGGTCATCGATTGCCAATCTATCGGCACGAGTCACGTTCGGGTGCTGATAGGCAATTTTTAATGCCTATAAATATGGCATTGATTATGCAGAAACATTTACTCTTGTAGAGAAGATGATATCTATTTGCACACTCATTACTGTTGCTGCTTCTCGAAACTAGCCCTTATATTATATGGACATTGAAAATGCATTTCTTAATTGTGATCTTTCTGAAATAGTTTATATGACTCTGCCTCCCAGTGTTGAGGCCCCTCCTGACCATGTTTGTCGTCTTCATCATGCTATTTATGGCCTCAAACAAGCTCCTCGTGCTTGGTTTAAATGGTTGCACCAATCTCTTCTTATAGCCGGGAGTACTAATAGTCTTGTTGACTATGCCATGTTCTATCCCTCCTCACCCAAAGGTCTTTCCATTGTCCTCTATGTGAATAACATGATTATTACTAGGGATGATACATATACTGTTACCTATCTAAAGCGGCATCTCCAAAGTTAGTTTGAGATGAAGAATCTTAGATTTCTCCGCTACTTCTTAGATATTGAAGTTGTATCTTCCTCTAGGGATATAATATCTCTCAGCATAAATATATTGTCACATTCTTGAGTGGGCTTCCCTCACTAATTTATCGCTCTTATCGTCTCCACCAGTTTCTAAGCATATGTAGGTCAATCTGAAATTTCGTCGAGACAATGGAGATCCATTCATAAATCCCATGAACTATCGAGAAATAGTTGGTTCATTGATCTATCTCTCCAACACTCTTCTGAATATTGCTCATGCGGTGCACATTTTGAGCTAGTTTGTTAGTGCTCCTACCTCTATACACTATGCAACTCTTTTTTATGTGCTCCGCTATATTTGTAGCACCAAGACCTGATCCCTGCTATTTCCCTCAGACTCCTCATTGTCAATTAGAGTATTCTCTGATGCTAGTTGGGCTGATGACCCAGATAGTCATCACTCCACCACTAGTTATTGTGTCCTTTTGGGTCTTTCCCTTATCTCCTGGCATAGTAAACATCAAGACAGTGTATCTCGCTCTACCACTAAGGCAAAATATAGGGCAATGACTGACACTACTGTTGAGCTTAAATGGCCGCGCAATTTTTTACATGATTTAGGTGTGGATGTGCCTCCTGATATTCCTTTATACTGTGATAATCGAAGTGTCATTCGCATAGCCAATAATCCTATGTTTCATGATCGAACAAAACATATCGATGTTGCTTGCCATCTGGTCTGCCAAGAATATGAACCTCGTCGAATCTCTCTATCATTTATTCTTTCCAAGGGCCAAGTGCCTAATCTTTTTGCCAAAGCACAAACTCAATCTCAAATCAAGTATTTTTTGTCCAAATTCTCGGTTTTCAATTCACCGTGAGTTTAAGGGGGGATGTTAATTATAATAGTATATATTCATAGTTATTTAGGTTCTTCTTTCTGATCTTCCTTGTTTGGTTTCCAATATGTATACAAATCCTTGTACACAATAGTATTAGATATCAATGAGAGCTATTTCCTTCTCCATATACTTGTTTTGACAATCACTTTTGGAAAGAACTTAAGAAAAAAGTAAATTATTTTTTAAAGTTTTGTTATCTCATTTTAGTCAAACATATCATATCTAACTAAACAAAAGAATCAAAATTCTAACTATATATATATATACAATTCTATTTTACAATTGATTATGTTCTAATTGTTCAAGATTCGTAGACTTAGCTGGTAATGATGCTCCTCTTTCATCTAGCATCTTTACCATCCAAGCAATCATGAGAATCATCAAACAAAGTGAAAGACAAATCATTGAAACAAATAGCATTTTAGTTGAAACCCTCAAAGGTTTACACTGTTGATAAAGGGCATTATTGAAGGCATCTTTAAGGAATGAGCAATGAACTAGTCTTCTCAAATCAGAGTAAGCACGAAGGACACCCTGAAAAAACTGAATATTTGATATGATTGTTTTTGGTAAATCTTGCTTCCTCTTCATGAATACCTACAAAGCATGAAAATTTTCTACATGAAAATCAAAATTCCATTTACGTTAAAAATTATTCTGGTTGATTGTACCAAAATACTTACGTTGAGCATGCCCTTAATTGAATCATTATTCATACATCCACTTGCATTGTAGTTGTATTGTGGTAGGTTGGAAAAAGGATCACACACCATCTTGGGTTTGAGCCTGCTAGATGCTCCAGATTCTTGTTCCATGATGCTAACTAACTTTGTTATATTGAAGTTCAACTGCAATACCCAGTAAGAAAGTTATATAGACACAAAAATCTTTTAGGAATTTCGGATAACAAACACGTGCAAAAGTTTTAAGTGATTACATGAATTTTCAAACCTGTTGAGAACACAACCAACTCTTTAATCTTGTAATAGCTCTCTATTAATTGCAACTGCCGATCAGACTATTCATCCTGGTTCTTAGAGAAAATTCTGAAATGTCCAGGGTGAAGTTTTCTTTATAGAACCTTTTGATTCTAGTTAGATTTTGTTTCTAATCTCTTTTAGTGCCGGTGGTTTTTGCTCTGGAAGGTGTTACTTGGTTGTATTAACACTTTCTTCTTCCAAATTCTAAATCATTTTCAGTCTACTTCTTCTAATCATATTATTAACTGTAAGAGATATCTCAAAGATGACTGATCTATTATCTCCTATAATTTTCCTTCTTGTTGTTCCTAGCAAAATGCTAATTAAATTTGGATCATAATCAAAAAACTTATCACCTTCCTAAATTTCTAAATAGAATACAGCAACTAATTAAGAACAGAATCAATGCATGGTGATTTAATCCAATACATCCAAAGGCATACAAATTACAATCGAAAACTGTAATATAAGATTGCTACCTGTGTCACGAAAATATGAATCCAGAGCCTAAGCTCTGACATTGTAGCATCTGCAGATTCAGTGGTTGGACAAGGCAAGAGTGAGCTGAGGCTGCTGTTGCTTGGATTTTGTTTAAATTCTTCCAAGGCTGAACAAGTATCCTTGATGTAACTACAAGATTTTTATGGAAGCTGTCATTTTTTACCAAAAAGCAAGCAATTGCAGTACGTACACCTCAAAAATATTCAAACGAAGAACACGTATTAATTATAAAGGATGATATATGGATCGGTTGATATTTGAATGTAATTAAGCAAGAAAAGGATGATATATAGTTACATGTGGAGAAAGAAATCCAAGCCAGTAAGCACCCAGCATATAGTAGTTAACACCCAGGACATCCATATCACCCTGCCAAACAAATTAATTAGTTACCTAATTAGTTTATTATTTGTGTACAAAAGATAGGTATTAGACCGGAAAGGAAATATACTATATTCATGGTATTAGGTTAATTACATGATTAGTCCAGGGCGCCAATGAAGCAATAGTACAGCTGCACCAAAACAAATAGGCGTTCATTCGAAAATTAATGATAAAAGTACATTGATGATGAATATGTTGGAATAATGAAGTTATAAGTTATTACTTGTATTGGAATAATGAGCTACTTTGTACAATCCAAAGAAGTGTGTACGTAGAGTTAGCTACGTTCTTTATGGGGTTGATTTCAGTGAGGAAACAAAAGCCCTGATTTGTAGGTTCTTTTGCAGATTACCCCCTAACCTATTTTAATTCCACAAAACCCCCTGAACCTTGAGAGGTTTTGCACATAAGCCCCATAAACTTTTTGTATTCCTATAAATCTCTTGATGATTTCACTTTAAACTCCCAAAATAACACTATCAAGTCTAAAATATCACGTGTAAAACATGTGATCAGAAAAGGAAAAATACCCCTTGGCAGTTAAAATTTAATGGAAATAATAACAATGATAGAATGGCCAGTTTTCAAGGTTTAACGGGTGTTTTTATCCTTTCTTGGTCACCTGCTTAGCATGTAATGCCATACACTTGATCGTGTTAGTTTGGGAGGTTAAAGTGAAAGTCTCAAGAGGTTTAGTGGAATAAAAGAAGTTCAGGAGGTTATGTGCAAAACACCTCAAAGTTTAGGGGCTCTTGTGGAAATAAATAGTTAAGGTGGTTATCTTCAAAACCCCCAAGTTTAAGGTGTTTTCTGATATTAGCCCTTCTTTTTACTATTATTACGTTTTACTCTTCCATAAAATTCCAATAAATGACAGTACTCTCTTTATCATACCCCAAAAAAAAAATTTTTTTGAGTCATGTTCTACTTGAGAAACGACTTAATCTGAATAATACTTATTTATTTCTCTTAATTTTTAGTAGTTGATTCCTCACAGCAAATGTGGCTGAGCCTTACCTATGGCAGCAGAGACCAACGCAAAGCTCAGACAAACTATTCCCACAGTAACACCATATCTACAAAGACAAGCATGTATGTATCATTGAATGCTCTCTAGCACAGAGAAACAAATAAAAGTTACAAATTACAAAATATGATGATAATACTTACACACAAACTTATACTAGAAATCCATGTACATGACTGTATAGTAACTATAAAACCGTTTACCCAATTCTTAGGAGGATTTATCTCATAAATAAATCACAACTATCTAAAAATTAACGGATGGTGAACATTAACGAAGTGGACTCTCCACTGTCAGGCACAGTGAAGATAATCCAAATACAGTAAAATTGAGAAAAGTTTTCTTTTTAACATAGGATTGATGCAAATTAGGATGATCGCACCTAAACTTCAAACAACCATAATTTTTGATCTGGCTGCATTCTAGGTGAGGAGTCTGCGAAAAGCTCTTTTCAAGCTCTTGGAACGTGGAAAATCGAGTAAAACCCATTTTAGATGTTTTTAAGGCCCAAAATCTTTCATTTCGGGTTGGTTCTTGTTTAGGCATTGTACGATTTCGGATATTTAGGTTTTGGTTTGTAGCCACTAGGCATATTGTTGGGCCTACGGAAGCTAGGTGGGTAATTGATTTCAGTTTTAGAGGATTGAGAATGAAGAAAGTAGAAGGGAAATGGGAAGAGGCTAAGAACTTGAAGGAACTTTGTCAGAATTGTTCCAAAGCTTGGTTACAAAACTTACATTCAAGGCCTATTTATAGGCTCATAAGAAATTCTCTAGAATGCTTAGGATCTTCATGATACATCAAGTTTCTAGAGAAGTCTATGTAATTCTATTTTCTACATATATCCATGTCTATATATCTAGTTCCTAGATTATTCTAGTTATTTCTAGTTTACATACCTTTCAAAAATATTCTAGAGCTTTCTAGAATTATAAATTATCTTCTAACACCCCTTCTTAATTTGTAATTCCTAACTCATTTCTAAATAGTATAAACGTTTTAGAGGGTAATGCTTTCGCGAAGATGTCTGCTAGCTGCTCATTTTTTGAGATGAACTCTAGCTCGATCTCCTTGTCTTCAAAGAGCTTTGTGATGAAATGATGACGAATCTCAATATGTTTAGTTTTGGCATGAAAGACTAGATTCTTTGTCATGGCTATTGTAGACTTGCTATCGCAGTAGAGAGTAGTTGGTGACTCTTGATCTTGTTGTAAATCAGATAAAATCCTTAAAAGCCATACTGCTTTGCATGTGGCACTTGTAGGTGAGATATGCTCTGCTTCTGCAGAAGATAAAGCTATAATTTATTATTTCTTTGTGGTCTAGGATATTACCTTAGATCCCAGAGTGCTTTTGTGATCATCAATACAACTAACCTAGTTGCTGTCAGTATTGCCGACTAATGCACTGTCTTCTTCTATTGTTTATTTTATTCCCATATTCTTTGTACCTTCAAGATATCAAAGAACATGCTTTGCTGCTGCCTAGTGTAGTTTGCTTGGATTGCTCATGAATCTGGATACAACACTTACAACATACAACATGTCCAACATTGTATTTGTGAGTAGATTAGCAATCTGACTAGGCTTCTGTAAGTTGAGACATCCACCTTCAGTGCTCCATCATTCATTGATAGTTTTTCATTCAGTTATGCTGGTGTAACTACAAGATTGTAATTCTTCATATTGAACCTCTTTAGAAGATCTTCACAGTATTTTTCTTGATTGATGAATATTTCTCCTTTAGTTTGCTTTACTTATATTTCTAGAAAATATCTCATTAATCCTAAATCTGTCATCTCAAAATCTTCTAAATTCTTCTTTTTAAATTCTTCAATCATCATGGTGTTAGTGCCACAATAAATCAAATCATCAACATATAGGCAAACAATAAGGAAGTTTGTATGTTTTTTCTTCACATATAGAGATGGCTCACTTGGGGGCGCCTTTGAAATCCACGCTTGTGGAAGTGGTTGTCAATTTTGTTATTCTAGGCCTGTGATGCTTGCTTCAATCCGTATAGTGCTTTATGCAGCCGATAAACTTTATTTTTTTTTCTCCTTTGATTACGTAGCCCTGTGGTTGTTCAACATAAACTTCCTCTTCAACTTCTCCATTTAGGAATACTGACTTGACATCCAGCTGAAACACTTTATACTTGAGCTGAGCTACTAGTATCAATACCATCCTTATGGTCTCCATACAAGCAATTGGGGCAAATGTCTCACTGAAGTTGACTCTTGGTTGCTGAGAATAAAACTGTTCGTGACCAATTGAGCCTTGAGCTTCTAAACAGAGTCATCTTCATTGTACTTGCTTTTGTATATCCACTTAAGGCGGATGACCTCCTTTCCTTGTGGAAGATTGACCAACTCCCATGTCTTGTTCTTCTCGATCATATATATTTCTTCATCCATTGCTTTTCTTCATCGTTCATCTTGAACAGTTCCTTCAAATTTCTATGGTTCATAGGAGAAGAACGTCATATCATAGGAGTCATAAATATGTTCAAGTGAACACACCTTCCTCGTTGGTGAATTCTGTGTTTGAAGTTGATGCATCTGGAGATCTTAGACTAGGAGAATCTTGATGTAATGTGGCTCCCCTCCTTTCTTCTTCAATGATGCATGGGGCTGAGGTTTGATATGATTCACTATTCTATGTTCCTGTTTCATCAAAGACAACATCTCTAGAGACCACCAATTTGTTAGTATCAGGATTGTATAGCCTGTAAGATTTGGATTTTTCACTGTAGCTAATACAGATGAGTTTTTCTTCTTTTTCATTAAACTTTTCTTTTCTTAATTGTATTGGTTTGCGCTCATATGCAATACTGAACACCTTAAAGAAATCCACTTTCACCTTTCACCTATACTAAGCTTCATATGGTGTCTTGTCTGGCACAACTTTTGCTGGTGACCTATTCAAGATATAAACTGCTGTATATACCGCCTCAGTCCATAGTTTGTTTAGGAAATTTTTACCTTTTAATATGCTCCTGGGCATCTCCACATTGATCTATTTCTTCTTTCTGCTACTCTATTTTATTATGGACTGTACCTTGTTGTTAGCTCCTTTTTTATTCCATGATTTTTGTAGAAATTTTGAATTCATTGTAGGTGAACTCTCCTCTATGATTAGTTCCTACAACTTTCAATTTGTGGCCACTTTGCTTTTCTACAAGAGCCTTAAACTCAATAAATTTTGAAAATACTTCTATTTTTTCTTTTAATAAATATACCCACATCATTCGACTACATTCTTCAATGAATAATAAGAAAATCTTCTTTCATTCAATGATGTGGTGTGTGTTGGGCCACAAACATCAGTATGTACCAATTCTAACAGGGGTTTTGCTCTCTAGGATATTTTCATAAATGGTAAGCGATGCATTTTTTCATAAATGCATCTTTCAAAAACTTTTTCTTCTTTATTTATGTGTGGGAGTTCTATCACCATATTCTTTATTTTTAGCAAATCCATACTCTTGAAATTTAAGTGGCCATATCTTTGATGTCATAATGGACATTTTCTTCTAATTTGAGTGAAAGATTATCTGCAGATATTTTTAGAGGAAAAACTTTGTTAGAAGTCATTTTTATTCTGGCCACTATTTGTTTATTCTTATCATCTATTATTACACATTCATTCTTAAATTAAATTGACTGATTATCCTTTTCTAGATTAATTATCCCACACTAAGTAGATTTTGAGTTACCCCTAGAACATAAAGAACACTTAATATGTATTTAGTCTTACCTCCTGTATTACGGACTGCTATCACTCCCTTTCCTTTGATATTTTTTAAATTTTCATCTTCAAGCTTTATTTGGGAGTTTGCTCCATCCTTCAGCTCCATGAAACTACTTTTTTCCTGGCATATGATTGATGCATCCACTATCCAAATACCAAATATATTTTTCTTCTGATTGTGCATTAAAACATGATTAAAATAGGTGATTCATTTCTGTTTCTCTATAGTGGGCTTCATTATCTTTCTAATACCAGTAATCTTTTTGGGAGTGATTAACATTTCTATAGTTAGTGCATTTAAATCTGCAACTACAGTGTTATGTCTTGACTTATTGAGGTAGACTTACCTTTTGAGAAATATTTGTCTCTCTCGTTTATTCTTCCTTATCTCCTGAACTTTCTTTCATGGTAGTTGCCTCTTCCATCTTATGATTTCTGAGAAAATCTTCTTTGTTTGTTCTCTTTAGTTCCATCTCCTTCTTTCCTTGAAAATGTCAATTTTGGCTTGAATGCTTGCTCCACCTCTTGGTTTGAAGATGTGCTTCTTTTAAGCTCATATGATTCCAAAGAAGCCATTACAAAATTTAGTTCTGATAAATCTTTAGATTCTTCTACGGCATCGACAATATGATCCTATGTAGGAGGAAGACTTTTTAATATCTTCTCAACAGAAAACTTTTTAATATCTTCTCAACAATCTTCTTATCCTCTGAATTGTCGCCATAGCTTGTAATTTGATTAATAATTGAGGTAACTCTATAAGAAAGTTCTTTCACAAATTCATTATTTTTCATCTTTATGTTATCAAAATCTCTCCTCGATAGAGATTACCTTTTTGAAGCCCTTGAATTCTTATTTGAGTATGTCCCATGTATCTTTTGATTTTGATGTGGACATTATCCGGGGAAAGATTGCTTTGCTTACCCCATGTTGGATAAAGAGAAGTGCCTTTGCATCATTTTCTTGTTCTCTTTATACTCCTTTTGCTTTGCCGGTGTTCATGATGCTAACATCGCCGAGTCATCTAGACCCTCATAGCCTTCTTTGACGAGCTCCCAAAGCTTTCGAGAGATGAAGAGAGTCTTCATTTGGAGGGTCCAAAAGTCATAGCTTTTGCCATCGAAAATGGGGACTAAGTTTTGGAAGTAGTTAAAAAAAGATAAAGAAATTGGTGATGAGGCTGCCATTTACAATGGTAGTGAAGGCTAAAGACCTTCAAGATTGGTTTGTGGTGGAATAAGATGGCTCCGATACCAAATTTGTTGGGGCTTGGAAAGCTAGATGGGTAACTGATTTTAATTGTAGAGGATTGAGAATGGAGAAAGTAGAAGGGAAATGAGAAGAGGCTAAGAACTTGAAGGAAATGTGTTGGAATTGCTCCAAAGCTTGGTTACAAAGCTTACATCCAAGACCTATTTATAGGCTCGTAAGAAAATCTCTAGAATGCTTAGATTTTTCATGATACATCAAGTTTCTAAAGAATTCTATATAGTTCCATTTTCTACATACATCCATGCCTATTATATCTAGTTCCTAGATTATTCTAGATATTTTTAGTTTACATGCCTTTTAAAAATATTCTAGAGCTTTCTAGAATTACAAATTATCTTCTAATACATACTGCTCTATATTTAAGTTAGTGAACTTTAAAAGCTTTTTCTTTTTCTTTTGCTTTTTCTTTTTTTTTTTTTTTCCTGCGTCAGACATTGTATGTTCTCTCACTAATAGATTAGCATAAAAAAGTGTAACTAGAGAAATTAAAAAGAAGGAACGTTACTTACATGAGTTGAAGAGCATCATGGAACAAGTGACCAGCAGTTCGCATGACCATTCGAATATCTACTAATTTCCTTCTAAGGTCCGTTCTTGATGAGCCAAGAAGAGTGCAGGGGGGGTCGTTGTACGGGCACAAGAGCACGTGTATCTGGTCCATGGCACGCATGACTCTTCGGATGGCATGACAAGTGGCTCCGCCGGCCGCCATTAATGTCTTTTCTAGCGTTTTTGCACCATGGCGGAAGTTATGGCATGCAACAAGGATGAGACCTGAAGAAACTCTTTGAACATTTTTGAAGTCAATATTTGTAGTAATCTAGTTATTGTGCATTAATTAGGGGGAAATGATATATGTGTGATTGGTTATTTGTTTCCTTTGGATGCAAGATGCTTGAGATATGCACTGTGTTCAAGGCTGGAAATTGCCTTGCTGGCTGATCTCCTACTGCTCTGCAGCTGCCTCCTCAAGAAACCAGGAGGAGGCCCCTGATGTAAGAGAGGTGGAATCTTCACCATGGAAGATTAGCGTTCTTTTGGTATAGGATAAGTTGAAACAATTGGCGCTGAGTGATTTGATGCGATATCTCTCCCTAGTAGGTTTTTCGACAAGGAACATTTTACCCTTTCACTCCTCCTCAACAACTGGAAAGGAAAATTTTCGCTGGCAAATAAACGGGTTTTGATTATAACTTTGTGTTGTTAATTTTTACTTTCTAGTCATTTTTAATTCGAACAAATAATCTATTGCAATCAGTGGGTCACAACACTCACATTGTGCTCGGAGCCTTGCAGAGCCTAGGCGTGGAAGTGAATTTTCTTGAAGCCCTTTCTAGCCCATCCAAAGATTCAAAACTTTATTATTATTATTATTACGATAATAAAGAATTAAAATTAGGAAGTTAAGATTATAACTTTGTCCATCTGACATGTGACCGCAGGTTAAGCATAATTTTTTCCTCACTTGAAACCTTCACTATTTTATACTTTTGACAAAATTATCTATCCAAGTTCATCTACATGGAAACAGCGCAAAGCTTGATTGGTTTGGATGATCCGAAACATAGCTTTGTTGGACAGGGATAGGTATTCTTTGACTTACAGCTACATGGTAAAGATGACAATTACTCGAAGAGTATAACTGTTTATATATATATATATATGAGAAATATGGGTATGCTTGGTACCAAGCACAACTTTGAGTGCTTGGTAGTGAGGTGTATCAATCACATCCAATCTCCAACTCATGTGCTTGTGGTCCCCCATTTGAGGAGTGGATGTGATTGATACACCTCA
>JBAKGM010000365.1:13934727-13948989 GCA_037177215.1 Asparagus racemosus | reverse complement strand
CCAATAACTATAAATATTAAAGTTTGTGTGGTTCTAATGACTATTAGGTTCTCTTGAAATTATGTTTTTGGTTAAGCACTACTTATCATGTTTGTTATTTTGTGAGGACTTTTGGGTTCCCATGAAATTGTATTTTAGGTTAAGCACTTATTCTTAGTTTTTTTTTACATAATTACTCTTCAGCTCAAAATATAGTTATGCGTATGCAATAATATGATGAAGGATAATGTTTTAGATTAAATAACCAATATTATATTATGTAAAGGCCTCTTTGTGCATGTAGAAAGACACAATTTCGTCTTGACTAAGTTAAATCTGAGAAATATTTGACCAATAATTTCTTCATATTCTTTATTTAGAAGAATGGAGAACTTGTTTGTAGTTATACCATAGAACTGTGTCTAATGCTGTACAAATATGTACAGTGTACTAATGTAGTAGCTAACTATTTTGATTTGGACTTCCATGAAAGGAGAGAATGAGCACTAAAGAGTAACTTCTAGAAAAAACATAGCAGGATGGATAATTAAATTATTTGAAGAGATGAAGAGTCAATAGGAAAGTTTGATTAATGTCGAAGGTTAAATAAAAATGATATTTACTCAATTTATCAATATAAGAAATTAAATAATATTGAAATATCCTTAAATTTATAATCTAAAGTGAATCACTACATAAAAACAGTAGAGTTTGGACCATAAGGATACTATTTGGTAGTTATTTTCTTTATAAGAAACCTATGTTGATACTATATTAGAGTGGATCCCTAAACTTTTGCTATTTTGAGATAAACCCCTAAAAATTATTGTTTAAATTATAAATTTAACATTAAAAATTAATTTAATAACATATGTTAATCTATAATTGTATCATATATCACGTGCAATGCACATATGACATACTAGTTTTGTTTAGATATACTTTGAATTATAAAATTAGATGGGCCCAATCCCAACCTCCTATAGAACAGGGACACTAATCCAAGCCCCATCCAGCTAGAGAGCCACTCATCCACCCCAGCCACCAATCACAATCCACCACATTTCATATTACTTTATTTATTTTTATTTTTTTAATTCCTCAATTATTTCATACCCTTTATTACGGTCGCCCTCGCGGGCAATACCGCAGCGCTCCCTGAATCGGGCCTGGAGATGCTTAAGGTTCCTCTGTCTTTTTTTATTTAAAAAAAAAACCCTAATCTCTAATTTATCCAGCTCCAAAAAAGCCCTAACTTCTCCTCTAAGTCAATCCATGGGGCTGCTGGAAACTATCCTCAATTGGCTCCGGAGGTGAGATCCTCAACCTCTCCCGCGTTACTCGTGGGTTCGTTTGTTCTTTTGATTCGAGTCATCGGATTTTTAGGGTTTGAATCTGATTTTTTGCGTTTCGTTTGTTTAGGTCAAATTTTGAATTTTAGGGTTAGTAACGGTGAAAAGGGACAAAGATCAAGATCGGAATTTTATTTGTTTGGAGCTGTAGGAGTCGATTGAGATAGAGTAGATTGTATTATTTCCCTTAATTTTTTTATTCTTGTTTGCAGCCTTTTTTTCAAGCAGGAAATGGAGCTATCTTTAATAGGACTGCAGAATGCTGGGAAAACTTCCCTCGTGAATGTCATCGCAGTATGTACAATTTGATGTCTGCAAAGGATATTTAGTTCTTGATTAGTGTAATTTGGGCTTTAGATACTAATAAAATTTTCCTTTTTTTCCAATTTTTGTGCAGACTGGTGGATATAGTGAGGACATGATTCCTACTGTAAGTATAACATTCAACATATAGGACTACTGATTGTCGTTCTTTGTTATGCATCGATTAGCTTTTGTCGGGTATTGAATAGATTGGATTATATAGGTGGGATTCAATATGAGGAAAGTAACAAAGGGAAATGTCACGATAAAGCTGTGGGATCTTGGAGGCCAGCCGAGGTTTCGCAGTATGTGGGAGAGATACTGCAGAGCGGTCTCGGCCATCGTGTAAGTTTTAATGGTTAAATTTTAGACCATTTCCTTCTGGGTGTTGTTATTTTCTGTACCTGCCCTATCCTGTCTTATATATTCTTGGGACTTATTTGTTTTCTGGAGGACTGTGGAGTCTTCTACACGGTCTTACAAAGGCTTTACTACATTCTTCGATGATTGCCTGGTTTCCCTTATTGTTAATTCGGGATCATTTTACTTTCATATAGTGATTTCATAATTTGTATAACTTAATATTTTTTTGAGAAAACAGCGATATTGATAACCAAATAGCTAACAAGTATATCTGACTAGAAAATGAATAGTAAACATTAAGGAGCTCTTTTCTTGGTTTTATCATCAATGTTAGTTTGCATGTTGTTTTTGTGGACTAGGAATCTTTTGAAATGCACAAAGCCTTGCAATGCATCGCATGCAAGAATATTGATGATACAAAACTACTTTCAGTAGAAGTATATAAAACCTGTTTTTTTATGTTAGTAGTCTTCATGTTTTGCATATTGGATCGTCATGGGATGCATATTGGACATATGAGTACATACAAACTTATTTTTACTAATTAATAAATACTGATCCTTTGACATATGTCTGAGAAAATCAAGAACATATATCATGCATCTCTTCATGAATTGAGGTCACAAGCTGGTTTTGGTTTCAAGATTTGTTTTTCGGCAGACATGGATGGTAAATGTTGAAATAGATGAATGAAAGAAAGTAAAAGACAAATCCTTGTTTAAAGAATGATGAGGACAAGAGTTGTTTTTTAAGGATATCTCATTACCTTCTGCCCACCACTATGCGATGTGGGGGAGCCCCATGGAAGTTTCTGTATTAATCAACCTTTATTTTCCTTCATATACTGAGTATTGCCTCTGAGCCATTTACAGTGTTCTGGTCTCTTCATGGAAATATAATTCAGAGAAGTCCATAAGTCAAAAATGCATATCAGAAGAAGGATTGTAATTGCGTCTAAGAAATAAGAGTACCTTGGAAACAAAAAAATGTATGTGCATGTGTGTGTGACCGGGGATGGGGGGTGCGGGGGGTGGGGAACGGACTCAGGGAGGGAGGGAGGAAGGCACGCGGTTGTGCTATGAATGGTGAAAGGACATGGTGATGCGGAGTAGCGTGAAGGCTCCGATCTGAGAGCGATTTAATCTCTAACATGAATTCTTCAAAAACTATTTGGATCTGTTCGTCATCTTGATGGAATGCAATCGATGGCATAGAGGATGGGGGGCATAAACATCATTTATGATACTGTTCACCCATTGACAGCACCGGAATTACTTTTTACTCATGAACAATACTATGAGACACTTTTCATTGATGAAATATGCTGCAGGGATTTTTTGAAAATTGCGTGAAATGGATCCAGGGTTAGGATTTGAGGTATGTTTTGAGGGGTTTTTGGATGGATGGTTAGGATTGAAAGCGGAGGAGATTTTTTTGATAAATAACTAGGCTTTCACACCTAGGGGCCTCAGTGCCTCACACCCAAGGGCGTCCCATGCCAAAGAGGCAAATCAAATGCCAAGAACAAGCAATTCACATGCTCATAATTTTCATAACTCATTTTTTTTGCTAATCAAAGTCTAAATCCTCATGGAGGATTATAACTTTATATATAGAGAAAACTAAATCTGAAAATTGAATCAAATCCTAGCTAAAAGGAAACAAAACAATATCCCAAACAAAGTAAATTCTGAAAGATCCTAGATGATCCTAAAATCCTTGGCCCACATTCGTCTTGCATCACATGGATTTTTAAGAAATATTGTGGTAGGAATGCTTGGATCAGAGTATGGCAGTGAGAATGCATTTGGTGATCAAAACAAATGAAGATCTGGGCTTAAGAGATTTAGAGGAAGTTTATACTAGCATCATTGAAGGGTATGGATACAGAATATTCAAACATTGAAATTAGGTTTTGAAATTAGAAAAGTAATACAAAGAGATTTGATCTTAAGAGATGCTAGATAAGTATTTATATTTTATAGGAAGGTACAGCCAGAAGAATTGTCATGATGATTGTAGTATATGGCTTAAAATAAGGTCCACGTTGGATTCTGAAATAGAAAATAAATGTATTTCAAAGGTGAAATTGCTGACTATGTGTTACTGATATATGTTATCGTTTCTCATGTCAAGTCTTTAATTTGGGAAATTTCAGTATTATATTGAAAGTAAAAATGAGTCAGTTCGTGTTACTATGTAAATTAGAGTTGTGTTGCAACTCTACAACAACCATAAATGACCTCCATTTGACTCCACAAGAACAATTCGACTATGAGCATTTTATCCTCCTTGCAACTGAGTGGCCATGGTGGGTTCCTAGCTTGATGTCTAGTTGTCCTATTTGAGAGTATAATCATTTCTATGGAGATCATAGAACTCTATATACAATGACCTGTCTCTCCATAATCATACTATTTGTCTTCTTATAGTACTATGGATATGATTCAACTTGTTATGGGAAAGGGGTATTAATGTCAAGATGTCAAAGAGAGAATTTACAATGGATCATACTATTCGTCTTCTTATAGTACTATGGATATGGTTTAATATGTTGTGGGAAAGTGGTTATAATGTCAAGATGTCAAAGAGAGAATTTCTAACTTGAGACAGCTTTTGCATGCCTCAAGTCTCCACAATGATAAATGTTAGTTACTCATGCAGCTAAGGAAAATGATAAAAATAGAAGTTGAGCAGTTAAAGGACTTCAGAGACCAAGCATGAGGATCCTCTCATGCTATGTTCTTTGATCAATCCCTTTACCCAATATTTTGCTTCTTTTCTCTTTTTTGTTCTTCTCACTTTAAATTTCTACTACTCCTTTTTCCAGTCCAATCATTTTTCTATTTGCTACTTGTTATCTTCTTTCTTTTTATCTTTTACCTCTTCCTTATTCCTAATTTGAAGGACAAATTTGAAATTGTGCTCAAGTAAAAAGATTGTTTAAAACCAACTATCATAAATAAAAGATGAGTGAATGACGAAGAGATCTACCTTTCTTTTTCTTTTTTCACATTTTCCTGCGCTAGTGCAAAGCTTCAATCTGTGTCAGTAATAAGTAAATGATTTCACCTGTGTCCTGTAAAACAGAAAATCAATTCATTGAGTTTCGATTTGAGGTTTGAGCAGCAACTTACCATTCTCTTTGTCATGCCGCTCTTGCCTTATATACAATGCACTTTTTTGGCAAAATTCACCATTTTCTGTCAGAAATCTGGTTTCATATTTTGGTTGTTTGGTACTTAGCATTGTTTGTTTTACATGCAACACTCCTAGTTAGACATCGAGTGTCTACTTGGCAACATAAACACATGGAGAAGTTCTTATCTGGAAAATCATTATATAAATTGTTAGTGAAAAGTGAATCACAAGCTCCCTTTGCTATTCCAAAATCTACTCTCCCTGACTCTCAGCTCCCTTCAAAAATATCTACATATTTGTTACTAAACTGTTTCATCTTTCTAGATGGCCACTTTATTTGATATAGCAGGCTAGCAGCTATTATTTTGTTTATTTTTGTCAATTAGTTCAGTTTGTAGAAGTCTTGAAATGAAATGTTACTAAATCAGCATCTCTGATTAGCATATACATGAAGGATAAAAGAAGTAATTGCTCCTTTATATATTTTATATTAGTCAAATCTGTTTATTTCATTGCAAAACCTCTTACTTTCTCATTGGATTTTGATTGGAGAGAATCCCAGTTGTTAAGACATTTTTCCTTCCTGATATTAATTTATCTTTAATATATAATTTTAGTTTACATGAAAAACTCACACAGATGGACGTTTAATTTACTGAATTAAATCTTATATTAACTACAAGTGTCAATTTGCTTGCCTCTATCTAATGTTCTTAGATATCCTCATAGATGACCTCTTGACTGGGTTAAAGAAGGTTTCTTCAGAAAGATACGGGCCAAACTCTCTATAAATCTAATGCTCTATTAAATGAATCAATAACATTCCAATGCCTAGTAGCTTATGGCTCATCAACCCCTCCTACACCAACCATGCAAAAAAAAAACAAAACAAAACAAAACAAAACAAAACAGAAAAAAACAAAATCATAATTTAATCCATTTTCACTCATCTACCTTTCTAGATAATTAATATTTTATTATTTTTTCCCCAAAGCCATGTCGTTAAGAGAGGAATTTCATCGAACTGAAGCAGTTATTAGTTAAAAACATTCTATAGTTGAATTTTTCTTTCTAGTTTTGATACCGTCAAATGTGGCTCCACAATTAATCATTATGTGCTCATCATACTGAATAGATCATCACGTTTGATACTATGCATATTGTTTTGTTTTGCCGACTAAGAGGTCATGCAGAAACAACATGATGTATATTTCCACTATCAAGGGCCCACTTATCATAGTGAATTCATGTGTTCCATTACCTTTATATTTGATTACCAAGAAGATTCATAGTGTTTCGTGAGTTATGTTGGCCTTTTTTTTAAGAACAGTTAGTTTTCAATACCAAAAATTGCATTTCAGTACATACTCCACCAAGACTAAAAAGCCATAGGAAAAACCAAAATTAAGACTCTGATAGGGAACATTCCTCATCAGAGACACCCACACTCTCATTTTCCCTATACAATTGAACCTGTAAAACTGAACAAATGGCTCTAAACAGAGCTTCTATGAAACAAAAGGCTGACAAACTCAAAAGGATAGCTATACACGCTATGCAAAGAACTGTAAACAAATTGGATTAAGGTCAATATTAGCTATCCAGCATCAATCTCACTGCTACCGGACTTCGCATGGATACAAAACCTGGAACATCAAGCTCTATTTATGTGCAGTAAAAAATCCTCCACATCAGGGCTCTCACCCCTAAATATAAGAGCATTTCTTGCCTGCCACACAAAGTAAACACAAGCTGTCAGAGCAGCTCTATTGAACTTAGCAATTACTCCTCTTACACCTCATTTTCTTGTAGCCCATGGGATCAATTCACACCACTTTCAGGGAACATGTTTATATTGGATAAAACTTGACACTTCCACCCATAGCTCTTACTGAAAACACATTCGAAGAAAAGATGACTCTTCAGTTTCATCTACTATTTTACAGGTCATAGTGCAAACATCCATTCCTCTTCTCCTGGACGCATCCTGGTTAAGAGTTTATCATTGAAAGCCAACCAAACGATGTAGGAATGTCTAGGGAGGTTCATGTTTTTCCAAACTAATTTTCTCCATGGCACCTTCTGACAAGATGGAGTAAAAGAAGAGTATGCTCCCTTAGAGCTAAATGGGGGATCATCAACAAATCCATCGAATATCATTACCATTAATTTCTATCAAATTTTCCAATTGATGCTTCGATTTCAAGATTTCCCTAAACCCCCATGACTAAGAGGAAGTAATAGGAGTATTCCAGACATTATTGATTTTAAGAAGCATCTCATGAATCCATTTCACCCACAAACTATCAGTCTTGAGTACAATGGGCCTTAGATGCTTGAGGGTCATAGCTTTATTAGTCAGACTAATATCAGGAAATCACAGGCCACCTTGCTCTTTTGCTAAACAAAGAGTTTTCCATGATGCTAAAGGCATCTTTGATTTTTTATTACCACTCCTCCACAAGAAATTCCTGCATATCTTCTCTACTTCCTTGATTACCTTCTTGCGAAGAATAAAAACAGAAGAACAAAAGTTGTGTAAATACTGATCTGATCAATTGAGTTCTCCCTGCAAAAGAAAGAAATTTTGTCAACCAACTCTTACTCTATTTGTTATTTTCTCAATTCAAGGGAGACAATCAATATAGGAGGGAGATTTAGAGGCAAGATGTATACCCAAATACCTGAAAGGAAGAGAATCTTCTAAGAATTTACAGTGTGGTAATATTTGTTGCCTGTGTATAGAAGAGACTCGTCCTGAGGCATCTGAGAATTTCTGGAAGCAATCAAGCAATAACCTAGCAGAGTGTGGTTCCTGAGTTATATAGTTGTATGAGCTTAAAGTTTAACTTTACTGAGATGACAGGAAGATGCGAAGCTTTTTCCAAATTATCATGGTACCCTCCGTTTGTCTTCTTAAAAGAATTTCTGAATGTTTCCAGTGAAAAATCCAAACTGCCAGATGTGAATAGTTGTCTTTATTGCAATATTCTCTTATTACCCTAAAACCTACCTTTTTTGGACAGAATGCCCATAAGGTCCATATTAAAATTAGTGAAAGGAATGCAGCAGCATAACTTAAATGGTAACTGGTAAGTTGATGGAAGCATGGATCAAAACGAGAAACTATTGAATACATTGTGACAGTTGATTAAATTGAGGAACTGCAGCAACGTGGATTTGTGTCCTGTAATCATATCAAGATGAGACATGGAAGGAAACAATTGACCTATTTGCATGTTTCAAGAGTTTTCTTTTGCATAACAGGAAATGAATAATGTAATCAACCAGCAACAAACCCATAAAGGCTGTACATGTATGTAGAGTTTATGACAAGCAACATTTGCTGATGGCTTGTACAGAATGCCTCCAGCGATGAAAGCAAGTTTCTGCAACAAATTTTCAACCCTTTCTTCTACACTCTTTATTATCTAGGAAATTTTAAGAGATATGGTCCTTGGTTGCTTGAGGTTAAACTACATAACTACTGATCAAATGGATCTAGCGGAGCCCCTGTAATGTCTATAGTTTCATTAGCTTGGGAATTGGAGCCGAAAAATAGATAGATTAGTCAATCTTCTATGGAGCCTTCTCAATGTAAGAGTTGTACTCTGTAGATTGCTTCACGTTAACGGGAAAAACTTTGAATGATAACTACTGAAAATGTGCTCAAGGATTTTGTATTATGATTATTGTGTGCAAATTTTTTTAAGTGAGGAGAGTAGCATTGAGTATCTTAATACTCTTGACTCCTGCTTTCATCATCCAGAACTTTTCAGAGCAAACAAAGAATGCCTTGGATGACAATAATTTATGTTTGATTTTCAATCCATGAAACCAAAAAGCACTGCTGTACTTGATTGTGAAGCATTGCTGTTAAAGATGATAGTTACTACGTACTTGTGAGGTTTCTGTAAGGTGCGATATGAAGCTTCTCGGAATTAGATTTGATGAGACAGAGGAAACGAGTCAGATGGCATGGACAGAATTCCTATTGAGTAATATAGAATTCTGGGCTGAAGATTTATGTATCCACATTTCTTCATCCTGGGTGACTTTCAACAATGAATATGATAAGAATACACTTGTTGCTGAGTGTTATTGATATGTCTTCTCGGCTATTTTATCCAGAATTTGTGGATAAAGTTTTATGCTATCTATGCAATATTCAAGTTGGCTTATGTACATTTATTTATTTAGTATGTTATCAAAACCTGCATGCTCTATGACTGGGGCATAACAGCAAGATCTGCTTTCTTCAGATCAGTATATTTTCCATCCCATCCATTCGTTCCCCTCTACTGCTAATCTATTGGAGAAGTATTCAGTACATGCTTCTTTTTCATATATATGAACTCTTTTAACTTTATACAAGGCCTGAATGTGTGCATGGATGGGCATTGGATTTAGACAAAGGTTGAGTGTGTTGATGTGATCATAACTACAACTAAAATTATAACACCTTCTCCACCACCACCATAAACAAAAGTTTTTATCCCGTCTTTGAGGCTGAATATACAATCTGGCTTTGTTATTCTTCAGTGAGTTAAAGTATTCCTACTAAATGCTGCATCTTGAGCCTCTACAACTTAGGCATCGGTTGAGACATTTTATTGAGCTACATGTATGCACACAACTATAATGAGTTCTTTTGAGCAAAATCTGTGGATCTACCTGAAGAAAAATGTATAGACCACTTATTCTTAATTGTTTTATGGCATAAGATTGTCAATAAGCTGTTCTGACAATAAACTGTTAAGACTGTTAGTCTGTTATTTGAAATTCTGGAAAGGAAAAATAGTTGCCTGACTATTATTCCACCAATCTTATCAATGAGGTGTTCTGACAATAAGCTGTTTGAGTGTTAGTCTGTGATTTGAAATTCTGGAAAGGAAAAATAGTGGAAAGGAAAAATAGTTGCCTGACTATTACTCCATCAATCTTATCAATGAGGTGTTCTGACAATAAGCTGTTAGAGTGTTAGTATGTTATTTGAAATTCTGGAAAGGAAAAATAGCTGCCTGGCTATTATTCCACCGATCTTCTCAATGAGGTTCTGACAATAAGCTGTAGTGTTAGTCTGTTATTAGAAATTCTGGAAAGGAAAATAGCTGCCTGTCTATTATTCCACCAATCTTATCAGTACTTTTTATGTGATCTTAGTTGAGTTTATAGCAATGTGAGTGAAGCATAGACATTCCTTAATTAAACTCGTGTACAAATTTCTTTCCCTTGTACAAATCGATGAATGTGGTTCATATGAAAAGGTGAGGTGTGGCAAAATCTTAGAGGATCCAGAAGAAACTGTGCTATTCCTGATAAATTATAAATTATGGTTCGCATCTAGGTCTCTCTTGTGTCTCAAAAAAGGTCAATGTCATATCATAATGAATGTAACTATAACTTTGCAACACATTGTCATGAGAGACTTCTTCCAGTCCATGGCCAGCCTAACCTTTCAAGTTTGCTCTTGACTCAGATATGCACAAGTTGCAAAGAATTCCACTTCGCATCCAGTGGTTCTTGCTGATTAACTGTTTAATCTAGTATCGACCCCTCCAATCCCTCTTCTGCTTTGACTTGAAACTTGACTGAATATAAACCGCACACTTGAGATATGTTTTGTTTCTTGTCAGAGTTTTCCAAGTGTGCAAAATTCTTATTTACAGAAGTTTCCAAAGAAGCTTTTTTTTTCTCCCTCCAAGTTAGAATTAGTTGGCTCACCAGCTTTTGTCTCCCTGGAGAACTTTTTAATTTGCTCTTTCTTGTTTGGTTAGCACAATTATTCCTATGGACAACACTAAATATGAAGTAAAGTTAAAATTGCGAATAATGTTTTTCCAACTTCACTACTTTTTGGTTGGAAGATAACTTTTCAATTTTTTTTCAAGCTTTTCTTTCCAGCAACCAGACACACTTTTACCTGGAAAATGCATCTTCTGATCCTGCACATTGGCGCGCAAGAAGATATGCCTTTTTAAGGAGTGTAAAGGAGAAGTGGGTAAATTGGATTTTGCTGAAGGTTTAGTGGTTTACAATGTAAAACAAGACTAGATATTGTCTGGGGATATTCTTCATAATGCATGCTGCAGCTTTTAAAGCCATTGTTTTTAACCCTTGGTATACGATCCACTGACATTCAGAATATACTTCTCTATCAGTACTTTGTTTCAAGTAATGAATGAGATTACGAGACTTTTTTGGTCCCCCCCACCCCCTAGTGTAGACATATTTTATGAAATCAGTTGCCAGATCACTATATGTAGGCTAGAAATTGTTAGCGTGCAAAAAGTTAACTTTTACCATTCATTTGAACTTGAAATATTCTACTATTTTTCTCATCCTCATAATATTCTTTATACATAAGCATAAATAAATTGTGGTTAGAACCCTGACTTTTTATTTGCATATGTTTATTTTCTTTGTATTTTTTATAAGCTAAATATAAAAATTTCAATTTTGTGGCCTCCATTTTTTTTTCATGACATTGAGTGTCATAGAATATTCTAGAAAGAAAGAGAATGGAAAAGAGAGGAAAAAACCATCTTTTGTATAATTGCATGGAAAGTTCTAGGAGAGTATAAAAGAGAGAAAAATTCTCCCTTACACAATTACAACTTTACCCTTTTCAAACAATTGGAAAGGTGGACATGTCCACCACTCACACACATTTTGACCACCCCTCATTGGTTTTTAACATAGTGGCATAGATATTCTCTAGTGTTTCTATGTAGAGTGTGGCCAGCCTTGCTATTTAGTATTAGCCTTAACAGAAGACGCATTAGTTGAAATAATTGTTGTTATTGTATTTGAATTTATGAAGGGAATCAAGGGATTAATCAAGAGAAGCTGTTAACTCTCTCCCTGTTTTCAGGTATGTTGTTGACGCTGCTGCTGATCATGATAACTTGTCTATCTCGAAAAGTGAACTTCACGATCTACTTGGCAAGCCATCCCTCCATGGGATTCCATTGCTTGTTCTTGGGAACAAAATTGATAGGCCTGAAGCTCTATCCAAAGAGGCTTTGATAGAGCAAATGTAAGTAATAAAGATATCCAACAAGTTCCATTATTATCAAACTATGTTCATTTCTGTGCTGCATTGCCTTCATTCTGTCTGGAACAAGCTTCTCATTTCAATCTCACCCAGATCCTACCTGCTTCATCTGCTGATTGGCCTGTTTTTAATATAAAGATGGACATAAATCCCAAAAAAATAATAAAAAGAGCCTTTTTCCCCCCTTTAAAATTACCAGAAGAACCCAAGCTAGGTCTAGATTAAAATGGTAGAACATATTTCGGGCTCAAACGCAATTATACTTGTCTTAGGATCACATAATGAAACTTATATGTTACGTAGTTTTGTGGGTTATATAATTAGGAAATTTTCCATGCCTGGAAGCATCTGAAGTGTCCAATCCGTTCTTTATCTGTTTTTGTCACTTACAATTTGCTGCATTTGTAGGGGGCTGAAAGCCATAAATGACAGGGAAGTTTGTTGCTTCATGATCTCATGCAAGAACTCAACGAACATCGACGTAGTTATTGATTGGCTCGTGAAGCACTCAAAGACAAAGAATTGAGCCATGGTCCCAGCAAGTCTTCTACTTGTATATACTCTGGATTTTTGAGGTATTTATATCTGGTTGTTGGTGGTGAGTTTCTGCTTCTACCTAATTGGGACCCTGATCATGTGACCATTGCCTATTAGTTCTTTGTTCGCTCTTTAATTGTTTTCCCCAGGCGAGGGGATACTCTTTTATGAATAATTACAATAGAATGCTCCTTGTGCTTATGATAGAATGCTCCATATTTGAGTCCTGAGACTTGTATCTTGTGTATGCGGACTGACTGGTGTGAACAAATACTTTTTCTTATGGGAGTGAGGTGTTTTAAATGAGTGTCTTTGTTTGCATGTTTTTCTCAACAAAATAGGCTGCTGAGGTTTGAATATGCATGCTGTGTTACTTCTATCTGATGGATAATTACATGTCTGTTTCAGTATATGAATTCAAATCAGGGCATTCTAATGCAATTTCTTTTGGGGAATGTTCATTTTTCAATCTATGAAGCCCTTGCAGGTTAATCTTTTGTTACCAATTTTCATCAACTTTTTTTTTTGTTTTGGGAATTAGTTTTCAGCAACTTGATTTCTGCACTTGTTAGGGGATAGTGATGCCCCAAAAATCTCTATGCATCGAGTAACCTTTAATTAAGATTATAAAGTAATCGAGCAGGTTTTTCTGGACTTTGTTGTGCAACTTTTGTCTGCTTTTGCAAGAAAATTGTAAATGTGGAGCTTTTTAACATCGATAAGAAAATATTCGTATTGTGGTAACAACCATGCATTGAAGGTGGCAGCACAAAAGGTTTTGATAAGTTTTGGCAATAATTCATTCTTAATTGGTGTCAAATTTCAACATGTCTCTTGATAGTGAAACTATAGATACGCTATGGGATTTTTGCCTGTTATATTGGATTTTATTTTATTTATTTATGGTGTGGAAAGATTGCCTTCTCAATTGCTCGCTAAACTTGCAAAACATATTTTCATGCATGGATGTACTATTATAAGTAGTATTTGGGCACATTCAGTACGTGTATATTGATGTGCATGCAGCGGTGGAGACAGAAGTCCACAATAGTAGTATCACAATATATATAAAAAGACGATATAACTAATATCTCTTATCATATTAAATATATCATCAACTTTGATGAGATACAAAAAATATATTTAACTAAGCAAAATCACAATGACTCTTTGTACTCATCCTTTAGTTGGATTGTACAATATCTGGGGCAGTTGTCAAAATATAACAAGGGGTTATTACTGTATAGTGGTGATAACATTGTATGGATAAGTTTTTCAAAATCATTAGCCAATTGGGATATGGTAATTAAGTTGCTTGATTTCTTGGTGTGGTGGTGAAATATCATCAGGCTGTGCTGCGGGAGTGAGGGTGAAACCTTTCCCAATGCGGAGCATGAATGGTATTTTGGGAATAGGGAATTTCTTCTTGTTAGGAAGAAATTTAAATTTGATAACATGTTTATCGATGGTGATTGGAAACCAGCGATTTATGTTATTGTTCCCAATAATAATATCTTCCATATGATCACT
>JBAKGM010000365.1:13900570-13932431 GCA_037177215.1 Asparagus racemosus | reverse complement strand
AGACATCCCTTCTCTTAGGGCTTGTTTAATAGCTCATCCACTAACTTTGATAAGAGCTAAAAATATGGTTGGCAAAAAACTCATACAAGAGTGGATTAGCCTTTCTTTAGTTAAAAAAGAGATGTTATTATCTATATTATCTTTGGACTATCCTCATCTTAATTCAAGCCTAACCTAGTTAAGGTCTTAACCGGATTAATGTGTGGCAACTCATTAAAACTAGGCTAGATTTGATCCTGATCCATTTTTAGACTGCTTTATTGATTGGTAAAAACTGAGCTAAAGTGAACCAGTTCACTTTAATTTATTTCTAAGCTTTAAACTGGTTTAGTTGTGAATTAGAAAGGAGTTGCTCCACAATTAAATCCGTTATTTCTAATAACAGTTTAAGGAAAATGTGAACCAATTTAAGTGAGTTGCCAATCACATCGTTCCTAATCAAAGCCCATTCGAATAATAAAAGAATGAACTGATTGAAGATCAGTATAATTATTTGAGGAGACCTAGGTGTCTTGGGGGTTTGGGAAAAAGAGTACGGAACTCGAGCGCATAGACAAAGACACAGCAGTACACCAATATTTGCGAGTGCAGGTTTCGGTCAAAAGAATTTAAAAAACTAAAAGAAAAACCTTCCGGACAAAGTTCAAAGTTTTATTTTGATTTTATAATTGCAACCTTCCCCCGCCTATAATCATGGAAATCACTTTTGTTAGGACGTAGTGCGTGGAATATCTCTTATTTAAATAGTAACAAACTTTTATTTAGTACTAATATTCATTTGAGATGATAAAGTATAAATAAATACCATGTTTACCATTGATGATAGGCGTTAACCATCAATTGTGAGAAGAGCTCATCGATGTCAACATATGTCATCGATGATTTTTACTTTAGAGACTTTCAAATCATTGATTGGCTTCTCAACTATTGATGGGGCCTCGACACCATTGATGATCGAAAGGCACCATTGATGATAAACACGGTATAGCTTGCAGATTTTTAGATTTAATTACAGTCGTTCTTCATTTATAATATCTCTAATTTCTACCATGTTTAGGATATCTCTTTCATGGCCTATTAGGGAGTTTATATCATTGAAAGAGAGAGAGAGAGAGAGAGAGAGAAAAGAGAAGAGGTTCTAAGGTCTGATTTGTGAGAGATCAAGTTGAAGATTTTGACCCCCGGAACTTAGCCACACTCTCACTCGTTGCGCACAACATCTCTAGATTGTTTTAGGGAGGAGAGTTGCCCTTATATTGATCTTCTTCAGCGTTCTTCATCGACCTACGCTTATATCCTTCGAGGGACAGTTTGTATTAACAACAGGGCTGTAAGACATTTCTTGTATTCTAAGCTTAATTGTTATTGTTGAATTTTGGTTTGATCTTCTTTGACGGTGTACTAAAGTCAGTTGAATTGAAAGTTGGAACTAGCTAGGGGTAGGAGTTACTTATTGTAGGAGTTAGGTTAGATGACTAGTTTCAGGTAGATTTCAGGGTACAGACTTGTAAGCCTATTGAATCGGATTTGTGATACAGATGAACTCTTTGCATAGTGAAGAAGCCCCTTCGCGAGAAGGAAGAGTAGACATAGGATTGTTAGCTAAACAACTATAAAATCTCGTGTGTTCCTAATTGATTATTCTTGGTGGTTGATTATATTGCTTTATATCGTTTATTGCTTTTATTTTATATACCGCATATTCTGTGTTTTTAGCGAAAAATGGTAGCAATTCTATTCAACCCCTCCTCTAGACTTGCATCTTAGATCCAACAGTTTTACCATTATATTTTTGGGGTTTTTATATATTATTCCCTTAAATCATAGGTTATTTGATATTAACCCCTTGAATCTTCATATTTAAAATTAGCCCCTTAAATAGCTATGATATGTTGATATGAGCCTCTGTAGTTAATAAGTGCTAAAAGATGAGGGGAATATTTTATTTTTCTGCTAACACTTGCATTTATTGGATAGTCACGTCCCTCACTAACCCAACCCAATTTTGAACAAACCTATTAGGACTCCCTAAAACCCAAACTTCTTTCCTAACCCCAACCCCAACCCCCCCCCCCAACCCAAAAAAAAGAGATGATTTCTCAATGAAACCCTAAATGCAACGGTTCTATCCATTAGGATACTCTATAATAGGCCATTGATGCTCCTCCAAACTCCAATTCTCATTCTCTAACCTCCCTTCTCTATTAAGCATTTAATTATACTATACATATAACATATGCTCAACATGAAAGCTACATTCTATTAACAAAATCTCAAAAAATATGTTATGCATATAACATCCTCAACTTGCTAGTAATTAAACATCATAAAAGAACAAGAATTTCATAGCACAATAACATCTACAAACTAATTAAATTGCTAATTGAAAGAAAATCTACCCTAAACAAACATGCATTCATAACTGCACGCAAAATTAGGGCTAGATTAAGCACTAGAACAAACTTGGGGGCAGACAACTAACCCTAATCGCTAGAAATCCCAATTCTCCATAGCCTACCACAACACTAGGAAAAAGGGGAAATAAATAAAAAACAAAAAATGGAACAAACTTTACCTCCACAAACATTTAATCACTACTTCAGTTAACCAAAATCATGTGGGGATCCTTCGCTTCACTCCAAATCAACGGTTTAGACTGGATTCAGCATTAATTTTGGGGGCGCCGATCAATTTAGGAAAATCGCTCTTTTTTGCTGAAGAGAGCGAGATTTGAAGAGATAGAGGGAGAACAAGGAAACTACGGTTAGCTACCCTAATTCAATGGGTGGAGGGTATTTAGGTAATTAGATCTAGGGTTAGTCTAAAAGACTAAACCTAACTAGAGTTAACCACTTTGAATAGAAAATTTAACAGACGGGCTCATATCAACATATCATAGCTATTTGAGGGGCTAATATTAAATTACCTGTGATTCAAGGGGCTAAAACTAAAAAAACCCTACATTTCCCTTTTTTTAGATATTAGTCCCTTAAATCTTCCATAATTTCATATTAGGTCCTAATCTTGAAAATTACATATTAGTCCCTCAAATTCCTATAGAGTCTTGCAAAATAGTCCCTCTAGTTAATTCACGTTAGATTTAAGGGGAATATTCTGTTAAATCTAACGGTTGGAGGAAAATTGACTGTTTTACTCCTCTGGCCAACTACCCGATTCTTAATGGTTTCAAGTTTAAACTCAATATCTGCTTCAAATGAAACTCACTCGCATTTGAGTTCTTCCCAACGATCAGAGGAGAATTGTGGCCCAAAGCTAAGCTTCACAACTAACATAATCCTCTAAGATCTATATAATTTCTTAAAATTTCCCTCTAATCTATCTATTATCTTCCCCTTCAATGTGTGAACCATCAGAGAGGGTTAATTTGGAAATGCAGATCTTGGGTTAGGAGTTGATCCGACCATGCTTGGACTTTTTAACTGAAACACTCACAGAGAGACCATTTTGCAAGACCCTGTAGGATTTAAAGGACTAATATGTAATTTTCAAGATTTAATGAACTAATATGAAATTATTGAAGATTTAAGAAACTAATATCCCCCCTAATTAAATTTTCAAAATTTTTTTCAATTAATATCATTGGCCTGGGAACGGCTCTACTCTTTAAATTTACTGTTGGACTACAGTCAAACACCATATTTGTATAAACGCAACATTATCGAGCAATCGAATCCATAATTTTCCTTTCATAACATCAGAGCATCTTTATGATTAAGATCACACATTCAGAGCTGTGATTTTCAGTACTCTTATCATACTATATCACCTACTTAACTCCTTGGGTTAAAATGTCAATTTAACCAGCAAACGATAGGCGCTAGATTCATTGAGCAACTTTTAGATAGTGGTGACACAATTTCCTCGTTTCAAGGCGCGAGAAATGTGTGAAATTTCAAGAAGACATTCCACATCCCCCATCTGGAGTCTTTTAATTATAAATGAGCTGTAGGCATTAGTTTAACTCCATCAAACATTGGCCAAATAGTTTTATTTATATTCTTCTCAAGAAATTGAGATCTTTTGAGGATATAGATTGTTGGATTACGAATTATGAAAATGTGAAGAGTATCAAGAGGTTCATCATTGCGAGTAAGGATTCTATCAGAACACTTCATAGAATGCGGTAATCTATGACATATACGGGTGGTTAGCGGGATAGATTGAAAATTGTGACTATTCAGTCAATAGTCTAAATCACCCACTTGTATAAGGAGGTTCTAATAATATCCATATTGCTTCATGGCATACTTAGAAGTAAATTTTGAAGCTTATTTTCGCAATGTTCTGTTGATTCTAACTAGATGCCCATATTTAAATTATTGACAAACTCACATGAGCTAGAGGAAAATTTATAAATTTTTGGGTTATTTCAATATTAGCCCCCCATATCTTCAATATTTCGATATTAGTCCTCCTAAATCTTTGAAATTGATCTCAGGCTCCCCTAAATCTTTAATATTTTGATATTAGCCCCCCAAGTCTTTAAAATTGATCTCAGGCCCTCAAATCTTATTAGCATGTTGAAATAAGTCTCTACTTAAAATCTAGTTTAAATGGGAAAATATTATGTTTAGTTCAATTTTTTGGTGATTTACCAGTTATGACCCTTTTTCACAAACTCAAACCCATTAACCACTTTGACTTATACCCGTTAAGCCTTTCAAATTCATTTTATAAACCCTAATCTGAACATATTTTTAATTTCATATTCTCTAGCATCTTCTCTAGGGTCTTATTCAACAAGAATCCATCCGATGCAAATTTAGAATTACAGCTAAAAAGAGCCGGGGAAGACATTGAAGAAGATGAAGTGAAAAATAGGTTTGAGTTAGGGTTTTATAAAATGGAGTTAGGGAGCTTAATGGGTATAAGTTAAAGTGATTAATGGGCTTAGGTTTATGTGAGAGGGGTATAACTGGCAAAGCACCGAAAAAGATAGAAAAATATAAAGTAGATAGAGTATTTTTCCCATTTCAATGGGATTTAAAATAGGGGGCTTATTTCAGCATTCTGAAGGGTTTGAAGGGCTTGAGATCAATTTCAAAGATTTAGGGGCTAATATCGAAACATTGTTGAAAATCATTTGATCGAAATGAAATTTGGAATGGGTACACTTAACGATATGAATCACTTGAAAAATAAATGTATTCATTTTGTAGCATATTTGTTACAAGATCACCACGATCATTCAATTCAATATACAAAAATAAATGTATTAACCTTTTGTAGCATATTTGTTACAAGATCACCGCAATCATTCAATTCAAGATTTGGAGGCTAATATCGAACCCTAAAAATTTATATCTGATAATTTTTGAGTCGTTGAAAGTGAAGTTATAGCCAATATTTTTCTTTTTCTTTTCTTCATTTTTAAAGTTAAGGCTTGTTTGGTTCATTCCCATGTAATACAGAAATAAGCTTCCAATGAAAAAAAAAAAGAATTTTTGAGTTTTTCCTATATTTCTTGGGAAAACTTTTTTTTTTTTTGCTTTGTTTCGCATATCAAAAGGAAAGGAAAAACCTACATATTAAGAAAAGACATGTGTTAAAATTTTACACATGTTTCCTTAAAAAACATCAACCCCTTTTTAAAATATTTTTTAACTTGTTTTCCTAGCAATTCCTCCTTAAAACTCGGAATTGGCTTTCCCACCAAAGATGACGTTTTCTAACGTTTCTGAAAAGTTTTTCTAATTATTTTCTTGTGAACCAAATTGAGAAATAAGAATTCATTTGGCTATTCTGATACGGAAAATTGTGTCCGTAATTTTCCGTGTGTTTTCTACCCAAATTTTTTGAATCAAACATGCCCTTAATGGAAAAGTTCTTTCAATAAAAATTTAAATGGAAAAGGGATTGACACGAACCCATCATGATGGATAGCAAATGCTTGCAATCAAATAGTTTGAACTTTGTTCTGTGGGGCTTTGGGTGAACAAAGTTTGGAGTGGAATAGGGGGGTGTCTTTGGCTTTATGCCTTGAGCTCCGTGCTCTTTTTTCCAAATGTCAAAAAAGGAGGCTCTTGCGTGGATCCATCTTGAATTTATATACATTGGATCTTCGATCATTTACATTATGAAATGTTAGTCACTTAGATATGGGCTAGAGAAATATTTGATCTTTATTTTGGTAGATGAACATACTAATTATGTTATTAGGCATAGCAAAGTAAGGGGCTGTTTTTGGTTGGATGGAAAATACCTAAAAACCGATTTCTTTCTTATTATGGAAATCGATTTGTCATTTTCGTTTATTATTTCTTTACTTGGTTGAGAATGAAAAAAATCAGATAATTGAATTTCAAAGTTGCAAGGATTTGACATATAACGAGGAAATCAATTTTAGAAAAATTAGAGAGAAATAGTTCGAAAATCATATTGTTCTTAATATAAAAAACTCAAAGCGTGTTTGAAAATCATATTGTTCTTAATATAATTGAATTCACAAATATCAGTCTATTCATTATTGAAGTTGTAGTGTAACTAACAATTAATGCAGCTCCAATACAAGATGTTCTAGCTCTGTAACGTGCATTTGATTGACATATTTTAGAAGAAAATGTTTCAGCCAGTGGAAATAACAATTCGTTATTTAAAAAAAAAGTCGATCATGTAACCATATCTAGAATTTACTAATGTGTTTTGCATGCTGCTCTAATATTCATTTTGAGTGTTCGTATGACAATAGATGTATTAGTATAACACTACTTCTACAATAAAATCCAGATAATCTAATAATATCAAGCTAAACATTTAAATTGAATTTATAATTTAGTTGAATAACATGGTGTTCCCACGATTCTGAATAAAACAGGCTAAGAAAATTTATATTCACATTGAGCAATTTATTTGGCAAACTAGGACTCAGGGAGTTAGACTATACAAGTCCAATATTTGCTTTTCTTCTAAGGAGGGAAAAAAACACCAACAAATATGACCCATTGCAAGGATGTTAAAGAGAACTGAACAATAAATTAAAATTTCTTCTAAATTATGCTGACTTTGATTAAATTAAATAAAATTAACAAGATCTTTTGGTAACATTTTTATTTTAATAAATACCACGGGTAATTATTACCAAAAATCATGAAAATTATTTTCTATCAACAATGTACTAACTTTATTTCTTATTCAAAAAAGTTTATACACTTAACATAGGGAAAAGGCCACACACATGCATACATTATTCATCACGTGGCTGATGGCTCTCTCTCTTTCCGACAAAAGAACCGCAGCTTCAAACATGGGAACATGTCAACTTTTGAATTCCAAATCTCAAACCTCTACCATTAAAATACTATAAACTCCATCAAACATATCTACTCTCTTTCTTTATTAACGTCAACTAACAACAGAATCCAAAGCAACTGCTTCTCCTTCAACAACTCAAACCACCAAAGAGAGTTAAGAGCCCCCAAGTGAGAAACTTTCTCATCTGCTTTTGCAATTTTTCAGAAAGAGAAATATTTTGGGTTTTGGGTGAATTTTCCAATCTTAGCACGAGCTAGATTTGGTTCCTTGGGCTTGTCAATGGTGTCATTTCTGATGTAAGCCTCTCTCTCTCTCTGTGTGTGTGCTGGCATTGACAGACTTTTTCCTTTCTCTCTCTCTCTCTCTATCTCTCTCTCTCTTATTTTTCTTGTGGTTTTCTGTGTTTGAACATGATTCTTCCATGAAATGGGTCCGTCATGCTTATGGGTTTCATGACAACTTGACAATTGGGAGTAGAGAAAGCTTGAGCCTTTGATGGTTTTGCTTTCATTAGATTAGGATTTGAAATGAGGTGCATGGCTTTTTCTATGTTGGGTTCTATCTTGTTTGATTCTTTGTTCGTTTGTTGTTTTGAAATTATTCCCCAATTGGAAAGGATTTTTTTAAAAAAAATTAACATCTCTGTATCTTCTCTGCGTCTCTTTTGTTTGGGGGTATCAGTTCTTGCTGGTCACTATACTTTCTATTATTTGTACCATTTTTGAGATAATTGTTCAGGGACTTCATTTTATACTGAGCACTTACCCACTTTGCTGACCTCTTTTAATCATATCAGGGTTTGTGAAGGGAGTGAAATTTAAGGGGCGGCTCTTTTGGAAGTTTGAGCAAATTTCAATTGCCTGATAACAGCTAATGGCATTTGAATGAAGAGCTTTATGGAGCATGGTCACTGAGTGAGATCCCATTTCGGAAGAACCAATCAAAATGCTGTGTGCTTGCTCCAGGGAGCAGCAGCTCCACTTCGAGGAGGCTCCCCAGTCACCAGAATCTCTTGCCACCAGAGATTTCTCAGTCAGCGGCCTGTCCTCGAGAACCGGCGGCACAAAGTTCGACGACAACCAAGTAGATGACATAGAATCAACATTAAGAGAGACTCTATCGCTGAATTATGAGGTAACTTTGACTGAATTGATCAGTATACTTACTGTGGTATCAAGTTGATTCTAATGGTTGTTTTGGAAGCAGGAAGCCCGAGCTTTGTTGGGTAGATTGGAGTATCAAAGAGGTAATTTTGATGCGGCATTGCAAGTGTTTCAAGGAATTGATATAAGGGGTTTGAAACCGAGGATGGTTAAGGCCATTTCAGAGAGGAGCCGGCCGAGAAAAGCCCGTTCCAAAGGGGGAAAATTGCTGGTGAATGTAATGTCAATGCATTCAGTTAGCTTGCTGCTAGAAGCAATACTGCTTAAATCGAAGTCTTTGGAGGAGCTCGGCCACGTCCAAGGTAAAATCATGTTTCAATCATCAGCATGGTTGGTTGAATGAGCTTTCTGCGCGAGCTTACCTTACTGATTTATGTTTGCAATTCTTTTGTGCACTTGGATAGTTTTCAACTCTGTAATTGAACATTGTAAGTTTTGGATGGAAAAATGATAGTTTAACCATCTACATGGCTGGCTAATTAAACTTTCTATGTGAAATTTCCTTATAGATTTGTCTTTGTAATTATCTTGTGCAATTGGATGGTTTTCAACACTATGGTTCAATATTTTTAATTTGGATGGTGATGAATTGTTAAAAAATATATTGTGTGGTTTGATCTATTCTCGATATTGCGTCTTAATTACTCTAGAATTTATACAAAAACTGGAATCACTAGAGGGATGACATCGTGGGCTAGCTACTAGGATGTTAGCATTGTTGGGATTTTCAACAATTCCAAAAGTGTGACACAACTGTAGGTATGTAAGTAAGCATACAAGATTAAGAACAAAAGATTTTAAAAATTTGCGTGGTTCAGCCAAACCCCAATTACATTGCAGCAATCATGCCAATTCCGATTGGGAAAGATTTCCTATAAATGTGAGAAAATCTGCATGGTCCTAACTTGAATCTCCATTTTTTATTTGTCCAGTTCATGGTTTTGGTGAGCGACTGCTTTATTTTTAATACAAGGGCCAATAGTCAAAGTAAATATATACTTGGTGAGTATGTACCTGTAATCCTTTGTTCTTTAAATATTGTGCGTATCGAAGCCTTATCCTGTCCCTGTCCGTATCCGTGTATGTCATGCAATACAGGCTCATATAAAGTCTGGGATGCAGTGATGTTCCATTTGTTAGGAATGTTGATCATGCAAGATTGATGAGGTCGAGATAAACAGCTCATAGAATAAAAGAACCCTTTTGTATTGTTCCTTGGAGAAAACCCCTTATATAACACAACGCAGTAAATCATAACAAAGGAAGAACTACGTAGTAGAGGTACTAAAGCATGAAAAGATTGTACATGAAAACAGGAGAGAGGGTAGTTTGTATTCTGATACCTCGAGTTAAACTAGCTTGTCATTTCATATGGACCTGAGTTAAGAATCACTGCGAAAAGAGGGCCCGTAGTAATTGCCAAATGAAGGGCAGGAATTATAGCACTTGTTTCGACACACTGTAGTCATGTCATTGTATACTTGGACATTCTTTTAGCCATGCACTTAAGTAGTTTAAAACATCCACAACATGAATTTTGCTAACTTGGCAAAGTATCTAATTTTGCCCATATCATCAGCTAACTGAGTTATCTTCTTTAACTCAAACTATTAGATAGCAAGAATGAAAATATACTTATAAGCGCTAAGTACCATAAGACTGACATCAAACATGGTCTTTTATGTTGCAGATGCCGCAATAGAGTGTAAAAATATTTTAGACATTGTTGAATCTGCATTGCCTCATGGTATGTCTCAGACTGTTACAGATGATTGCAAGTTGAAGGAAATATTTCACAAAGCTCTTGAATTGGTCCCAGAACTTTCAAAGCAAGCTGGTTATCTTGATGAAACAGTTTCCTCCTATCGACGAGGTCTCATAAAACCTTGGAATTTAAACCCCGAAATGTGTGCAAAATTTCAGAAAGACTTAGCAGTAGTTCTGCTCTATGGCGGCGAAGAGGTCATTCTACCTCCCCATCTTCAGCAGCTACAGAACCAAAGTTCCCCTAAAACCAACATAGAGGAAGCAATCCTTTTATTGCTCATACTCATGAAAAAGGTACTGTTTCAGGAAATTAGTTGGGATCCTGAGATCATGAATCATCTTACTTTTGCACTCTCATTATCAGGGCAGTTTGAATTATTAGGAAATCACGTGGAACAATTATTGCCAGGTATCTATAACCGAGCTGAAAGGTGGTACTTGCTTGCACTTTGCTACAGTGCTGCAGGTATGACTGACGTCGCACTAAATATCTTGAGAAATTATTCAGGTCGTTCAGAACAGAAACATAAACCACATATTCCTGCACTTCTTTTGGCATCTAAATTATGTTGTAAACATGCAATGCTTGCTTCTGAAGGGGTAAACTTTGCTAAAAGAGCGACTCAACTTGCTAGTGATCAAGGAAAACATTTCAGGGGTCTCTCCAGCCACTTGCTCGGTGTTTCCTATGGGAACTATGCTAGATCAGTCACCTATGATTCAGAAAGGCTAAAGCTGCAGAAAGAAGCTTTAGATGCATTGAAGAATGCTGCGGCTCTAGAAAAGGATGACCCCGAGGTGATATATAGCCTCGGGTTAGAGCTTGCAATACAACGAGATCTTGATGCTGCCAGAGAGTGTGCAGTGAAATATTTAGAGTTGATGGGTGGAATCTCAGTGAAAGGTTGGAAACTATTAGCTCTCGTGGTTTCTTCGCTGCAGGATCATGAAGGGGCAGAATCACTAGTTGACCTTGCCATCGCTAATACTGGAATAGACGACCAGTTGGAATTGTTAATAATGAAAGCACTGCTTCAGATTGGTCAAGAACAGCCCAAGAATGCAATAGAGACCTATAGAAGTTTGCTCACCGTGATTGAAGCACAAAAGGACGATCACACGGAGAGGGCTAACTCCAAGGTCCGTCTTGTTTTATGATATGCATGCTTGTATATTGTTTTAACGATGAGACCTCTTCTTATGTGAGTGTAAATGTTTATCATAGCTTAAAAAACACGGAAACTTGGAAGTGGAAGCATGGACGAACTTGGCATCCATTTACAGTAAAGCTAGGTTGCATATGGATTCGACCAGTTGCTTGGACATAGCCAAATCTATTGGATATTTCTCCCCAAAGACCTGGCATGCAAAAGGTGAGTATATTCTCGCAAGTCTGCGTTCTCCCGAACTTTCAAAATTATACTAAACCCCCTAAACTATTGAGAAGTCTCATAAACGACCTTTGTACTTTTACCTGCCCTTACCCAGAAAAGGGTAATATAGAAGTTGTCGTGTGCTGAGCACGTAGTTAATTGAGACAAGTTCAGGAGGGGTTTCTATGATTACTAAATTTCATGATGGCTTTGTGCAAACCCCCCCAAAGATTGGAAGGCGGGGTTTTGGGGGGGGGGGGGGGTGACTTTGTGAAATTTACCCCTTCTTTCAAAGATCCTAGTTCTAGAAAAGTATAGCTTTTAAGAATTTCAGAAATACTTCTTTCTAATAGTTCATTAGTTTGCAAGATGTACACTTTTAATCCTTCTCTTTTGAATCTACTCCCAAGAATCTTCTCTTTTTAGTTTCATTTCTAAAAATCTGCAAGAAAAAATGTGAATTTGTCCTGCTACTTCAACTACTAAGCCTAGCTTTGCCTAATAAATGCAGGCATGACTTTACAAGCCCAGTCACTAAACAAGGAGGCTCTTGCTGCCTTTTTGACATCTCTCTCAATTGGACCGGACTATGTTCCAAGCATGGTGTCCACAGGAGTAGCTCTAAGGAAAATCGGTGGTAAATCGTTGCCCATTGCAAGAAGCTTCTTGACAAATGCTTTAAAGATGGAGCCTACAAATCACGATGCATGGTTAAACCTTGGGTTCATATTCAAAGCAGAGGGTTCTTTGCGTGAAGCAGCAGATTGTTTCCAAGAAGCCTGTCAGCTCAAAGAATCATCTCCTATTACGGACTTCAGGTAAGCAATGTATTTTACTGTAATATACACAAAAATAAGATGAAGTGTCATAAGATGGAAAGATCAAGCATACACGTCCTATATAGTTAAATGGCTTTTCTGATCAAAATGTATGTAATTTGAGAAATGAATCATTGTAAGGCTAAAAGAAAGGTCATGCCATATCTCAGCAGCCAGTCACCATTTCTTATGAATAAGTATTATCAGTAGTTATGTATGCGTACCTAAAGTTTTCTAGTTTCTTTTAAAATGCAAATAGTGTATGTAATTCAAACCTGTTTGGCATTAATTAATTTAGATATGTTTGTTGATTTATCTTTGTATGAACCTGTTGTCTAAAAATGAGTTATTAGTTCACCAGAAATCACAACTATATTCTTGCTCTGATACAAATATAGATTGAAGTATCTGGAGAGGTATCAGCGTCTATAAGAAATTATCTCTTCTTTCTTGACTAAAAGTCATTAAAACCTAGCCTTTTACTACCACATAGTAAAATTTAGAAAGCAAAGCTTCAGTGGTCTTAAACCTAATGTCAAATTTTATTTTGTCCTACATTATTATAAAGTGCCCATGATGAAGGACATTTTTATAAGATGATTATAAGAGTAACTGCATTTTATGGATTAAACTGTTGCATAACTAAGAAACAATTTAGAAGAATGAGTTTAGCAAATATTAGAATGCTTCGCTGGATGAGTGAAAATAAACTAGAAGCTGACAATAAGAAATGAGTACATCTGCAAAATATTAGAGTTGCTTATATTGAGAATAAAATGAGCGATAGTTGATTGAGATGGTCTAAGTTTGTTGATAGTCCCTTTGACTGCACCAAAATTTTAAAGTAATGGTGAGTGTTTAGGGTTATAATTTTATGCACCGACATGTCCCCATAGGTTGAGCTTTCTTTTCATGGGCCAAAGCCTGCACTCAGATAGTGGTATCTTTTTTAATCCCTAATAATATGTGGCCGGTGGGAATTGAACTTGTGTTCATCTAATACCATGTTAAAGGTCCCTTCCACAGTATTAAAATATCCAAAGTTATGGTGAGGGTTCAGAGTTATTATTTTATACTCTAAGAAACCATGTACGAGAAATTCAGTTAATGCACGAATTATGTGTCATAAGATTAAGGTAATGAACTAAATGGACGAAAAGGGTTCATGTAGCTATCACAATATTAAGATGGATATGGGGTTGGCTTAATTATGGAGGTAGTCATTAACAGCACTAAATGGACATAATGGTGCATGTAGCTACGCTCAAAATTTGGGACAAGTTTCTTTTTTGTTGTTTCTGTTCCCTGATAGTACTAGCATTGTTGTAAATCTTTTTTTGTTCATTCAACTACATTGTTGAGTGTACAATTGCTAGTTCACACAGATACCCAAATTGTGTAATTCTTTGAGAAATCAAAATGAAAGAGAAGGGAGATTCTTCTTCATTGATAGAGATAATTATCATCAGCCTACTCATTCCGGCAAAATGAGTCAGATTTAGGATGCAAAGTTCCAAGTTGGTATGGTTCCAAAGAATAAGTTCGCTGACTTAGAATTTTCTATAGAACTGACAGTGCAGCTGAGGCCTGATCCCCTAAAGAACTGGCACAGTATATTGGATGGAGAAAATTTGTTAGGTCTCGTACAAATTCAAGCTAAACTAGAAAGATACATGATGATTAATAGAATGGTGCTGAAAAGAATGGAGGGCCCCGAGAATGATGGGATTAAGCTTAAGGCAAACATCAAACCTGGAAACCACTAGTATTCTTGTAGGATAACTTGGATTCTATTTGGATGTAATCCACACCCTAGTGTTCTCATCAAAAGGACAAACGATAAGAACAGTAGTACATCAGAAAAGATACAAGGATTTATGTTTGTTTGACCAAACACAAGCCATGAATCCATTGGAGAACAACGCAAAATAGATTCATTCTATGAATGTGGAGATTCCAAATACAATACCTTGAAAGGCCTCAACAGATGATGACCATTGGATTAAAACATAATCCAATAGTTGACGATCTTAATGAGTAAGTAATGAATACAAATGGGTCATGGGTGGCATTTGCCTTGACAAGTTCATGCCCAAATAATAACCAATGGCATAGTAACAAACCAACAGAAAATGCATTCAAAACAGTGAATCCATAAGAAACAAAGCCGGCTAGAAAGGAGCTTGTCTGGTTCAAATGTACTTAGGCTAAATAAAAGAAAATGATCCAATCCTTTGAGCTGGACTCCTCGCCTTGTCTGATCAGTCTGCATCTTAAATTCCAGATCGTTTACAGGCAAGGCTATGGTTGAATACGGTGGACGTTACTCTCCTATAAGAAGGGGAGAGAGTAGTTCTTTTTTCCTCCGTTGTGTCAATCCATTGTCTGATTGCTTAACCGTGATTTTTTTCCCCTTCACAATTTGATAAGCCATAACTTTTACTCAGATTCTTTTATCTTCTCTTGTTACAAGTATATTTTATCGAAGTGAATGGTAGAATAGTTCTCATGGTATTTCTCTTTCATTCATTGATATTATGCTTATTGTAGCGAAATGGAAAAGTATATGACGTTATGAAAAGTAAATACAATTTGTAAAACATTAAGTTCTTAACACTTGTTGCTTTCTTTGTAGCAAATGCTTGTGGAATACTTGATCCATAAGTACATTTTCAATCTCATTTACACTATTTAAATTATTTATAATTTATCTTATATGCTAGCAAAGATTGGACATTAAGTACTTTACTACGCAGGTTTAAATATAAAAGCCCAAAACATGTAAATGGTATATGCATGCATATTCTTCCCTTTAGCCAAAGTAATTTTGTTGAATGGACTAGTTACATTTTGGTAGCCTGAAGTATAGGTTAATTATACGTGTGACCCTGAAGTCTGCGTATGTAGATAACCCTAAGATTGTTGATTGTAATTGCATTGGTGACACTAGAATCTGTCAGCAAGTTAACAATATTTGTTTTTTGTTGATTCAAAGTTCTTTTTGGATGTTAGTTAGGAGTAGGTGTAGGGTTACCACTAGGACTAGAGTCATGGTTAAGGTTATAGCAAAAATTACGGGTTTTTTCCTAGAAACCATCTTAAAATAGGGTCATTATATAGAAACCACATTTCATTTTCAATTTATATTTAAACCACCTTTAAAGTGGGTCGTTGTTCTGATCAACCACCAGTCAAAATTTTCACTAAAAACCCCAAAATACCCTTAAAAACTCACATTCAAAACACGTGATTTATTCAGTTAATGTTTAGGTCTTGTTGGGATACAAGTCAAGTACCTTAAACGTGCATTTTTTAAGCTTATTTGTGGTTTTTCAGTGAAAATTTAAGTAGGAGGTGGTTGATTGGAACAAAAACCCACTTTAAATATGGTTTACGTATAAATTAAAATTGAGAGGTGGTTTTTGTATAATGACCTTATTTTTTAAGGTCATTTCAAAAAAAAAAAAAAACCAAAACTACTGATCATCAGAGTTCAATTAGGATTCTAACAATGAAAAGTGGGTTATCATTGTACAATCCTAACCCCAATGCTACTCCTAACTGTAAACATAATTCTAACCCTAATGCTTACTGACATTTAACAAAAAAATTCCAAATTGGCAAAAAACAAATAGTGTTAATTGTCAACAGATTCTAGGGTCACCTGTATAATTACAATTAGCCATGTAGGTATACAGACTTTAGGATCACCCGTACACCATACCTCAGGGTACCAGAATGTAATTAATCCAATCACTTTCACCCTTTTTAAAATAAAGCAAGGCACAAATTGAAGACCGCTACTTGATTAATCTTTCCATAATCTAAAACAATCCATGCATATATGATGCTCTGGGGCATTTGGGTTCTGAAACTACTGAATGCGTCAAATATCGTCATAATATGATGATATTGTACTTTTGTCCATCCCCTTTAAATCTCATAACTTGATTTGTTTTTTTAGTACAGTGTCTGATTGATTCCACTATCTAAATATGGAGTGTACCGAAAACTACCAACTTGTAAACAAACTCTCAGATGATCTCCTTATCGAGATCCTCTCTAGACGTCCAATCAAGTCTCTTCTCCAACGCAAATGTGTCTCCAAAGCTTGGAATTCCTTGATTTCTGACACTTGCTCCCTCAAGAAACTTCCCCAGGCCATGTGTGGCCTCTTCTACCATGTCCACGGTTCAGAACTTAGTCATTGTAACTATGAAATAGAGTATGTGAGCATGCTTCAGAGTAACAAAAGTGGTGATTCTATAGAAGAAAGTCATAGTTTCTTACCACCCTGTAGTCAGTATAGAATTGTGGATTGCTGCAATGGCTTGCTTCTTTGTGACTCATTTAAAGGCAATTCACCTACTTCTTCTATCTGCAACCCTGCAACAAAGAGATGGACTGAGCTCCCAATGCCAGACTATCATCTCATTCTCCTTGCCTTGTGTTTTGATCTGAGCATCTCCCTCCATTATACTGTTCTTGGCTTCAAAGTGGAGAGTTCTGGCGACATGATTGATGAGAATTTTATAAATGAAATCCCCGTATTGTTCTCATCAGAGAATCCAAAGTGGGTAGAAATAAATGGTCCATGGTTTCATGCATCCAGCAGCATGTTCTCTTGAATGGAAGTATTCATTTCTTAGGGTATACAGGGCCTGTTGCTCTAGCAATTGATCTTGAGAGGGAAATTTATCAGATGATTGAGCTTCTTGGTTCCAAGCAGGAAGTAGCCTATTGGAATGCATGTCTTGGGCATTCTCAAGGTTACTTGCATTTTGTGCAGAAATGTGAGGACCAAATTGTTTTCTGGGTTTTGCATGACTATTATAAAAATGAATGGAATTTGAAACATACCAATCATCTTAAAGCTTTGATTGAGAACCAGGAAGTTATTGATGCTCAATCATCATCAAGTACTTCAGCTAGACTGATTTTTCTTGGCATTTCATCCGGACTTTGATTTAGCTTTTTTCTCAGAATAGAGTGTAAAATCTTTTCCTACCATTTGATCGGCACCAAGCTCACAGAGGTTCGAATTCCGTCGAGGGAGACAGGAAGGTTTTTTTGTATACATGCGTTGCTTGTTAGAGGACGTAGACCTGTAAGATCCCTTTGATGCATTTCAGCTTAGACTTAACTTTTGAGTTTCTTGGTTGTGATTGCGCATTTCTGAATAACAATGTTAGAGAGTGGTATGAAGTTTACTCTGGTATTGAAAAGTATTTTGGTGAGAATTCATGTCATATGGTTTACTTTGTTTCTGAAGCAAAGTTATGGATGTCAGTATGTTACTGAAGCAACATTGTTCAAAGTAAAGTTTCATTGCTCTCAGTTTTTTCTCCTTCTCCAGTTGGGCTATTAACAACATCGTTAAAAGTAAAGATGGGCCAATTTATTATCAAATTTGATGATGAACATGTCCATGTTGCTGTACACTTTAACAACCCTAAATGTAAAATAAATTCAACTATTTGGTGGTCAATGCATGGGTCAATATATCTCAATGTAGCTAATTTTTCATGCAGCGTAACAGCCATTGACTTTGTGGATGTCTGATGATGATTCAAAGGCCCGGAAGCAACTGAAATTATGCACACGTTGATCCTATAATATGTATTACAAGATAAATGGTACTCATTGAGTTGAGAAAGATCTTTCAAACTTACTTGAAAATCCATTTATAGTCTTATGCTACGAGAAACATGAACTTGTTGCTACTTCAATTCATAAGATTAGCATTGCCTAATACATGAAGGCGTGATGTTGCCCGCTCAAGCGATAAGGAGGCTCTTGCAACCTTCTCAACATCTCTCGATTGAACCTGATCGACTAGTTTCCAATTTTGACAGGAACCACCAAATGCTACCCGCAGGAAAGGTCATATCATATGTCGACTGCCTGCCTCCTTTTTATTGTGATGTACTGACTTGCGCTCTGTTATTCATGGTTAAGTACTTAAATGTTTCATTTTTTTTTTTAATTGTAAATAGTGGATGTAGCTCAAGCCTGTTTGTTACAACATTTGATTTAGATATTTTCTGTTGTCAAAATCTTTGTGTGAAATTGTTGTATAAAGCTACATTTAGTAGTTAATCTATCAGAAATTGTAACTACGTTCTAGATGTGCTGGAAAAACACACAGGACTATTTAGAGCGCAATCAGCATCCAAGAGAAGTTCTCTATTCTTTCTTCACTACTAATCCTCAAGCTTAATTTTTTACCGTCACCCAAGTATAAGGAGCAAAGATTGAAACGTGTTGAACGTGGTGTCAAAGTTTTATATAGTCCTATGTGATCGTAAAATAACCATGGTGAATTTTTTTCCCCCTCTCATTAGATGGTTGTGACACCAGCAAGGCTACGTAACTAAGAAACTAGTGTATATTCAAAAAATGAGCGTTGCAGATATTTAGTACTCACTGATGGATAAGTGAAAATACATCAGAAGACTGTGAATGGCTAATTAATACAAATGCCAATTGTGATAATCTGCGGAGATCTAAAGGTCTCAGAGAAGGGAGATTCTCTCTTTTTGCTTCATCAATAATTAACTGTCAAAATGAGTCAGGAAGCAAAGCTCCAAGCTGATACTGATCCACAAATTGAGTGACCTGACTTGGATTCTGCTACAATCTAAACAGTGCAGCTGAGCCCTGACACCTGAGGAAGTTGGAAGCATATGCATGGAGAATTTTGCAAGATCGCGAAGAAATTCATAAACTAAATTGAGAATTATGACATGGAATGCAGGAGAGTGGCTATAGGAAATAGAAGATAGAACATAGTAAGAATAATAAGATACAATAGTTTGTGTTTGAACCATAGGAACAAATCAAACAGAAAACATATTCAAAACAATAAATCGAATAGACTCAGGAGGCTAGAAAAGTACTTGTCTGAGCAAAAGTATTTTGCTCAATCCGAGAAAATGATCCAAGCTGTACAGGCAAGGCTATGGTTGATTTCAAAGATACCAGGCATGCTATAAAAGTGCTATTACTCTGTCATAAGAAGGTGACATAGTGAGTTTTTTTTTTTTTTTTTTTTTTTTTTTTGCGCGAAAAGGAATATGATTATTTGATTTGAAAAAGGAAATCTAAATGAATTTATTTCTACCTATTTTAAGCGGTTTGTAACGAAAAATGTTTACTGATTGTAAATCTGCAAGTTCTTAACTCCTGTAGTTTTTCCTCTTTCGGAGAAAATACTTGTGGAATAATTGACCTACAAGTTTCCTATATTTAGTACCGTTTTCACTATTAAAGTTGCTCATAACTAATCATTGATTGACCCAGATCGACATTAAGTTGTATAACTGATGTTCATTGTCATTCAATATGCATGCATACTATTCTCTTGCCGGAGCACTTTGGTTAAATTTCAACCTTTTTAAGTTTTGACAGCATTTCAAAGGACTATTCTAGAAAATCATCACTTGATATATATATATAATCCTTTAAAGTACTCGGGTTATGAAACATGACTGAATAAATCAACTACCATCACATATTGGTGACCTTTTAGTTTGTCCATCCCTTTTAAATCTCATAATCTGATTTGTTTTTCTAGTACAGTGATTGGTTGATATCACCATCCAGATATGGAGCGTACCGAAAACTGCAATCTCGTAAACAAACTCACAGATGATCTCCTGATCGAAATCCGCTCTCGACTTCCAATCAAGTCTCTTCTCCAATGCAAAAATGTGTCTCCAAAGCATGGAATTCCTTGATTTCTGACAGCAAGAAACTCCCTCAGTTCATCTCTGGACTCTTCTACCATGTCGATGGTTTAAAACCTGGTAATTGGAACTACGAAGTAGGGCATGTCAGCATGCTTCAGAGCCAAAACGATGATAATTCCGTGGACAAAAGCCTCGGTTTCTTGCCATGCAGTCAGTATAGGATTGTAGATTGCTGTGAAGGCTCGCTTCGATGTCACTCAGTAGAAGGAACTTTACATACTTGCTATGCTTGCGACCCCGCAACAAAGTGATGGACTGAACTCCCAATGCCAGACTATCATCATATTCTCCTCGCCTTATGTTTCAATCAGAGCATTTCCCTCAATTATACTGTTATTGGCCTCAAAGTCGAGAGTTCTGGTGACATGACGAATAAGACCCCGTTCTATTCTCATCGAAGAATCCAAAGTGGGTAGAGAAGAATGTGCCACGGAGGTGTGAGATGATTTCATGCATAAGGCAGCAAGTTTTATTGAATGGAAGAATTCATTATTTAACATATACAAAACCCTCTGCTTGGGGAATTGATCTTGAGAGAGAGATTTATCGGAAGATTAAGCTTCCTGTTTCTGAACAAGAAGTGAACTATTGGAATGCATGTCTTGGACAATCACAGGGCTACTTGCATTATGCACAGAAATTTGATGATCGAATGGTTGTATGGGTTTTGCATGATTGTGATGAAACTAAATGGGGTTTGAAGAATACAATCCATCTTAAAATTTTGGCTGAGAAACAAGAAGTCAGTGTTGCTCCTCTGTCTTCGAACAATTTACCTAGCATGGCATGTCTCGATTTGTTGGTGTTTCATCCGGACTTTGATGTCCTTTTTATCAGAATAGATGGGAAAAATCTTTTCCTACCGCTTGGTTAGTTCTAAGCTGACAGAGATTGTAATTCCCTTGAAGAAAAACAGGAAGGTTTTACCCGTACATGCCTTGCTTGGTAGAGGACAATTTATAAATCATGCCGACTTCTGATGTCTTTTGACTTTTATGATAACATTCTTAATAATAAAAATTATCTGGGTGGAATGATCCTTTACTTGGTCAAATCTAACTTATTTTTGAGCTTATAAGTCTTTTTTATATATTTTTTTTGTTGGAGAACCCCAACTTTTTTAAATGAGACTTGTAAGCTAGTTTATTGATGATTTACCAATTAGTTAGATATGAAAAAGTCAGCTTAAAAGCTAGTTTGACCAAAAATTAAGCTCTCCCAAACACCCTCATAGACATCTAAGATCATTTGGAGAAATTTTGGTTGAGAATTAACTTTTGGTTTCCTTGTTTGTGTCAAGGCATTAAGGATGCCATGAACTGAATAAAGTTTCTTATTTCATGGTTTTGAGAAGTATTTCTGTAAGTCTTGTTACTTCGTTTCTGAAACAAAGATATGCATGTTACTGAAACAACGTTGTGGAAAGCTTTTCATTGCTTAACTGCGAGCTCTCTCAACCAGCTGCTTAGGCTAAAAATCCAATAAACTAATCCAAGCCATTAAGTTATGCTTTGTTCTGTTCAAAATGCAATTAATTAGAGGAAAAGATTCATTGCAATGCTTTTGACATAACCTGCTTTAAACGTAACAGCATCAAAACTTGAGATAAATTTGAAATCAGTTATGGTTGAGATTAATCTTGACGAAACAAAAACTGCTCCTCGCAATTAGTAATAAAACATAATATCCATAATTATCTCACGTTCCTGGCGCTCACTTAGTAACATCCATCCTATATTTTACTGCTAATTAATCGAAAGTAAATCGAAAGTAAACTGCAATGCTTTTGCTGCATAACCTGAGAGTCATAAACTTCCAAATTAAAATTTTGGATATACTGTAGAAAACCGTAAGACTGTTGATAGAGCAAAAATGCAAAACCAAGAGAAAAAATCAGGCTTAATTTGTTAACAGCAACGTACCCATATCAAAAGCAAATGACAAATAAGATTAGATATCGTAACTAAACTAAACCCAAACTAAACATAGAAATTCACGCGAAGGCTATTTAGCATGAATAAAGCACATAAACTAAACCCAAACTAAACATAGAAATTCACGCGAAGGCTATTTAGCATGAATAAAGCACATAACAAAAATAAGAACGCTCAAAGACAAATAAACAGGCACGAGAATGATGTTGTGAACAATCAGTCTAGTTCCTGCAAAACCTTCAACATAAATTCAACAATTACAACTTGAAGCAAAACTCAGGATCTTTATAGTCATTAAACATGCTTGCAGCAAAACTCAGGACCTTTGAATTCAACTAAATTATAAAATGTCGCCAAACTAGAACAGAAAATAAGAGAAATAGAACCGACAAAACTGCAAGTTCAAACATATTGTCTTTGACTCAATTCCTAAAAGAAAAGAGGACATTGAAACTTAAGCCCCTACAATTTCTTGCGGCTCCCCTTCCATGGGAGTGTCTTCTGCAGGCCTGTCCACCTTGGCACCAATATCCTCCTTGCTGTAGTCACCGTGGACCTAAAAATTCGAAGTATTGTAATCTCAATTGAAAAAGATTAACGATAAATAAAACTACAAGTAAAAGAACTGATTCAAAGCCTTGATATACAACTATTTGGATATCTTTCTGGTACGTACCTCCATAAGCTTTCCAAGATCAAACTTGGGTGCCTTCAAGATTTTAACCTTGCGGATAAACACGTTCTGTAGAGGGTAAATACCAGAAGTCGCCTTCTCAATTTCCTTTCCAATAGATTCCGGAATGAACTTAGCAACCAATTCCTTCAGGTCACAGGAAGTAGCTTGGTTAATCATGATCTCCCTCATTTTGCGCCTTATCTGAAACAAGACAATAATTTCAACAGTGACCTTAAAACAGCAAACCTTAGCTCTGACAAACTTTATCTAGCACCGTGTAGAGATTTTACCTGTCTGATCTGACTGGATTGGGCATAGCAGGTACGCTTCACCTGGTTTGGTCGTCTCTTGGTGAATGCAATACAGAACATCCTCAGGGTGTAGTTGTCAGTGGTCTTAACATCAACATAAGCCTCAATCAAAGTTTGCCACTTCCTAACGAGCGACCTGAGCTTGTCGGTAGTGAAGTCCATACCCTGGGAGAAAAAAGTAATGGAAGTAAAATTAGGATACAGTAAAGTTTTTTAAAAAATAATGGCTCAGGTATGTATTCTTCCTTACCCAGAAATTGGTGAGGACATTCTTTCCTTGGATGTCCTCTGCACGAAGGCGAATCTTTCTGTAGGCTTGATCCTCATCAGTCTGGAGATCAGCCAGAGAGACCTCAAACACCCTATGCTTAAGGCCCTCAGATGCAATCTGGGACAAAGCGACATATTAAGAATATAGAAAGAGAGGAACAAATGAACTGCAGTAGGCATCAAGCAATAGAAGAATATAATCATGACTGGCGAACATGGCACCTTTCAACTTCATAGAGTAAAGATTTATCAAAGCAGAAACAAAGAGAAATATTTCCAAGCGTAATCAAGTAAGAGAAACCTTACACAAAAGAAGAGATCCTACAAGCATATTTGATTAATAGATATATTAAACACCAATAGTAGCACTAATCGGGACCATCGTATTTCCACGTGATAGATCAAAAGCATCATGGGCACTAGAAAATCACTATTGTACCTAAAGAAAAGTGCGCATATGAATTAATGTTTGTTATTCATGCCATGGGCTTTAAGAAAGAAACTAACAATAAGTGCTTCCTGCACAGATGCATAGAGAAGTAGAATGCACACTTATGATCCTTTTCTTACAGTAATAAAATAGATATAGAATATCAGAATCTGCAAGTTGGATTTTGTAGAAGAAAGACGTGCATAGTAAAGGCAGCAACCATTGTTTGAACATTAGCCTGGAATGTGAATCACAAAACTGAATCCCAAACTACACATTGGAGATTGCCATTGTGCTACTAGCAATCAATTGCTTTCATCTTAACAAACCCAACCCTACCCCAGAGATAGAAGGAAAAGTAAAATAAATGTGAAAGCATACAAAATGTAAACATAATTACAACATTTTGAATAATGAAAATATACTACTCACTCCTTATTACCAGCATATCTTTTTTCCTTTTTTAGAAAAAGGTTTCCATAAATTTTTTTATGCATCCTTAAATTTGAATACAGGAACCTTTTGCATCAAATCTACTGCTGCTTTTATATAAAAATTTCAGGACACAATAAATAAGAATTGGCAGTATTGTGGCAGTAATGGAACAAATAGACATAAGGCGTTGGTGGCGAGAAAACTAATCCAACACTTCAAACAATTAAAAGTTCAACTGACAACATTCAACTCAGCAATAACATCCCTAACCCAAGAGCCGAGATCCAGAAGAATACCAGCTAGCCATAGAAGATTGCTGGAGTTAAGCACTAAGCTCAAAAAATCAATTCAGAAAATAAAAACTTATAGACTGGATAAAACCTATCCAATTTAGGGTTTTAAACACAACTCCTATGGTTTTGTTAGTTTTAATTCTTCAGTTCATCCACTATTATCCAAAAAAACATACTATCAAAAAGTCGAAACTACTTGAAACAAATTGAATTCTAAAAATTATTTTCCAAAATAATTTTATAAATACATTAGATAGCTAATCAAGCCCAAATGTAGTGTCCCCATCTTTTTTAAATGGGGACCAAATAATTAAATTGCATACTAAAAGTAAAACTAACTAAATGTTAATGGTTTTGTAATGAGCTATACCTTCGTAATAATAAATGGACCATCGCAAGCCAAAATTTAAAAATAAACCTCATATTGAATTTAGACAAGAATACAGATTTTACACATGCCAAACTCTGGCTGGGAACGGATTATTCATTTCTTATATCATCGGCATGCAACCAGCAGTTGCCATTGCCAAGAAGCCTAACAAAATATTGTGAAAATGTTTGCCGACTAAAAAACTTCCATTATCCTCTAAAAGAGCCGCATCAAGTTTTTAGCAATTGAAATTATTGAAGAAAATGTAAGTTGCATAATCAATAGGGAATGCATTGGTCAACTAAGGATAACTGACACGCTTAATCCATATAATCAAAAGGATACTAAGGAAAAAAAACTAACTTTCGACTATGAGAAATGGTTATAACGTATACAGGAACTTGATTATTTAAACGTTTATGTCTTTAAATGGATATGTATACACACAAGGGAAAAAGTTATCCAACAATCAAGAACATAGTAGGATGTAACATAATAATTACACTTAGGAAAGCAGGAATAACTCAATTTCAAGTGATTGAAATCCATAAGTGGACGTACTAATCTACATATGGAGCAAATAACACGTTGATGCCTCTCATACTAATCTAAAAACACAAAGGTAATAATATTAGATCTCAAAAGCTGATACTTCTTCTACAGTCTCTATTCATAAAAATAGAATGATTTAAACAAAATACGCATAAAATTAAAACAGCAAAAATGTTTCTCAATCATAAGTCAATGCCAAACATCTAAATGAACCCTCGTCAGGAAATTAGCATAAATTAATAAAAAAATGATTAAAAAGAAAAAAGATGTCACCTTTGTACCCTGAGTCCTGGAGACGAGGGTCTTCCCAATGCTCCTCACGTTGAAGGCGGACGGAGCCTTGATATCATACCAATCCTTTTTGGCAAAAGGATCCACGCTGCAAATAAATCCCCAAAAAATTTCAACAATTTTCAAAAATTTTTAAAAATAAAGACGAATCAAAGATAGCAGTGATTTAAAAGACTTACGTCTTCTTCTTGCCTCCCTTCTTACCCTTGGAAATTCTCTTGTTCTTACTGTAAATAAAAGAAATCGTGAGAAAATTGAGGGAAAAGTTGAATACAAATGAGAGAGAGAGAGAGAGATGTGATCCTCACCCAACGGCCATGGCTGCGGCCTCTCGAGAATGCTACGAGTTAAACGACGGAGGCGAGAGAGAGAGTAAACCCTAATGCTGGATGAGGCGCTTTTATAGCTCCCTCGTCTTTGATCTCGCTAGGGTTTTATTCGAGCTTGGAGATCCAACGGTGGACTTTGATTTGGGGCTATTTGGGGGTGAGAAAATGGGCCGTTTGGATTCTCGGTTCTTACTTTGGCCCAAGAAGAACTGTGGTCGAATAAATAGAGTGGAAATAGGTATTTGCTTTATTCGTAGTACTTGTGCAAGGGTGCGTTTGATTAGGTGTAATTGGAACACCTTGTTGCTCCAACTACATATAAGTTTTAAAATTGTTATTTGGCTAGATATCGTTGCAACACCAAAATGTTATTACAATAATAAAATTAATCAGAAATAATGGTGTTGGAACAACACTTAGTGGCTATTTCGTCTGCTACAAAAATAAATTGCAACAAACGTTGCATGTAGCATTTGCAACAGGAAATGAAAATTAAATTCACTGTTTCGATGTTTGCAATTATATTCTAGGAAATGTTTTTTCACTATAAACTTAATGTTTGATTCAAAATAATTAATGCAAAAGCTATATGATTTTGCCATATAATGAAACTTTGGTGGAGGCAGTTTTCTATTTGGATTTAGAAAGATTTTTTGATGAGGTGGAATATATATTTATTTCTTAGTTTCCTTTTTTTAATCATGTAGGTTTTCCTCTCACCAAATACGTTGCAGTATTTGTTGCAAGTTTTTCACAAAATGCAAGTACAATGCAAGTTCATTTACCTTTCTTACTTACAAAATTGTAAATCAAACAATGTATTTACAAATTCAGTTACTCTACTTTACACTTGCAACTCTATTTCCATCCAACAAAACAGCCCCTCATGAAGAGCTTTGCAACACCATGAGTTAGAAAATTATCAACATTTGTTGTTCCAACTCCTCTTAACCAAACACACCCTAAAGTTGCAACTGCATCAGTTATGCATAATGACAAATAATAATTTTTTTTCATAGTTGAATGATTAGTATTAGATTTTTATATTGCTATGATTAAAAATTCACGAAAAATATGCTATGTACTTCTTTCGGTTCATTGAGAGTTAGAAATTTTAAATTTTTTTGCATAGGACGGTATAGTTTTCCTAATAAGTATAGTTTTAGTTAGCACATTGTAGTATTGATGTTTTGAACTTGCTACGTTGTAGTTTCAATGTCGCAGATATAGCTTACGGGTTAAATTTTTTTGACTCTTCTATCCTCAGTTAAATTTTGGCAAATATTGTCTAAGCCCGTAGGATGAAATTAGTGAGTTTATCTGAGGGTAAAAATATAATTAAATACTAAACTTAGAGGTTTTATCTGCAACAATAAAACTACATGAATAAAGTCGAAAAACATCAGTACATGGGATCTAAATGCAATTAACCCATAATATATTATCTGTACTCTATGACCTTTATTTAATTAAAAAAAATTTGTAATGTGAGCTTCATTCATAATGTCTAGGACGACCGCAAAAACCTTATTTTAACATTGGCCATCAATTAGTAAACAAACTTGTATACCCGGAGGAAACTACCTACTTAGAAAAACTAGGCAGAATATAATCGAAAACATAAGGACTTATTTTTAAGTAGTCCAGTACCAAATATTACAGCGGCAATCCACAAGTTTTCTTTTTTCTTTTTTCTTTTTTTATTTTTATTTTATTTTAAAGTAATCCACAAGTAGAATGTGGATGGATTTTCAGTTTTTTCTGACATGAAAGGCACAGCATATATGAATCACAATGTTTACATAAACATCCCTTCGATGCATAAAATTTTTTAATGCCCACTCCCTTGAGCAACCACCGGTTGATCCAATTGCAGCAGCTCATGTGAATTTTTGAGAACTTCATAATACTAGTTTTGTGAGGCTCTACTAAGCCAAACAAAACATAAATCCAGTTGCCAAGTTAATTTCCATGACAACAAATAAAACAATTATAAGGACCTGTGACGATCGAAATGAATTAGAGAATGAGACCTTAAACCACTAAGAAACTTGATAGAGGTACTCATTGAGCTTTTCACGACAATAAAACAAGAAAAGTATACAGCATCCTTCAGGAGAGATTTCCCAGGAGACGCATGGAAGCAACTGGTAGAAACATAACTATTCTTTCCACAATTATTGGGTATTTACAGAATTCTTAGGTCAACCAAGAACATGACTATTATGCACAAACTCTCATTGCTACGACACGAGAAAATCAAACACCAAATGAAAACCAGGGGTTATTCACAAAGATACAAGACATTACGTGCTATAGTCAAAGCATTATGCCCAAAGACATCGTTATTTGTTATGGTAGAAATGCATACACCATTATCACCAACTATATCACCACCGAACCTGAGAAGATGAAGGCAAGATGGTACAATGAGCTGTAGAGTGAAGAAGCTGTTAAGTTACACAGTATAAGCTTGTCACAGAACCCACCACTTAAATATGATTGAGGAGCAGAAAACCACATTAAAATGGAGCAATCATTCAATTCTGTCTTGACTATACTCAAGCTCTATTCCTGGACCTATAATTTATATGCAAGCTCACTACATATTTGTGCATGGATAGAAAGGAAGGGAAAAAGTAAGAAAAAGAATAAAGTAAGTAATAACTTGTAAAATATATAAGACATTGCAATTAATTCCTAAACTTGTCACACTAGTGACCTGTAAATCACCTGAAAACATCTTGAACTATGTTTACAGTCAGTTATGTCTTCTCATCTGTTTACCCTTATCATGCGTAAGGGAAGAATGCAATTAATACAAAAAATTATCATCTTTCCTTTTAGGGTGTATTTTGTCACTTGAAGTTGGACCTACAACACGTTTGTATGGCATGCGATATTTGAACCCTCACTATTTTCTTAGACTCAGGAATTGGGAGTGTTGCAACATGATTGCAGGAATTTAATCTATATTATCAGTAAGTTAGGCAAGCAAACTTAAGCACGTCAAATATTTCCACGCCTAAACCTATAATTTGACTGCATCTTAGTTAACGAGTTTCCAGATGCTTAGCAGAATAGATATCTTAGGAACAACCCCTCAACTTCAGAATGATAATGTTCCGAGAATCGCCAACAGTACCGAGTAAATCCATCAACAGAAAGCCAAGTATTACTGGTAAATGTTTGTCCATCAAAAGATCAATTCATAAAGCGATCAATCTCCCTGATTCTGGTTAACTTTCTTACTAACCTTTAAACATACCTGAGATTTTGCTGAAAAAAGTATTTTTTAAAGCAAGACAACAAAATACCGATTGAGCAAAGAGTGTGTTTATCATAAGGACAGAGGCCTGATATCAGAAAAATAACGTGAAAGCTAGGAATATAGATTTTAGGTAAAAGTTTCTTGCTTTATGGTAACTAATAATCTTAAACTCTATACGCTTGACTCCTACATATGATTCGTTGCTTCTTTATGTAGTTTTCTACCAAGAACATGGATTGACGCAGGTCAATGGCGTTCAAGGTTGTCGATTCCAATGAGAATGTATCAAGCCACTACATCTATGTACAATTGTTCAGCAGTGGCAGCTGAATTTGCAAACTGGTCCAATCTCTAAACTTTAAACGGTATTCTTTTCGCCGATTTAATGAGTTCTAATCAGAATCTTATCCTAGCCAAATTCACAATTGGATGAACATTTGTAAAAAGATAGGAGCTGGCTTTTACTCGTTTCTTGTCGAAAATTGATGAAACTTACCCCAGTATTCACCACCTCGCGAGGCGTCTAAGCAATTACCCCATTTGCCACTGCACCCAGAGAAGAAAACTTCATTCAGTGGAGTCTCTAATCAAAACCAAGCTCAAAGCTAACAACTTAATGAGATTTCAAATCATTAAAAAAAAATCACCTTGAGGACGGGCTCTCCTTTGGGAGGAGCACTGGATTGCTTGGCCGCCGCCGCCATCTGCGCTTTTGCCGCCTTCCCGACCGCCGATTTCTCAAACTGCTCTTGCCTACAAACGTAGACAATCGAGACCCAAAATGTTTTCTAATTTCACGAATTCCAGAAAAAGAAATTGAGGGATTGGGGTTCTGTAAGGGGGTAATTAGTTGCCTCATTTGGGCGGCCTGGGCGGCTCTGGATCGGGCTTCTTGAGATTCGATCCGATCCGCTTCTCTTCTCTCCGCCTTCGACGGGCCGAAGCACGAGCACAGCGCCATTCTCTTCAGACTAGGATCTACGATTTTGATCGAAAAAGGGAATTTTTTTTTAAGCCTTGCTGCTGGAGATTTGGTTGCTTTGATGATCCCTATGGAATAATAAAAGCTTGGATTTTGACGTAGAAGACGCGGGACTGAAAGCGAAATGGGAGCAAAGACGCGTTTTTTTTACCGTCGGTAGTTCGGTGTAAATGACGAGGGACCTCAGCAGCAGGGGCGCAGCTGACTGAGGGTGGTGTCACGTGCCCCTAACAAATTGTTTTTGGCGTATATATAGTAGTGCACCCACCAAACTGTTTCTAATGGGCCAAGCTAAATATTGCCCACACCCAAAATCCCCACTAAATATTGAAAAAATGAACGTTTGGTTGTGGCCACCTGGATCCCACCCTCAAAATGTCTCTTCGGAGGCTACGGTGAAAGAGGAGCAAGAGATCGTGTAGCGGGGAATTAGTTACCAACACCCCCACAATTTCTTGGTAATGCGTGCAAGCTATTTTTATTTATTTAAATGACAAGTTAGGGTTTTTTGCTTGTGACAGTGAAGCAGTAGATTAGAGATTGACTTGCAAGGGTTGCAAGTTAGGTAATGACATTGTCATCAGAATTAGTGAAATCCTTGATTGTATCTACTAGTATGCAATACGTGCATTGCACGTGATGCGTGTTAAGAAATCATATGAGGTGAAACATTTGAAGATCAATTCATATTTCACACACTAATCTTATCACAATAAACTTTAAAATCATCTGAAAATCTGTAAAGCGATCAAGTTATAACTTCTACAAAATCAGTCGATTTCTCCATCTCTAATAGAAGATGCAGAAGGAGGAGAGGAGGCGAGGCTTGGCAGGAGATGAGCATGCCAGCAAAGGACCATTTTCACTCTTTGTCTTCCTTTCATCACCTTTTTAATGTAACAACTGATAAATGGGATGAATTAATAAAGGAAAGATGAATGGTTTCGTCTCCTTTCCTATATAAATAAAGAGGACAAATTGATAAAGGAAAGACGAACGATCAAACACGTGAGAAGTCAGCCCAAGATTTTCTGAGGTTCTACATGAGAGAGAGAGAAAGAGACTGATTAGAATTGGGATTAATTAATTTACTTTAATTTAATTAATTAATTAAATTAAAATTAGAATTATCAAATTTGATAGGGGTAAAATTGACAATCAAAAGTTTTAACACCCCCCATCTCAATTTAGCCTACAAAGTGACATACTCTAACCAACATGACCTAAAAGTGACGCCAGTGACAATAACACCTATAACTTGACATAGTTAACCATTTAAACCTACTCCGGTCGCCGGAATTTTAATTTGTGTAAAAAAAAATGAATTTTTGCATATTTACCCCACATATCTCTCACACTTACATATTTACCATCCAAAATTTAAAATATTTATAAAAAAATTCCTCTCTCTCCCTCCCTCAGCCATCTTCCCCCTCCCTCCCTCACCCACCGCCCCCTCCCTCCCTCACCCACCCATCTCTCTCTCTCTCCCACCATCATCTCCTTCATCCTCTTCTTCTCCCCTCTATCACAACCTCTCCACTTTTCTCCTTCCTAATATATTTTCTTCCCC
>JBAKGM010000365.1:13879941-13890379 GCA_037177215.1 Asparagus racemosus | reverse complement strand
ATATATAATGAGTTGCCAACAAAACAGATTCTATTACTTGAACTAGAATCAATTATTGATTAAGTTTTTTTCAGATCATTCTACTGTTTTGCTGAACCCTAGTTGTCTAATTAGTTTTAAAGAAGTATTATTATGGAAATGGACACCTTATTCTTTATAAAAAATGCAGCCACGATGACAATATATGGAACTCCCTGGAGTTGGATTTTCAATTCCCTTATCTTGATTTTTTGGAATTAGATGATTATTTCTTTAAAAATTTTTTTTAAGTATGTTTTTTATTTTAATTTTATAACTCTGTTAATAGCGATGACTATAATGTGTAACAGTTATCACAATTATTCTGAAGTGATGATTGACAAAGTGGAGAGCCGGATGACGCAGTCAAGTCAACTCTAGGCCCGCACTCGCCGGCATACAGTCTCTCGCACCGGGAATTTAAATTTCTCAAATAATATGATGAACGTGACATAATCCTTCTAGAAGAATTGAAATTAATTAGTCCCGCGTCGTCTAGTAAATAATTACCCCTTGATACAAAAGTCTACCAAACTCTAATAAAGTCTTATAATTGTGTAAATTTGAAGGTCATCTTTATCTATCTTATAATTATTTATAATAAATTGCCTAAGACCTTCTGAACTACATTTATATATTTAATTGAATTTGGAATTTTTTATGAACAGAAAGAGTATTACCACTTGTACACGTACCAAATTACTTACATCAGGATTTTCTACACGAACTTATCATGTATTAATCACCTCATTTATTATCATGATGACAAGTTTGTTCCAACCAAACTCAGCCAGCAACTTGAAGATATGCATCCAGCACGTGGCACCTTCATTGATCAGCGTTGGGTCACCTTCACCTCACTATTTCTATGTCTTCGTGATAAAGTTTCTGCATTTATAGTTTTACTTTTTCTAATTTGTTCCTCCTATCCCTTCCCATATTGAAAAGCCGTTTACTATTCAAGACTAGAACAAAAATTTCTTATATTTGTCACATGTGTTTTATTGTTCAAACCAATAAATCGTTATGTTTATTTGATTTATTCATCACTGTATAAGATTTTGTTAATTCGAATCAAATCGGGCTAATTAGACAAAACCTTTTAACCCTTACCAGACCCGTTTACTAATTATGTTAAAGTGATTTTATTATTATTACTTTTTTTGTTTTTTGTGAAAATGTAATTGAAAGAAAGAAACTAAGTCCTCACAGTAGTAAAAAAAGAACCGCGAAAATCCCACGTCGTCGAATTTCGCCGCTGCCCGAGACCTCCACCGCTACTAGGGTACCAGCACCGCTGCTCGAGCACCCGCCGTTGCCGATCGAGCCCCGCCGCCGCTGGTTGAACCCCGCCGCCGCTGCTCGAGGCCCGCCACCGCCAGTCCAAGCCCACCGCCGTTGCTTCAGGCCCAAGACCGCCTCCTTTTAAGGTAATTCCAGTTCGTTAATTTTTTATTTAATTTATTTTTTTTTAATTTTTCAATTTGTTAATTTAATTTATGATGCAAATTTGTTAATTACGTATTATTTGTTACCCTAAACCTAATTAACCTATTATTTATTACCTCTCCCCAGGTCCTCCTCATCCCCTACAGTCATCGCCTCGCCGCCAAAACCGCCGCCTTGATCAACTCTCTAGCCGCATGCTACCTCGCCGCTGCTTCTCTAACCACGTCTCCATCTCCTGTCCTCAAAACCCTAAGGTTATGGTTTTTTTAAAGGTTTTTTTTTTTATTTTTTTGGATTTGCACTATTATTAGGTGGCAATACTGTGTGTTTGTATGTCTTAAATAATCCTTAGATGCATAATTGTGGATACTAGCTAGTTTACGAGATCTGATTTTGTTGCTTAAAAGAATGGCGTTGATGATAAAGAACAGAGTTTCACTAGAAAAAAATGGTTGTTGAAAGGAGACCTAATGATCCGCTTAAATTTAACTTTAAGGTTTAGAATTTTTAAGTTACGTAGGTCAATGCTATGAGGTTAAGTGCAGAAAAATGGAAGTTTGATCATGCTAAATCAAATCACTATTAGTTTATTATGTATGCATTAAGGTTTTCAACATCTTACTGTAATTACCCAAAACCTAATAATCCAATCATAGTTACAGCAACTTTAACACTCAAATCATAATTAAATTACTTAATCACTAAATTAACCTAAAGTTTAATCTTTAACATTAAGTTCTCTGACCCTAACCCTAACAAAATCCTGATATCACTAGTGGGATATATAACACAATAATGTGTTATATATCCACTTTAGGTGAATAAAAAAATAGTTAACATTAGTCGTAGATCCCCGTCAAATAATTAATACTAATTTTTTAGACGTATAATATAAGATAGATGACTCAATTTTAGGTATGGAATTATGTTTTATATCCGAAAAGTATCGTTTACTTTTTATTATAAATAGAAAGAATTAGCACGTAACAATTGGATCTGTCCAGTTCAGACGGGTTAGGAATATTGTTGTGCGTACACCTAACTTTATATAATTTGTGCATTTTATTTCTAGAAAATTTTGGCCACACGTACTTGTTGTTTTTCATATACAATAAACGTATGTCATTCAGTATTTCGGTTTATTACTTATTGATTTCGATATATTACTTATCAATTTTGATCTATGACTGATAAGTATAATAACAGCCGCAAAGTGTACTCGAAGAACAGTGGGTAGGTACTGCCAAAATTTTCTAGAAATAAAAATGCACAAAGTATGGTATTAAATTTTATCCCCGAAAAGTATCATTTACTTTATATTATAAGTAGAAAGAGTTGGCACGTAATAATTGGATCTATCAAGTTCAGATGGGTTAAGAAAATAGTAGTGCGTATATCTAACTTCGTATCATTTGTGCATTTTATTTCTAGAAAATTTCAGCTTCACATACTCGTTGTTATTCATGTACAATAAGTGTATGTTGTTCTGCATTTCAGTCTATTGCTTACCAATTTTGGTCTATTACTTATTGATTTTGATCTATTACAGATACACATAATAACATCCGCACAGTGTACTCTGAGGATAGTGGGTAGGTGTTGTTAAAATTTTCTAGAAATTAAAATGCACAAAGTATGCAAAGTTACATGTAAGCACTATTATATTCTTAATGGGATAGAAGCTTTCTGACGATAGGCGATAGAGTTTTAGACCAACCTAGTATATATTTAAATTAGCACAATGAAGATTACGAAGGAGTGTTTAGACCAATCTAGTACGACAATGGAGATTATAAAAAGTTGATTAAATCAAGCTAGTATATGTTTAAATCAACTATAATGAAGACTATTAAATATACTGTGATTTTTGAGATATTAAAATAATTAATAATCGTACCTGCCATACAGATGAGAGAAGTTACTGACAAGTTGTGAATTAATATTCTTATTATGAAAAGAAGAGTCGGAAGTAACACTTGATATCAAGATAGATGGGAAGCCTTCCTTCAGTATGCGTATGCAAATCTGAGTAAGTTAGAGAACAATTTGTTGTGTTGTCTATGTACTATGTGTAGAAGCAGGGGTTTGGTGGATAGAGTTGCTATACGATAACACTTAGAAAGATAGGGATTTGATAAAAATTATAAATATTAGACATTTTGCAGGGAAGATGAAGATATTACACTACCTGATATTGCGAAAGATGGATGATACACTGGCAATGTTAATGATATTGCGAAAGTTGCAAAAGTTGCAGAAGTTGCTGAAGTTTTAGAAGTACTAGATGTTGCCGAAGTTCCCGATGATGAAAAAGTTGTTGAAACTACCAAAGATGTGCGTGATACTAGGGGCTTTAAAAGATTATTGAAGTTATTAGAAGATGATGAGTAGGATCTATACAACGGATGCACCGAGTACAATAGATTGTCATTTACTCTTCAACTAATGCATATTAAGATCCTTAGCGAAATGGTAGATAAATATTTTCGAATACTTCTTAATTTACTGTACATGGTAATTTCGGACGGAGAGAATTACATACTAGAAAAGTGTCATGATGCGAATAAGATTGTTGACGGTTTGGGTTTAGATTACAACAAGATTGATGCATGTCCTAATGATTATATCTCGTATTATAAGGATAACGAGAAACTCAGGGAATATCCAAAATGTGGAGTTTCTTGTTAGAGAAATCATACGCGCATTTCAACATGAAAGGCAGATGAGTCAATGAAGCAGTAGATGAAAATTGTAGCAAAGGTGCTCCGATATTTTTTCATAGTGCCTAGGTTACAGCGGTTGTATATGATCATAGACACAGCTAAAGATATGTGGTGGCATAAGGAAAGACATGTAGATGATGGTAAACTCAGACATCTAGCAATTAATTCAACCCATTTGGCATTATAAGTTTGGGTTGATCTACTTGACCAATAGTATTAATGCCTTATAATTTAGCACCTGGACCTTATATGAAGCAACTGGATATGATCCTTTCATTGCTAATACTAGGCAAGCACTCACCTGGTAACGACATAGATATGTTCATGGAGCCTTTAATTGATGAGTTAAAACAACTCTGGGATGAGGGGGTCCAAACATATGATGCATTTTCCTATGAGTTGTTTAATCTCCATGATATTCTTGTGTAGATGATTAATAAATTTTTAGTTTATGCGAATCTCTTCGCTTGGTCTACAAAAGGGACATACGCTTGTCCTGTATGTTGTCCAAACTTTGAAGGCTTTCAGTTACAGCACAGCCAAAAGATGTATCATTGGTTTAACAGAAGATGGTTACGAAAGGGACATAAATACATGGGAAAAACTAGGCAAAGAAGTTTGATGGCCAAGGAGATAAAAGAGGGAAGGTGCGTATAATGACCACATATGAGATTGCAAAATTATTTGAGGGATGCCCTAAAGTCAAGTTCAAAAAGAACTGATATACAAAAGAGGATATGCTCGCTCCGAGATGCATTTTCATCATGAAGAAGGCACCGAAATGAAAAAGATAAGTGTAGAGGTTGGACGACATAGAAGCTACAGAATTGCCAACAGGATGGATAAAAATGAAGTATCTTCTTTCAGGTCCCTTACTAGAAAAAGCTCAAAATTCGACACAACTTAGATGCACTACATATAGAAAAGAATATATGTGACAACCTATTGTCCACACTCCTACAAAATGGTAATAAATCAAAGGACAATTTAAGGGCTCGGTGAGACTTGAATGCATTGAACATCTGACATAATCTACAAGCATGAGAAGTCGTTGATGGGAAATTTGAGGCCTTTGTCTCTCATTACGATGATAAATATTGAGATATAGAGATTCTGTGAGGTCCTCAAATCGGTGAAATAGTTGGATGGTTACTATTCTAATATTTTAAATAAAGTCCACGTGAAAGTGCGAAAAATATTGGGACTTAAGGCTCATGATTATCATATCCTTCTTCACTAATTTCTTCCAATGGCACTCCGTAACAACATGGTCGATGATAAAGTAACAAAGGTTATAATTAATTTCTATGGATGTTTTATAAAGTTATGCTCTAAAGTTATAAACGTTGATGATTTTCAGACACTTAAAGGAGAAATGTGAAACACTTTGCAAAATAGAGATATTCTATCCTCCATAACTTTTTACGGTCATGGTCCAACTTACACACCATTTTGTAGATGAGGCAATACTCAGAAGGCCAGTTAACTATAGTTGGATTTATCCCATGGAGAGGTTACTTAAAATTTATTTAATATTTATATAACACGTAATTGCTCTATACTTAATAGTTCATAAATATTAATATTTTCTTTAGATATTTGGGTTTCTTAAAATGCATAATGCATACTCGGGCTCATCTGAAGGTGCTCGATTGCTAACTATTACATGGCAAATGAATGTATGACATGTGCCTCTTGGTATATGCAAGGTGTACATACAATGAAAACTACACAAATTGGTAATAAAGATGGTGCCTTCCATGAAAGTACCAAGATGAACAAAGACTATTACATATTAGAGTTAAAAACAGGCTCATGCATTCATATTGTACAACCTGAAAGTCTTTGAAGAACACCAGAAGTAAGTAAATTAACATTAATAAATATGTTAATTTTTTTATTTCAACAATTATTGATCTCTAGTGTCGTATCAACAGTCGATATTTGGAAGAGCTATAGTTAGAAATAACTAGTGCGTCAGCGCAAAATCAAACTGTAAAAATACATGAAAAATATTTTATTGAATGGGTCATAAATGAATTAAGTTACGTGTATTTCATTTTTAATTAATTTTGGGAAAATTTTAGATTAACTTTTTTATGATCATTTGTGATTATGTTCAACGTTAGGTAGAAAGACAAATCTTTACCGGTTTGCTAATATCTAGTGGCTGATCCACAAAAACTTTTATGGGAAGGACGATAAGTATCTAGTGACCTTAAAATAAAACTATTTTATTATAAAAGTATAGTACCTGATGAGAAGCAATTAGTACATTTTATCGCTTTCATGGAATTATATTTTGAAACTTTTTCCAACAAGCTGCTTATTTTCCATTGTGCTTAGTGCACTTTATCATATGATGCGGTGCAATTTTTTTATACAATAGGGGCAGACTATAATTTTAGAAAGCTTTGAGAAGCAATTTTAAATTTGATAAGGGTGCAACTGCACCCCTAAGACCCATGTGGATCCGCCCTTTCCAATATCAAAAGAGAAAAGAATTCACACACAGGATCCACACTATACAATTAAACAATACAACGGATATTGTGTAAATGAGTGTTTATTTCAATGGGTAGAAATTGAGGAGAGAGTAATTCAAAACGGTGGAATCATGGCTGCCTTCTCTCAAGAACACTATTCAAGCTCGGCAGTCCAGAATTCAGTAATTGGTGATGTAATTTATTATGAACAACTAGAAGATATCGTGGAGATATTCTATGTGTATGGTATAAAATACATACATAGTTATATGATGTTTAAGGTTCGATGGTGTCATGCCAATGGAACAAGGGATGCATATAGTTTTAATCTTGTAAATCTAGATAAGGAGATATACCCCAAGTTAAAGTTTATGCTCGCAAAGTAAGGTACTTAGTGCTTTTATATTAAAGATCTTAGGCAGCTGAAGGTTGGGATCGTATTATATAAGGATCCGAGGACTCTTGCTCAGCTTTGAGCCGAGGACTCTTGCTCAACTTTCTCTAGATGGAAAAGTGGTGATGGTTCTGATGACCAAATGAGCATGAAGGATAAGTTTTTCCTGATTACTCCTACTGGAAAAATGTCATGTTTAATATGTATACTCCACAAAATTGACTTGACATCCGTAATTAGGAGATTGAATATAACTTATTTGGTACTTGTAGAATTTAAAAGTAGTTATTTCAAGTGTTATTATATATATCTTTGATTTTTTCGATGTAGTTACAAGCATTCTCCTATTTTGCTTGCATGTATTTAATAAAAATTTAAATTACATAGATTAACGGTTTAAGTTGCGAATGAGCCAAAGGATAAAATGCGTAGAGGGAGTTTCCCTAGATCGAGCAGGTTCATCATCAGGTATAAGTACTAATTTATTCAAAGATATTGTATTCGTGGTATACTATGCATACATCATATTTACTATGTTGTTTATTTATGCATGAGCGTCCTCTCCTATTGAAAATATTAATTTATTTAATTAAATTAAGTCCACTAAGAAATTATTTATTCATGTCATATCTATTGTTTTGTTAGATATTGTGGGGACATACACACATGCATCTCGTATGAGTCCATCTCATCGCTTGATCTAGGTATTACTTTTCACATTGAAGTTCATCGATATTTGATATTCCTTATATATATTTATTTTATATTTAATAATTTATTTAATCTTGCAGACGATGCATGTGATGGATCTGATGATAGTGAGATCCAACATGAGACTATGTCGGGATCTTCTCAGTTGGAGATTGTATGTCTCCGCCCATGGACTCCAGCAATAGCTCGTATTCCCTTACCCAAAAAAGCTAATGTATTGCAAAAAAAATTTAAGAGGAACTATAAAAGGAGGAGAAATGAGATTAGAAAGAAGGATCGTGCAATAAAGTAGAGGCTTAAAAAGGCGATGACCGATCAATTGACGGAAAGGGTAGAGCTTTCACAGTTATTTGATTATTTAAGTTTACAAGAAATTTATTTCTCTCTGTCTTTGTTGTTCATCGGGAAAATCTTTCTAACTTTCATTGCATATGAATCCATTACAGCTCGATGCGATCACCATGAATTCAATAAAAAAAGGTGTCTTTTTATAAGACTTACAATGAAAATTGAATTACCATTGCGACTCTCTCCTGAACAAACGCGGGATCCGTTTATCAGATCCTCACTTGCGTGAGTGTCTTTGCCTGTGCTGCGGACTCTATTCCGTCCGTGGACCACCACGTGATTAGATCCAGATTCAAGATCTACATATATGCGGGGATTATTTCACGAAGAAAATGATCGCCGACGGGAATTAACTCACGAAGGAGATAATTACCGGAGTGGGTAAAATCGACCAAGCAAAGTCACGCACAAGCCCTGGGATTAAGACCAAGCTTAATCCTGATGGTGGATCTGTGATCTAACCTAGATCTACACAATCTCCTCTTCTGGATGCGTAGATCGGCGTCAGGACGAGTTCCTCACGTGCAAGAAGTCTAGATCTCAAAAAAAGGTCTTGCCATTGATAAAAGTCTCCCGATCAAAAGATCCGGTCTTCAGTAAATTTTCCAGCCAAAAGATCTCAAAAATTCCAGCCCAGAAGCAAATTTTCTAGCCCCCTCAACTGAGACCCCCCTCTATATTTATAGGCAAAAGAGGGGGGGGGGGAAGCTTTGTGGCTCGGCCTTAGCTGAGCCGCCTAGGCCAAGGCCAAGCTGTCTCAGCCTTGGCCGAGTTGCCTCGGCCTTATCTCGGCCAAGGCCAAGTTACCTCAGCCTCGGCGCCCTCGTTCTGTCATTTTTCAGGGTTTTTCTGACTTTCCAATGTTTGTGATTCCATCAATCCAAGTCCAATTAGGCTCGGAGTCGTCGGTTTCGTCAATTCCAGAGCTTGATTGGTTCAGTTCTGTCGGCATTTTGAGTCTGGTTGATTCCATCTCGTCGATATTCACTGATCTGAAGTTTCGCCATTAGATTTATTCCACAATTTGTTGCTTCACTGGCTTGCACGGCTCGCCGACTCGCTTCATGCGTTCGACGACTCACCTTATGCGTTGGCGGCATGGTTACTTCGTCAGCGACTTTTGGTTGCATCGTCAGATGGGTTGTTGATCGCCAATCCATCGCCACGAGTCATATTCGGGTACTTATAGACAATTTTTAACGTCTACAGATACCCCCTCTAAAGTGTTTCAGTCTCGATCTTTTTTAGACGAGCCTGAGATACTTTGGATATGATAGGCCCCCAACCTTCAATAGGTATAATGGGACCTGAGATTAGCTTCAGAATTTAATCTCTCTAATCCTTTCAGATTCTCTAGTACTTTGTAGGATGACTGAAAGTGTCACGGTACTGCATTTATTGTCTGACCGTTGTTAGAATCTTGAACTGAAGCTAGTGACTGAGTTCATCTTGTTTTGACTCGTGTCGGTGAGTTGTCGTTAAACTAACTATCAAACTTTTTCTGAGAATCCTCCATTAATCGGCGAATTCTTCGGCGGTGCGCTGTGCGGCGTCAACATAGTCTATACTCATACGTTCACTAGAGTTTCGGGGATTAGTTTATCCTCATATACCCATTTGGAGGTGGGCAAGTTATCCTTAAAATATAAAAATATTTTCCAGGAACTTCTCGATAAAAAATAGGAAATAGTTTATACTCGTATACCTTTTTGGAGTATTCCTGAGGACTTGAAACAATTGAGCCGGATGCAGAGTGACCTTCATAAGATAATAATCCCGCTGAATAATTGTCCGGGGGTCGTATCGAGGCTCATTTTTTCAGTTCCTTATTCTGATGTTCCTCCTGACCATGCCGTGAGACCATCTGAAGTAGTCGGTACGTCAACGTTGGTTACTCCTCCAATAGCCCCTCCGAGCCATGAAGCTGCGCTGATGGAAGTAGGAATGAGTTATTCTGCTAAGGATGTCTATGCTGACTTTTGAGTTGCAGATTCTAAAATGTTCATCCCTTTATTTTTTATAGGGCTGACATCTTGACTCCATGATCTGGCGAGGACATTGATATCAGACCATGACCCAGATCAGATTATTATCTGCCAAGAAGTTTGCTCGTTCTTCTCTCTCATGAGCATGGTGATTGACAGGTTTCTCGATAGTGGGCTTTCCCTTCATCAGTTCAGGCTGGTTCAGTGTCCTGGAGTTGACAAGGGTCAACACAAAAGAAGCTCAAATTGCAATGTCTGAGAAATTGAAGCTCTCGAAACAAAAGCTTGCCGAAGTGGAGGAAGAGGCTGCGAAGACTCTGAACA
>JBAKGM010000365.1:13846129-13871715 GCA_037177215.1 Asparagus racemosus | reverse complement strand
ATATATAGTTTGCTCTGAACTTCTATCATCAGCAGGCTTATATATTTTGCGAAAAGATATGTGATATGAAGTGTCAGGCTTGATTCGTGCATAGGACTTGTCTTGTGCATGGGTCGCTACTGTCACGTAACGTGTATTTATGAACTGTCCTAGCAATTTCGGGGCGTGACAGACTTATTTCAAAATATAGAGATTTAGTGAGCTAGTTCAAGATATATAAAATATGGGGGACTAATATCTAGAAAACCTAAGAAGGTAAAATTAGCAGCCTTATGTCATCCAACATTGGCATCTTGAATGATCCCTTGTTGTGTTGTTCTAAGGTATCTAAATGAAAAGAAGGTACTTGTAGGTTATCTTCTCTCATTCATTAGTTGCTCCCAATTCCTAAAAAAAGAAAGGAACTATATCTAACTCACCTCCTGAAATTTAGAATTTAACGTATAGTTGCCTCCTAGAAGTTCAAAACACAACCAAACTCAGCATAATGATCACCATCACCATTAGGCAAACACCAAACAACTCCACAAGCTAGAGATCTCACCTTTAGCAACGGGATACTGCTGCTGAACCCCTGCAGTGGCCTTCTTCGGCGTAGCCGCACTAATCCTCATCGGCCTCGTCGAGCAATACATCCCATTCATCTCCGTCATCGCCCGATTCCTCTCCGTCTCATCCCCAAACTTCACAAACCCATACCCCTTCGACCTCCCCGTACTAGGATCGGTCACAACTTTCGCCCCTCTAACCGAAGGATACTGAGCCCTAAAGGTCTCCTGCAACAAGTAATCAGTAACATCCGGCGCCAAATCCCCCACAAAGATCGAATGATCCGGGCCGCCGTCGGCCCTCCGCTCGCCCATACCAAAAGAGGCCCAGTTCAACCGGAAGGTTTGCTCGGTGCCGGGCATCTGAAGCCCATTATAAGACTGAAGAATAGATTCAGCGGCCGCGTGAGAGACGAACTCGACGAAGCCGTAGCCCTCTGGGTGACCCGTTATCTTGTTGCGGATGATCTTGATCGAGACGACCTGCAGAAAAAGTCGGAGAAATTGAGAGGTTAGAAGTCTAGGGTTAGGGTTAGGTTTCAGGGTTCACGGTTTAGGGATTACGTCGCCGGTGTGAGAGAAGCAGCCGGCGAGGTAGTTCTCGTCGACCCAGTACTGGAGGTCGCCGATCCATAGGGTGCGGATCTCTTCGAGGGAGGTCGGTTGGTGGTGCTGCTGGTAGCCAGAGGCGGCGGTGGCGGGAACGGGGGCGGCGGACCAAGATGGGGCTTGCATCGTGCTGGCTGCTGCTGATGGCGGTTGGGGCTTCTTGGCGTCGAGGCTTTTAGCTGTTTTTATTTATCAGAGTTTGGGGGATTTTTTTTTTTTTTTAAAGGTTTAAGTGCCGAAGTTGACCCAAAAGAAAAAGGAAACAGAACAGAAACCGGACTGGATTGGGCTGCGGCCCAGTTTCAATCCCATTGACGACGGGACCATTGCAAAGCCCATTTGAACTGGCGCATGGAAGTTTGGTTCTGCCAGACCCACAGCCGGCTTGTCCTTTGGTTTCGTGTTCCAGTAGCCACGCTACCTGAACCGAACCCGACCGCTTGCGATTTCTCCAACCTAAAACGTGCCGTGTAGTTCTCAGGCAGTATAAAGTCCGAACGGTTGAGAAAACGGGCACATGCGTATGTGGGTAGATCACCGGCCAGCGAGGAGCGGCGAATTTAAGAGGCCCAACCGGGTAGTTCGCATTTATTAGTTAGCATAACCAACCAACCATCAACATTTATAAGTCCCCAAATCTTCAATATTTAGAAGTTTTAGTTCCCCAAATCATCATATTTTGACCTCCAAAGCTTTAAGTTTTCGATATAGTCCCCCACATCTTCATGTTTTAAAATTAGTCCCCCCAAATCGATTTGCATGTGCTTCGAAATTAGTCCCTCTAGTTAGTACCAAGTTGAAAGATTTGGAGGACTAATTTCGAAACAATTTTAGCACATTTGGGAGATTAATTTCAAAATATGAACATTTGGGGGAACATTTACAAAATTTGAAAGATTTGGGGCCTAATATCAACAAAACCCAATTTTTGAGCAAAATTTTCTTAAGCTCCCTAGTTTTGGTTTACATTTTGAAGTGGGAGAGAAGCTAGTACATGTTTAATTTTCCTATAAAAAAAAGGTCTCCGTTTTCACGAGGCACTTTTGCTTGCACTTTTTATACTGTCTGTTGTGTAATAAATTACGGCATAACGTATCGAATGCAAACCTAAAATGTCTTAATGTAGCAAGGGTTTTTAAGAATACTATATTGGTAAAGTTGTTCGACTAAAAGTATGAATCTAACAAATTAGACGTCGTATAAGCAGTTCATGATCATATTGATTGTAAGCTATTTTTGTAAAACCATTTTTAGAAATAAGAAGTTATAAAATGTAATTACATGTAAGTATATTTATAGCTATCTTTCCTCAATTTGTAGTTATTTATTATGATTTGTAATGTTTATGTAACTAGGCTTAGTAGCACATTTAAGTTATAACACCAATGCACTAATGTACCCTATCTATTGTAGCCTTTAAATTACTTAACTTTTTTAAATGTTACCGCCTTCTACGCATCACCGCTTTCTGATTAGCGTGTTATTGCAACATTTTAAAGTTTTTAATACGATCTACACTTGATAAAAATTGATCAAAAATAAACCTCATGCTTGTTGAGATAACTTGAAGGCCATCATCTCTCTTTCTTTTTGTTTATGACCATCCATCGAGGATAGACCCTTATCTGTTGATGATTCTTCGCTGTTTCTCTTTGTTTTTCTCATCTTTTGACCTCTTCGACTATGTGTGATCCTCCCCCCACCCCCACCTCCCTCCTCAACTTTCCTCCCTACACCTGCTTTCACTAGCGATCTCACACCCTCAAAAGCAATCTTTTTTTTCTTCCCTCTCTTAATAGGGTCATTTTCGTCCATTCAATGAAAATACTAACATTGTTATTTAAATTAAGCGGAGCGAAACGATAAGATATATAAATATATAATCAATGAAGGGGATAAAAAGTGCAAAAATAAGTAACTTATGTGGTATTTAAGGTATTTAAGTGATATTTAGCTCCAAAAGGCAAAAGGTTTATGTTCTAGTACTCTAAAGCCAAAAAACTATAAAATTTAAGGGTGTTTTCACATAAACCATCGTTAAAATAGTGTAATTATGAAAACCACCTTCAAACTTTAATTTAATACTCAAAGTTTAATTTATACAGAAACCACCTTTAAAGGGGGTTCCGGTTGCAATCAAGATCAACCATCTTGACTTGTTTTCTAATAAAAATTTGACTAAAGTTCCCAAAATACCATTAAAAACTCACGTGCTAAGCATGTGACATGCCTTCTTAAACCTACTGCTTGACACGTGGCTTTAAGGATATTTGGGGAGCTTAGTTAATATTTTATCAAAAAACAGGTGAAGGTTGATTACAAGCTGAACCCTTTTAAAGGTGGTTTATATATAAATTAAAATTTAAATATATATTTCATACAGTCGCTCTGTTTAAAGATGGTTTCTATGAAAAAAACTCAAAGTTTTATTGAATTAGAGACGTATTCGAAACTGAGAAAGATTCTAGGGCCCTTATAAAATTTCCCAGATAGTCCTTTGCTCGCCGGTCCTCATCAAAACTCTAGAAAACTTTCCCCAAGATTAATATCCTCTTCATTGGCGGGGTAAAAAAAAAAAAAAATCATCTTTGTACGTAACCCCTCGTTGGTTCGCTGCTAATTTTAGCATCGGATTTGGATTAGAATTTCCAAAAGGGTAGGAGCTTTTTTAGCAATCTAGAGACCTCGATTCTCCCTCCGTTTTCTTTGACCCAATCATTCCTCTCTCTCTCCATCATGGCGATCGCGGTTGCGCTGATGATGGTTCCTGTGGGCCTTCTGTTTCTTCTCTCGGGGTTGATCGTCAATCTCATTCAGGTAATGGGTTTTTATTTTGATCCACGAAATTTAGTGTTTTGGGGCGCTCAGTTGATATTTTGTTTGAATTTTTGAAGATATTGATGGGTTTGGATTGATGGGTATCTTGATTTTTGAGAGAATTGGGTCTGGGATTTTTCGATGTTCGAGTCCTGCACAGGATGTAGAGTTCTCATTGATGCTTGTGCTTATTTCTTTTGATTTCGGGTCAATGGGATTTTAATTTCATTACGACAATGGCTAGTGTAGATTTTTCCTGTTGATTTTGGGTATTATTCTAACTCTATTTGGCTTATTTGAGCTGGATTTCGTGTAAATTTACTGAAATTTTCTTGGAATAATGCCAGGAGTTGTCTATTTTTGTTATTGTCCTCTAGAAAGCATTGCATGTGGATAATCATTACTTCTATATTGAAGTTAAATTTGAACCTTTGTTCCAATCTATTTGTTATTCTGTGTATCCTTTATCTTCGAGTGATATCTTTCATTTCCCCCCTCATCTCTTGCTTGAAATTTTAACATTAAGATGTACTTCGGTTAATTTGAATTTCGGTCGTTGTAATTGATTTGCTGAATTTATCCATATTTTGTCTCTGGCCTTTCTTCTTGCTTTTAGCTTAGTATCTATTTCATTTCAGTTCCTTATTTTGATATATAGGTAATAATATAGTGACTTCTGTTGCTAGTAAAGTTACAATCTTTAGTTTGTTATGATTATTTGAAGTCCTCAGTATACGGTTGACGGCCTTATGGGATGGTTGATGCATACACACACACACACGAAGATCTTGATGGTTTGTGTATTCTTTTCAGTAGTTTGTTGTGTTCAAGCTTTCCTTTTCGGAATGCTCAGTTTCATTTCTTTATGGCTGGGCTGCACTTCCTAATTTCTATTTGTCTTTTTTTTTTGTTTGAATTTTTAGTTTGCTTTCATCTTCTATATATTGGATATAAGTTGCACTATGACCTTTTAACTTATTTTAGTAGAGTTATTTATGTATTATTTCTGATCTCCTAGCTTATCCACTTGTGCTGACATATCTCGTTTCAATGTTATTTATATCGGTTCCGGTCTCATTTCCCCCCACTTATGTGGATATATTTCATTTAGTCGAGCTATCTAGATAATTTTTGGTCCATTTCCCTCGCTTGTGTCAATATATTTCATTTCCTTCACTGTTATGATCTTCTTCATGTTTGTGTCAAATTTTTCTGTAGGCCACTTGTTTTGTTGCAATACGTCCTTTCTCAAAAAACACATACAGGAAGATCAACAGAGTCGTGGCTGAACTGTTATGGATTCAACTTATCTTCCTCGTTGATTGGTGGGCAGGGCTTAAGGTATTTATATTTGCTTAATTTCGATTTCTAGTGATTTAGTTCATATTCTGTCAAACCTTTTCAGCGTTTTCTGTCCTTGCAATGAGTGGTTTGGAGCATATAGAATATTGTAGAGCTTATGCAAACCTCTCATGGCTAAGTATGTGTTAGGAACCATAATCGTCATTGTTAAAATGATATTGGCCAAGAATTGTAACTTGATTTTGGCAGCACCATCATCTCTAGTCAAATTACACTAGTAATATATCTTTGGTAAAAATATCATTTTGACTGCTTAGTGATTATTAATAATAGTTTAGATAAAGCAAAAGGACAAACTCTCTGGATAAAATGAGGAATTATTTACAAGAAAAAGTCGTGAAATCGTGGAGCTACATGAGGTTAGAGATACATCATGGCGTATTAGAGGTGGGCTAGGAATGGCACAGGGTTTTGACAGCAACAGTTGGAAAGTTTGAAAGAAACAGGTCATAGTCCTGGATAATTGATTGTTTGTAGATCTTGTTTCTGAAGATAAACAACTTGAATTCCTGTTAGGTCATTGCCCATTATAATTTTGATACTTGAAGACAATAAGTACTCAGAATGGTGACAATAGAACCAATTGGTTCAAGGAGCAGAGATCTGTGAAACTGAGTAGACCTTGAACTTTGCTTGCATCCTTTCTCTGACTAAGCAAAACCGTTGCAGATTTATGGTATGCCCCTTAACGGAAAAGGTATGGTGTATAAATAACTAGGGAGATGATAAAAAATTGAATTTAGTATAACAGAGGTGCTTAATAGTAGAGTTGACTATGACAAGCAAGCTTTTTAAAACATTATTGTTTCTTTCAAAGAAAGCAAGCTACAATCAAGATAAGTGGTAATAGTTTTCCAGTCAAACTCATTAGGGCTAGCATTGAGTGTCAAGCGTAAATGGGTGAATGGAAGAATATCAAGTTGACAGTTGAAGATGTCAGTTGCTGAAGAATTCACATCTAGACTAGTCCAAGTTGTAAATGAAGAATTTTGATAAATTAATCTTCAAATCTGAGAATGTTTAAAGCAATAGAGAGCAGTTTGAGCAGAGTTTGGAGGTGAATGAGTCCTTTGCGGTTATCCAGTACAAGAATATGTGTAACATCTGCATAGTGAGGGCTGACAAGACGGTGGAACCAAATGACCTTTGTGTGATGAACGATATAACATCATGGTTTGCTGGCATATCAACGAGCTCTGGTGAGGATGTAAGTGGAGAGAATGGTGATGTCTGTGGACGTAGGTCGGCTTGTCCAATTCCACATTTGCATTTGGTTTAGGCCCTTGCAAATTCATTTACAAGGACAATGTAGAAAGCCAAGTATGCAAGAACATGTCCAAATAAATGTAGTGTTGACCAGAGCCACATATTGCAAGTGCATTAAGGGGACGACTTACCCATGGAGTTAAAAGCTTCTTAAAGTTTAATTTGCTGAAGAGGGCATCAACAAGGGAACGGTGGGAAGCCATTAAATTTTCTCCAATAATGCTATAAAGGATGTATTGTTTCTTGATAAATGCTAAGTGGACATGGTTGATTAGGAGTAGATTTTGAGGGGAGATGATCAACTAGAAATTTTGTTATCATGGAAGACCTCTTGCTTGCAAAAAAAAAAATTTTTTTCATAAGGTTAATTATAATATTTTAAATATCTGATATTAAGAAAATACTAGGCAGCTAGAATGTCTGAATCCATACCGGATTGTGAATATCGGGGATATATTGTCATGATCCCAATTTTCAGACCTGGAAGGAACACTGGAGCCAAACCAAACTTCCTAAAATTTTTCTCCAAATGGTACATTTGTTAAATAACCACGAAATTTATCTTATCATCAAATTCAATTTTAAGTATTCTCCATAAACAAAAGTTGACATTACCCAGATCAAATGATATAAATAAAAGTTCTCCCAACTAAATATAGGATTCAAACTAAAGAGAGAATCTTATTACTATATAATCTTTCAAAAATCATCTAGACATTAAAATATTTATCTAACCTTCACCTAAAATAACAATACATAATAAATTAAAGATTTGCCAACTTCCTCAATTCTTCCTAAAAAATATGAGGCTCTCCAGCTCCACCTAATCCCAAGTCTCTGAAAAAAGTTAATAAAACACAGTGACTTCACAATTGAATAATTGGTTAACTTTATATATTAGACAATGGTTTGGTAAAAACTATAATATTTTGACTTCATAAGCAAAATATTAAGATAATAGAAAATCATCAATGAACTTCATACTTGACACAACATTTTTAAAATATAATGCATGAGCAGGTAAGGTCTTAATGCGGTCAACACTTAATACCTTGGTTGACACGGTGTTTCTACTTTTATTAATCGGATAAATTACTAGATTAGTATTTTAACTCGACACTATTTTCCAATAGGATATTTATTTCTGCTCTGACGTCAATATGGTATTTTAACTTGTGTTCCGATGACAAATTCCGACGAATTGTATCTTTTTTCTTGGAACATTTCTACCATTCCCCGTGCTGTCAAAATTATTAAATCCGCACCCTCATTTTTATTTAACCTCCCCCAATTCGCCACTTTACCCAATAAGATCCTCAATTGTGCCCCTCTTTCTCCTTCGACCTCCCAAGAACCTTCATCCAAGTCGATGCCAATTTGGATTAGGGTTTAGGTTTGAATGGGGAGTTTGAAGGAGAAAGAGGGGCTCCATTGATGAGAGGAAAAGAAAGAGTGAATAAAGATTTTATTGGGTAAGAAGGTAAAAAAAATTGAAATGGGGGAGGCTAAAGGTGAATGATGGTGTAGGTTTAATAATTTTGATAAGTCAGGGGATCGAAGAAATTTTCCAAAGAAAATTAATACAATTCGCTGAAAAAGGGCCTTAGTGTTATCATGGCACAAGTTAAAATATTATATTGACTCCGAAGCAGATTTAAATACCATATTGAGAATACTAATCTGGTAGTTTAGCCTTTATTAGTCTTGTGGTACTATAACATTGACTATCAAGACTTATAATTTGGGCTTAACGCTAAAATAAACCTCATTGAGCACTGTTTAGATGACTTGCTTATCTTCACTCACCAGTATATTGACTAGAGATGCATATGTTTTCAATGATTGAACAAAGTTCATATAATCAAATAGGAAAAAACCAAATCACATATGCATCTGAACTTACTACTATATAAAAAAAAATGACTGTTGACAAAGAAAGCAAGCATGGACTTAGATCAAAATATCCACGTGCATCATAGAATAGGATCCAATCAACAATTGATATTTGAATAAATCATACAAAGTAACAAAAAGGATGTAATCAATTATGAAATAATCCACCTATATATAAGATAACTTTTAGATGAAACTATGCAATGCATAACGTATAAATTCACCATTTACCTCAAATCTAAAAGGCCATCCAAATTCCACTCTCAACACCTATGCGGAATCGCTAAGAGCCTCTAAAAAATAAATGCAAACAACCATTGATATCATTGCATATCTTAGACTCACTCAGAATAATCAGCTAATAAACTAAATTTTCTAGTTTTCCATATTATAATTTAGATTAGGGATTACAATACATCAACTCAGGTTAGATTTTTAAGATTACCGGTTATGACTGAATGCCTTTCAAGCTAAAAATCAAGTAATGGTTATTTATCCAATTTGATAAGGAACCTTATAATTTTCACTTCTTGATCAAAGTTAAGAAGTTATTTCCTTATCATGACATAAATCAATAACTAATGGAATAATTACTCTATGAAGGCAAAAAGATTGTCACGATATCAAGAGGAGGGTACTTAATCTCATGAAGGTGAAACAAAAACTAAGGATCACTTCTTCGGCATCGACTAACTCCAATAAAATTAATATTTTCTGGTTCTTCCTTCTCTTGTTGATATTTCAACCTTCTATTTTTTCAGCTGCAGGTTCTTAGAAGGACACAAGAGTTAGGGTTTGTTCATTTATTAGTTCTCCATTTCTAATAAACCCCTTAGCAACTGACCATTTACAAAAAAACCCTTAACAAACTTATATTCAGATGCAATATCTCTAATATTTTTTGCATAAAAACACTTTGTAACTTAATATTTTTAAGATAGACCTATATCAATAGAAAAATTAGGGATATTACATATGTAGTAAATATTGGAGTGCCCTATCGAATGATGTGATATATAATTTAATGTCCTAAAATGTAATTTAAACATACTTCATAAAATCTAAGCATACAAAATATAAAAACTATAAAGTTAGGATCACTAACCAATTGTAAAAACTTATTTGGAAAAAAAAGCTTACTAGAATTTGCTAAAAGAACTTAGTAGGATTAGAATATTTGCTAAAAAAATGTTAAATAAGTTTTGCAGAACTATATTAGTTAGTGGCAAGTCATCTAAAAAGGCATATCGACCAACATATTGGTTAATATATTAGTCAGTCCAAGATATATCACCCAAAATTTATCAAAAAGCATTAGAAGATATTGAAACCATATTGTCTCACGGCAAGCCTTGTAAAAGGACATATCGGTCAGATATATAGCTAAATCAATGATATTTAAAACAATGATTAATTGTAGATGCGCCCCTAATATTGTAGGGTCTAGCCACTTATTACCCCTAAACTTTTTTTTATTAGCACTTATACCCTTTATGTCCCAAAACATGGAGTTATAATTCCGTTATATATACTTGTATTATAGGGTGTGTGTTCAAGGCCTATAAGAGAATAGGTGTTCCTCAATAACTCATTAACATATTAGAGAATCTCTCTGCTGTACATTGATATTATGTGATACTCACATGAGACTCATAAGAGGTGCAAACAACAAAGAGATATATAATTCTATTTACATATTAGGAGGTCTAAGTGATAATAAAAAACTTATAGGTATTAAATTAGTAAGCCTCATATAATGTTGGAGGTAGTATATGCTATTAACCTTTTCTGATATTTTAAGGCCCATTCAATAAGCTAAGGGGTCGACATTGCCCTATCTTAGAAGCACCCTCGTGCTTGGGCTTGCATCCATCAAGTGAAACATTGATCTATGATATCTTGTTTTAAACATCAGTTCCCAAACAACAATAACCAGCTTAAGTAATTTCTCAAAAGGTTTGAACAAAAAGGACATTGAACCATTTGGCTCTCATGTTATGCTTGCATTACACTAGAATTATTACTTTTTCTTTTAGTTGGGTGCTTGGGGATGCTTAGAGTGAAAATCATCTTTAAGGCCACCATGTAAGGAGAACAAGTGATCTCGATCTTGAATTATGGGTATGTAATTGACATGTTGTAAGGAGTTGCTTCACTACTTTTAAAAAGAGTGTGGGCATCTATGTAGCGCCTGCCTAGACAGTGGCGGTACGTAGGCCACTAGATTAAGTGCTAAGGGTACATAAGAGGGCATGTACTGCAAAAGTGGATTGCTCCACTTTGAAAACAAGTATATGTTCCGCTTAAGCATAGTAACATGTGAAGAAAATGGATCTGATGGAAATGGGTCAAGTCAAAATCCGATATCTAAATCTAAAACAGATGAAACAATAAGGCTAGAGTTCTGAATCCCAAAAAAAAAACCACTTTCCTTCGTTGTCTCCCTCAACCTTTCTCTTGGGTTCTAGAGCCGTTATCTCATGTCTAAACCCCTATGAAAGCCGCCTCTGATTGTCATTGTCCATGCTTTCAAGAAGTAATTTATCATTAATTTATTATTATTATAGTTTTGTTTACATTAATTATTATTTAACAAATTCATCTACTCCATGATCTTCTTCCACTTCATCTCCATTTATCTTCCTTTCTTCCTCTTCTCTATTCTTCTCCGGCACTGTGGTAGAAGCCGTCACCTTAGAAAATGAAAAACAAAAAATGCTTCCTAAAACATTGGTTGCGTGATGGAATTGGATGTTTTCCTATCACCTTACCACATTCAAGTAACTGAAGTAAGCCCTCCACATTAGGGGGCAGTGGATTTCTAGCACAATGTTAATATGTGAATGGCATCGAGGAAAATCTTATAGTACTGATCAAGCACAACTTGAACAAATTATTCAAAAAATATTTAGTGTAGAGTTAAATAGATGTATGTATATGCATGCGTGTATAACTGCATGTACGACCACAAATGAGCACCAATGTGCACGCCCAAATGCCACACACACAGAAAAGCATACCCGCACTTGCTGGAATCAGTATGATACTGATTTCCTCCGTGTTTTAACGGTTTGTTTCATAGCATCTGAAGGAATGGGTTACAAATGCTACCTATTCTCAACATGATCACCATAATTAATCCTTTTCTTATCAGTTCGCAATGAGGTTGACCAAGCATGAGCTTAAGAAGATTCGATTCAGGATTTACCTCTTACTAACAGTGGTCCACCTGAAATCATCCTCTATGCCAAGTGATTAATTCCTTGGAACTGCTCCTGTTGGCAGTGGAGAGATCAGACAAATTGGCTAGGGGACAAATTATTTTGTTCTTTTTAGTTGTCCATTGTGTTGTTTCCTTTGTGTTGTTCTCTCTGCATTTTTTGTGTGTTATGATTATTGAACAGCTAAATTTCAACATTGATAAGAGTATATGCACTAGATTCCTGTTCATTAGATAAATTTTAGTTACACTTCACTGTGGCAGAATGCTCATTTATACACTTTGTTTTGGTGGTATGCTGTATATAATCTCGTCATCTGTGTCTTGTTCATTTTCTTTATGTTATACATGGAGGTTGTATCAATTGTTTTCTAGTTGACAATTGTAGTTGACGACTAGCATTTGACATAGAAGGTCATATAATGCAATGTAACAATATGATATCATATCTTATGAATATTTTTTTGGGCATTTAAAACTATACTGCCATTTCTTCTTGTCGCAGGTCCGTGTATATGCAGATTCTGAAACTTTTAACTCAATGGGTATGAGTTTTAAACATTAAGTAACTCTTAAGTCACAATTAAAAATGAATTGCTATTTATTTTAACTAAGGACACTCGTGTGATCATGATCTTACTTTACTTTTGGAGAATGTAACAGGAAAAGAGCATGCACTTGCTATCAGTAATCATAGAAGTGACATTGACTGGCTTGTCGGATGGATTTTAGCTCAGGTGCATAATTTCTATTTTCATGGATAATCATTATCAAGGAAATGTATTCATCGGGATTATTTGGCCATCCTACTAGTGATCATGAGCATTACACTCGGAAGAAGAATTTATATTTTCCTTTGTAATGATGATCCATGCTTATCTTTTTTCTATTTGTTGTTGATTCTATTTTCTTATCAGCGCTCAGGTTGCCTTGGCAGTGCTTTAGCAGTGATGAAGAAATCATCTAAATATCTTCCAGTAAGTTTTCATTAAAATACTGATGTTCTGTTTCTTCTTTGATGGAAAATGTTTCCCAAAACTTGTTAGTTTTGGAATCAATTCCTTATTCTTTCATCAAAAAGGTTTTACCATGGCTCTCTTCGTAGTCATAGATATGTCGCAAATGAGTCGATTATCATTTAATTTAGTTTGAGAAAGATAACGTCGAACTTTAACCTAGAGCTTAAAAATTCTACTCTTTTATTGTATATTTCAATGCATATACTTTAATAATAAACAAAGCATTTAATTTGTAACCCCTAAAACATCTTTCATTTTTAGTAAGAAATTTGGATGTACTTTCTTTTAAATCTGAGGCTGATGTCAGGATTCTTAGTTCAGGGAAAGGCAGCCTTTAGACCCTTGTTTGACATTGATAAAAGTCCTCATGGGACCGTAGTTGTCAGGATAAGCTTTTTGTATTTCTGCTTGTTTTTGTAAGATAATCAATTCTTCCTTTATGATGGGGATGATATTTAGCTAACTTGGAGAGTCCATCAGGAGAGTTTTGAGAAATGAATAACTATTAGCATATGCAATTGCAGGTGCAGTTGTTTGTTTCATTATTTTTTCGTAACTGTAATTGCAAAAACGCCACTTTTTGCAAAAACAAAGTGAAGCAAAGTTGACAGTTAACTAGCGTGTTTGCACCACATTCTCATTTTATAACTACCTGTTTGCTATGTTTAATTTAAACTTCGTGATTTTCTATGGTCACAAATGTAATTCATGTAAACAGGTGATTGGTTGGTCCATGTGGTTTAATGAATACCTCTTTCTGGAGAGAAACTGGGCTAAGGATGAAAACACGTTGAAGGTATGATCTTCTGAAGACAATAATATCTTAAGAAGTCTTTATGTTCTTTAATAATAAATTGTACTTGATCCAATCATGCAGTCAGGCATGCAACGGTTGAGTGACTATCCTCGACCATTTTGGCTGGCTCTGTTTGTTGAAGGCACGCGGTTTACCCCAGCAAAGCTTTTAGCAGCTCAAGAATTTGCAAATTCACAGGGTCTACCAGTTCCTAAAAATGTTCTGATTCCTCGTACCAAGGTGATGTTTTTCTTTTGCCTCTACTGTAACCAACACCAGCTTTTAAAAGATTTTATCTTTCTATTGTATTGACAACTTTATTTCTCCAAATCAGGCATGTGTGCTCTTTTACTTATCTTTTCATCTAAACCTTTTCCATTGAAATGGGGGTCAACATTCTAGCACAAGGCTACATATCTGACAAAGCCAAAATTTACAATAAAAATCAAGATGACAAACAACTACACCAAAGCATTTGTCTAAAAATTTTGGCATCAGCTATATGTATCCTAATATGTATCCTAATGTTCCATTCATTTCTATTACGGGACATTGCCTCCATTAAGTTAAATATTAACATATCCTTCTTAATTATTTCTATCTAAGTTCTTTTAAGTACACCTCTAGTTCTCTTTGCTTCATTAGCTATAATCTTATCAATTCTCATAACTGGTGTGTTTACTGGCCTCCATTATACGTGAACAAACCATATCAATCTATTCTATCGCCTTTTCTTGAGTATTATTGGTCTTATAGCTGGTCCTTAAAAAAAAAAAATTCCCTTTAGTCTCATGAGTATTCTATGGTCACATAAAACCCCTGAATCACTTATCCATTTTAACCATGCTGCTTTTATTTGATGTACCACATCATCCTCAATCTCACCATGTTGATGAATAATTAATCCTAAACAACAACTCTTAGATATTTCTTGACTGTCAATATGCACTATGGAATCATTTCTCTTTAGATTGTTATTAAAATTACATTCAGGTATTGTGCTTTTATTCTACTATTTCCAAATCCTTTTATTTGCAAGCTGCTCTTAACCTTTCTACTTTATAAGTTATCCCTTTTAGTCTCATTAACTAATACTATATTCTCCATAAACAACATACACCATGAGACTTCATCTTGAATATGTCTAGTAAGTTGATCCATTACTAGTGCAAAAAGATAAGGGTTTAGAGCTGATCCTTGATGTAAATAAATGGTAATACAAAATGATTGTATCTCACCTTCATTTGTTCTCACATTATTATATCTCTAGAGACTGAATCATAAGCTTTTTCTAGATCAATGAAAATATATGTAGATCCTTTCTCTTCTCTCTATATCTCTCCATTAATCGTCTTAATATGTTAGGTTACATAGCTGACCTCCCACTTTGAAAACCAAATTGGTTCTGATATACTCTTGTCTCATTGTTAGTCTAATGCCCAATTACTCTCTCCTAAAGTTTCATAGTAAGTCTCATAAGTTTGGCATCTTACCAATTCTCCCAAAATCAAGCTGACTAATAACTCAATTTATGACCATGCAACCAAAGACCAATCTTCAAAATTCACCATGTAATAATATAGAAGAGAAAGAGAAAGACATTACTCTTACTGTTATCTCTCCAGGCGTACATGCTCTCTGTAATTTTCAATAGTCTGTTAACAAGGCATTTCATGTCCTTGTTACTCAATTATGTGTATCTAGATGTTTCTGGAATCAAACCTGCTAAACTTTAAAAAAAAGAAGAAGATATTATCCAAACATTTTTCAGTTTACTTGTTTATCACATTACACCAAAATCATCGTGTATCAAATCCTTGTTAACTCAATTAAGTGTATCTCGATGTTTCTGGAATCAAAACCTTCTAAACAATTTTTAAAAAAAAGATACTATCCAAATATTTTCAGTTCATCTTGTTTATCACATTACACCCAAGCCATCGTGTATAAAATCCTTGTTAACTCAATTATGTGTATCTTGATATTTCTGGAATCAAAACCTGCTAAACTTTAAAAAAAATCTGACATTATCCAAATATTTACAGTTCAGCTTGTTTATCACATTACACCAAAATCACCGTGTATCAAATGCGTGTTGACTTTTGAAATTTAGCTTGTCTTCTCTACTTTAGTGTTCTATACTATGTATCATATATAGCTGGCATATCTAGCTGTATGATATGACCCATAGAAACCTTGTCGTAAATATTGGAAGTAGAATCCTTATGTATTTAGACTCTTTTAAACCCTATTGAATATTTATGTTATCACTTTACCTCTATTCCAAAATAGAAAGATTTAACTGCTTCTCCTGGTTTAGCTAGTACCTTTCATTGCTATACCTTTCTCATTCTGCTCGGACCCACAAAAGAACTGATAATTTTTCATTCTAGCTGGATGCCATTTAACTGGTTATTCGAATGACTTTGATCACATGTCGGAAGAAATATTCTGTTCTTAATAGTTTACCTACAAAAAGTGACATGCATGGTCTAACTAGCTACAAAAACGATGAATATTCTCTAGGTTTCATGTCATGAATATCCGACTGGGTGTTATGCTGACTTGTTGTCTAACTAACACAACCTTTCTCCTTTATCCTGGGTTACAACATGCTTGTAAAGGTAGACATTAAGCATAAACACTGCTGGAGTTATAGTCTAGCTAGGTGTTCATCATTTTACTGCTGTAGGATACAACACTATTTGCAGTAAAATCACATTTGCTCTCATGTATGTTGTTGACATGAGTTGGTTTTGGAAGTTCAAGTGGCTGATTCAAAAGTTCTGTAGATTGTCGAAACATCAATCTGTTTATTGGCTCATTCCTACTGAGGATCCTCTTGCTCACTTTCTCAAGCCAAAGCTGGGACATCTAGACTTACAAGGAGGAGCATGGCTTTTATTCTCTGCTTTACTACATACAGAGCACAACTTAAATCAACATTCCCCCTCTTAAGAGATATTTTTGATTCTGGATTAAACCCATGTTTATCTTTGATATGTTTTCATTCTTTCAGTGCGATAGAGTTTATTTTATGTGGACTAAGACGTTAGAGCTTGAGTTTGAGTCATTGCAAAGAACATAGATTCTCCCCTTTTTCCTCATGGAATTGGCTTTATATGTTTAGGAATGTCACTATTAATGTCGTTAAATATGATTCATATAGGCTGAAATGTTAAGATAAACACACATGTTTGTTTCCCAGTCTGATGATATTTTGAAATGGTTCATCTTGATATTGTACAGTCTCGTAGCAAGTAAACATCACATTTTTGACATCTCCATTCATTTGTCTACAGGGTTTTGTTTCAGCAGTAAATAATATGCGCTCATTTGTTCCAGCGATATATGACTGCACAGTTAGTGTTCCGAAAGATCAACCCCCTCCTACAATGCTTAGAATTTTGAAAGGACAATCATCAGTGGTACGTTTACCAGATGCACTGTTTCCTTGGTGCTCTATTTGAAATGTCTGTGTGAAAGTTCTTTTAGTTTTTAGTTTATCATTGTTAATGGAGATCTTAATTCATTATTTAATTCTTATAATTGAACACATCATGGTGCAAACTGCCAAAAAGCAGTAATTACTGTAAACAAGAAATTCAGAATTACGATAGGATACATTATTATAAGATCATAGAATATAGTCTCAAGAATGACTATCAAAACTGATTTTGCTTTTATGGTCACGTGTGTTGCAGATTACATGGTTTTGACAATTTTTCCTTTTGTACTTTATTTATCATTTATGTTACCCTTAACGAACTTTGTGGGTTCATAGGTATAAACAAGGGTAGTTTAAATCTACACATTAATGCCTTTAGCAACAATTTCCAATAGTTTGTTACTTTTCAACAGTTATGAATTCATGGTAGTTTTCTTTAATAAAAAGTCTATTGTAGTTTTGAGCAAACCCCTGAAAGTTATGGCAGTTTTGTGAAATTTACCCCGGTAAAATTTCATTCAGTTTGCATCTTTTCAATATCATTTTTCTGCTAAGACCATCATCTTATTAGGTACATGTGCACGTTAAACGTCATTCTATGAAGGAGTTGCCTGAGACCGACGATGGAGTTGCCCAATGGTGCAAAGACACCTTTGTAGCAAAGGTATTTCACTTAAGTGTTTCATATTTCATAAACAGTATCGAAAAATTTATGGAAGTCTTACAATATAAACTTTACAACCCTCTCAGCTCCATCTATGTCGTATCCCAATTAAAATGTATATATCCGCTACTTCTATTTTGTATTCTTGACAGGATGCTTTACTAGATAAGCACATAGCAGAAGGCACTTTTGGTGAAGAACTATATAAGCCAATTGGTCGGCCCCGTAAATCATTAATGGTAAGTTATTATGCATCAATGTGATCATTAAAGGGGTGAAAAGAAGAAGAGAATCAAACACTGAAAAGGAATAAAAAAGGAAAAGGAAAAAAAAAGACAAAGAATAAAAGGTTATTTGCATTTAAATTCCCCAAGTTTACCTTCTCTTTGACTTTGATACCTCGGTAATTTTTACACCCCAAAAAAAATTTTCCCCAAAAAATGCCCCAGAGTTCAACAAAATTTAACTTTGATACCCCAAACTTAAATGTTTTGTTAAGTTTTTTTGAAGTGTGTGGGTATTAAAGTATATTTTTATTAAAGCACCGGGTGTCAAAGCTAAATTTCATTGGACTTTGGGTTCTTTTTAAGGTCAAAAGAGAACTTTTGGCATCAAAATTAAAAATGAGGAAAACTTTGGGGTATTTTGTTTGGGCAGAAAAAGAACTTAAAGGTATCAAAGTTAAAAGCGGAGTAAACTTTTGGAGAATATAAATGCAAATAACCCAAAAAAAAAAAAAAAAAAAACTAATCTGCATGAAAGAAAGGGACGTATTTGACTAAATCAGTCTCTTTCTTCTCTGTTATTAACTTTATTATTTTCTCTATGCAACAGGTTGTTATATTTTGGGCATCTCTCCTGTCATATGCTGCTTTCAGATTCTTGAAATGGACTTCGCTCCTTTCGACATGGAAAGGAGTTGGCTTTGCAGCTCTGGGATTGTTACTCGTTACATTCGTTATGCACGTATTCATTCTCTATTCACAGGCTGAGCGTTCAACTACTGCAAGAGCTGCACGAGCAAGAACAAAGAAAGAGTAGTACCAAAATTGCAAGATCCAGCTACTCCTCTAATTGAAGCTGCATCCATAGTCTGTTTCATGATATATATCATTATAATCTGCATAGGAAATTGTAGAAATGTCCTGTGTCTTGTTTTGTGTTAAGTTTTTGGTTTTTTATTTTTTATGTATGGGGATTTTAAGGGGTTTATAGATGATCATATTTGATATGCATATAGTTTTGTTACAGTGCTGTTTGATACTTTGATACCAATTTTAATAGTTTTTTATGAGGCATGGAAATTGTGTCTTTTTCCTGTAACAAGTAAGGTGAAGAGATACCGGTAACTCTTTTGGCTTTCGTAATTTCCTGCGTGTCACTATAGAGAAAATTGAATAAAATATGCACATAGTTGCTGTTTTTCTCCCCCTTCATGCGTATATCTTCTAATGGTGAGGCATAAAGCATATACATCCTTTTATCGTGTCTCCAATCACGTGGACCCTCACTTAATGCATTAACCGCTACTTACCATGGACATATAATCTGATGGTATGACTCACGAGGGGTTGTTTGGCCCGTGGATTGCATCATGCTGCGTGAAAAGGATTTTGAAAATTTTATATTCAAAATCTTATTTGCTTGCAATGGATGTTAAAGAGTGTTCAAATGAGGGATAAAATCCAACCAGATTCTGTATGGTTGAACATGAGTTTTGTTGAGGATATGCGACCAAAACAACAAATTTGAGTGAAGTCAGCATCGTTTTAGAGAATTACATTTGATGCATCTATTCTACATAGCAATACCAAATTTATGGCATAAAAAATGTTAAACAAATAATGTATTTGATAAAATTTAGATTTTACATTTGCAGGTCTCATTTTTCAATGCAAAACCCAATAGATGTATGGAAACAACCCACCCTTAAAAGATACTTTCTTGAGTAGTGATAACACACCATTTCACTAAAATTACTTCCGGAAAAAGTGTGGGGATTCAAATTCTTTAACTTCTTTCAAAATTGTGACTCATCCGAGCGCTCACCTCTCTCTCCCTCTCTCCCTCTCTCCTCTCTCTCTCTCTCTCTCTAGTATAGAACTAATCTAAAAAGTATAGTGTGGTTAACATGTTATTATTCTTTCTTTTATCTAGTCTCTAATCATATAGATACATAGAAATTTCCAATTATGGAACCCAATTCCAAAAGGCAGAATTATTGCAGACAATATCAGTTTCCTTGAACGATCCGGGGAAAAAAAAGTTTCAACTCTTCACCCAAACAAGTTTTGGATTACAACAATTCACTTCTGGATCGAGGCGAGGTGGACCAAAATAAACCCAGTTTGTGTCTAAAGAATTAATTAACAAACCTAGATTAAGTCCTGGTCCAACTTCTCAAACAAGCTACGACAATTACTTAAACTGGTTGAGTTTAGCTTTGAGTTACCAAACAGCCCCAAGTAAGCTGCTTCAGACGTTTACAAGTTCCTATCCCTTTGCACATATTTGTCATATAAGTACATTTGTGATATTACTTACATTCACCTTTGGAATAGGTTTGGAAATTGGAAGCAGGTGTCAATGCGAAGGAGCCTATAAGTTTATTGTTTACATGAAAACTCACATAGCAACTGTCCTCGTTTATTGGAAAATTAAGAGATGATTTTTTTTACCCTACCCGAAATTGAACCTAGAATCACAGGAGTCATATTGGAACCTCCGAACCATCTAAATCACCCGGGGGTAACTAAGAAATGAATTTAATTAATGGATTTTTGTTAGGAGGTGCAAATGGGTTCAATATTTCAAATTGCAAAATTACAACTTTAAGAGTAATAATATTATTCTTGTACTACTAGAGTCTAGAACAACAAAAAAAAAAAAAAAAAAAAAAAGAAAAGAAAAAGAAAAAAGGAATTTATAAACCCATAATTTCTCTTTGCAATTTGGATTTGGTGGACAATGGTAGACAAAGAGAGAGAAAGAGACAGGGTGACTGGTGCGTATGTTTCCTATTAATTTTCTCCCCTCATTAATATCGCCCTTAGGCTAATAGTTAGTAAAAGCATTGCACTTTACAAGAAAGGATGAGACTATTTTGTGTCTACTGGTGCAAAAAGAGTGTAATTCTTGTAATTATAGTATGATCTAGCTTAGAAGAAGATGACACCATCAAAGAGAGAAGAAAAGGTTGAAAGAAGTAAATCGTTAATTTCTATATATTAGGTGGGATGCAAGTCCACTGCACGTTGTCAAATATTGTAATTGTTTCTTTTGTGTTTATATCTTCAGTATAACTATATTGTTGACATAATTATTTTATATCTTGAATTTGTTTTGTAAAAAAACGAAATAGGTCAATTTAGGAGAAGGTATTATAAAGAATTTTTTAGTGTTTACATATAATAATATATAAATTTAAGAGTGAAATGAGTAGAAAATACTAAATCCATGTGAATCAGGGTTAATGATCAGTTGACCGATTCCTAGTTGTTGTTGTAGTCATCATCTCAGTAAGTTGCTTTAGTTAAGTGATAGACACATGTGTGGGTTTTTTGATATCATTTAAATCATTAGTATTTTATTATTAGTCCCTCAAATCTTCATATTATGATATTAGGCCTTCAAATTGTAGAAATATATTGATATTAGTTCCTGTATTAATTGAAATTATAAATGACAGGGACTGTTCCATTATATTTACTTTTTTAAAGTTAACTGATAATTATTGCCTCACTCCTAATATCCAAATCATCATACCCATTAACCTTACAAAATCCATAAAAGACCCAACCCAAACCTATTTCACAATTCATTTTTTCTAATGACCCAATAAAAAAGTGAAATCCTCTTCTATAACAGCTCTTTTAATATTTGGAGGCTATAAAAGCCCATTGAAACTCATCCATTGAGAGAGAGAGAGAGAGAGAGAGAGAGAGAGGGAGAGAGGGAGGGAGAGAGAGAGAGAGGGAGGGAGAGAGAGAGAGAGAGAGGTCCTTGAAATAAATGGGTGGAGGGTATTTTGCTAGCTAAACATCCATGATTAGTCTAAACCTAATCATGATTAAGGATTTTGAATAGTATACATAACAGAGGGACTAAGGCAATATATTTTTGCAAATTGAGGAACTAATATCAAAATATGAAGAATTGAGGGGCTAATATTAAAATACTAATGATTTAAGGAATTGACATTGAAAAAACTCATGTATGCATTAATATATTTATTAATGTATATAATTTATGAATAAATTGAATAAATGATTGCTCTTGTTGCAAAAGTTATTTTGCAGATGATCGTAAATGAGTTTTAAATTCTTATATTGTTCGTTCTTTCTTTCTTGAGCTTGTTTCATTAAATTTCATGATATTTTCTTGCCATTCAGATTCATTCTATTTGACTAAATTGAGTGAATTTCTATTTTCTTAATTACTAAAATTTTAGGGTTCTTTTTGAAGTTTCATCATTTTTTCTTTTATAAAGTTTTTAACTTTTTGGTGTTTTATTAAATTAGGGATTAACCTAGAAAAATCAAGTGGTACACGATAGCAAGGATGAGCTATTGTGCGCCATCGAGCCAGCCCCTAGGGTTAGTTGATTGTTTCTTAGTATTTTCTATAAAAAATTGAAATTTTTGTAATTTTAGATTTTTTTACAAATTTTGTAAACTCTAGGGTTTTCACCAAGTTTGTAAAATCTAGAATTGTTTCGACAAAATTTTAATATCTTGAAGTCTTCTTGGTTTTGGTAAGTTCTATGAACCATTTCGCAAAATATACAATTTTTGAAAGTCTTTAGGTTATTTCTACTTATTTTTTAGTTGATTTTCTTTTTATAAAATCTTCAAATTATGGAAGTCCTTTGGGTATTTCTACGAGCTGGGTAAGTTTATGAATTTTGCATATTTTATAGCTTAGTTAATGACATATAATTAACATTTGTCTCATTAATTATGAAGATAATTTCAGAGTGAAAATATTTCATAATCTCATCTAATTATCTTTATCTTTTTTTTGAAAATTTAAATATACGAAATGGATGATATAATAAAGAGTTCTATTATTTTTATTTGTTAGGTACCAAATTTAAATCTTTAGATAGTCAAAATTTTAAACCTTTATATGTTTTCTCTAGTAAATAATTTTTTAAGTTTTGAGATTTTCTATTTTGTAATTTTTTGAGAAGTAGTTGAATAATTTTTTTAAGTTTTGAGATTTTCTACTTTGTAATTTATTGAGAAGTGGTTGAATGTGGAGATTGAAAAAATCTCTATAGCTTGTATCTTATTAAAGATATTTTAATTAATTAGAACAAGATTACAATGAGATCATACTAAAGGTATTTCTATTAATTAGGATAATTTGAAATGTAAGGAATTCTTTTGAATTTTTGTGCAAATTTTATAAAAGATTTTTTGGTAAAAGTTTTAATTTTTGATTTTTTTTGGGTTTTGGTGAAAATTATGCAAAATTTGAAAGTCTTTTAGGTATTTATATTAATTTTGTAGGTCAGTTCTTTTTTGTAAAATCTTCAAATTATGTCTTTTGGGTATTTCCACGAGTTGCGTAAATAAATTTTGTAAGTTATGATATTTTCTATTTTGTAATTTGTGGAGAAGCGGCTGAACGTGGAGGTTGAACTATTATCTATAATTTAATATAATTTTTATCATACTTAAATCAAACTTGAGCTTATATACATATTAATTACGATAGGATTATTAAAGCTTATATCTATTATTAATTAAAATTTATTAGGATGGACTATAATAATTATGTAATATTGAAAAAGGTCAGGGTCATTTTTTAACATAGAAAGTTTTCCTAAACTCTCACTTTTAAAGGAAAATTATGATGTTTAAGTGCATGAATATATAAACATTAACCAAAGAGTTTAGAGTCAAAGCTTGGATTCGTTCAAAGAGGTTTGCACCCCCAAAAAAATAAAATGCAAGTGAGAAACGTAACACTTGGAACAGAACCAAGAGAGACACAGAGGAACGACACTTGAACAAGAAGATGTTTATAAATATGTCATGCGATAGTTCTAGTCTTCATTTGTTAATCCATCCATCACTAATTCACATTAATAATATTTCAAACAGAATCTTAATTAGTAAGAATATTCTCAAGGCAGAAAAGTCCAAAAGTCAACTTCTTAAAGGAGAGATCACATCATCACATGAGAAGATCATATTCCTTTAATAATTTCAGCAGCTACAAATTTATAAAAGGGCTTTACTTTAATAATTTCACTAACTATACATTTAGAAATGGGCTTTAAATTTGATTACAACTCAAAATGTTTGCCAATGGGCCATGTGATGGAATATAAGGCACTAAACATTGTCTAACTTCAAATTAATGGGAAGTTTATGCATTCCATGGTGGCTTCCCTAGTCATGGTCCCAAATATCTCACTGAAATAAATAATAAGATTTTAAAAAAAATGGAAACCTTAGATTTATTTCTCACTGAAATAAATAACATGTTTTGGTAAAATAGTGTAGACTTAGGTTCTCTTTGATTAAACTGTTTAACGTTTTTTGTGAGGATAAGTGATGAGCTGTTGGTTAGTGAACTCTTGTTGGAAATAATGTGATTTTCAAAGCGTATAACGCATTGTTTTTAAAAGTGGGCCTGCATCACCAACTCTTTTAAATTATGTACTGAGATTCTCAATAATACTACATTATTGTATTTTTTATTTATTTATAAAAGACCACATAATATACTATATCATAAAGGGACATACCCTGAAACAAAGGAAAGGAACTTGATTCTTTTTTTAATAGAAAAAAAAGAGACTGATAGGTGATTTATTAAAAACGTTTGATAAATTTTTTTATAATTGTCATGTCACCGAAGAGCAAGTTTGTTGGTACAATATAAGCAATGTGACTCACTATTTAAATCTTTTAAATGCTCACTTAATAGTCGCTATCGGACTATCTTGGGGTATTACAATAATACATTAAAATTTATCTCTTTCGAAATTTGAAAAATTATTGGAACTTTGTTATAACTTCAGATAAATTTCTTTTTTCTGAATAACTGGAACAACATGTTTAGAAAATTTATTAACTAGAGAAAATAAATAGATAGTATAATTTCTTCTGTAAATACCTTCGATACGGTTGATCCTCCGTCTCTTGATCTTGGCAGCAATTCTTCGGTTTAATAAAATAGTCCTGGATTTGATTCACACTGCAATTAGCCTAAAGAAGACAAATGACCTAGCATTTAACCACCTTCCTTAACACGAATGACGATGAATTACTGTACGGACGTACCAAAGTCGGAGCTTCAAGTTGCAAGTTGCCAAAAGAAATTATTTTTTATCTTGATAAAAGAAAAGGTTGAAAGCGCGTTCTAGTTCAACGGTGCAATAAAAAATGGGACCGATGGTTAAATCAAGGTCAAACTCAAAAACTGCTGTCATCCAATTTAGTTTCATAATACAACTTTGTCAATGACAGCACATGAATTGACAAAAAAGAAAAAAAAAAAAGAAAAAGAAAAAGAAAAGAAAAGAAAAAGAAAAGAAAAGAAAAAAAAGATTCATGTCGGAAAATTGATTTATTCCATCCCATATCAAAGTAGCTATGACTTGATTACTTGTTTTGAGTGATTACTTCTTCAGAGAGAGAAAATAAAGTAAACGAATCGGAGATATGCTGTACCTTCATGATTAGTGCTTTTATGTATCTACTGATAATAATCATTTTTTGTTCACCTTTTTGTCTTATGGAGAAGTTAGAGTTGGCTTTAAGAAAAACTTTACATGTTAGATTTGAGGGAAAATTGTGTCGGGGCCCCAAAAGCAGAAACTTCATGTGACGGGGCCCCTCGTATTTTCAATTGTGTGGATCAGCCCCAAATACATGGGGTATTTGTGTCCGGGCCCCAAAATACCCTGCCATGTGGGCAGAGAGAGAA
>JBAKGM010000365.1:13790081-13801808 GCA_037177215.1 Asparagus racemosus | reverse complement strand
AGGGAGAAAGTTCACATGTCCCCCCCCCCCCCCCCCCCCCCCGGGCCACCAAACCCCCCACCAAAAAACCCCCTTAAGCAAATGGAAGAGTTTCCTCATTTCTTTTGTTATTTCCACTTTTCTCTTTTCAGTTGTAAAACTTTATTCAGACACCACATTTTGCACGTGCTCTGCAAACTATATTGAAGAAGCCTTAGTTTACTGGAGATTTAATAAGCTTCTTCTCCGATAATTCATATGTGAAAATCGATATAGAAAATAAATGGATAAAAAGTATAAGAAATATCAAATTTGATAGGAAAAAAATATATCTTTTAATTCACTATACTATAAAAAGATTAAAAAGGAGAAAAAGAAATTTTTGAAAAGTTCAAAATCAACTCGATAAATATTTGAGGGTCGAGAAAATAGTGCAAATCTTCAATATTCATTCTTTGTTAACCTTCTAGTTTATTTTTCATCAAAGGACTTGCACGATGAATCTGATAAAATATTAAATGCAAATCCTCCAACAAAAAGTCAAAACTATAATTTTGTTAGGGTTTAATGAAAAACCTAACTTTATTATTGGATGATTCTAAGTTAATTATAAGGATATTGTTCATCTATAGTTGTCTCAACTTGGCATTCAACTAGCTAGTATACTCAACATTGTATAACTATCTATCTATAACTTAATTCCATGAGTGATTAAGTTATTCAGAAGCGCATTAAGCACAATAACTACAACTGTCATTACACATACTACTCTTAGTCAATAGCATGATTTCTTAATTAATCATACTTTTTTTTATAATAATTAAACACACTTGAGCTAGCACATTGCTAGAATAGTGTTATATGCCCTTACACATTCAATACATTTTTATGTAATATTATTGAATATTAATTAAGTTTTATTAAAATTGTTTGGTATCTTTTATATAATTGTTATATTATCCTTAGAAATTGTTTTGTTAGATTATACACTGTGATGGTCACTTGCTTGGAGAAATGATCTAATTCAAAGGTTTCTTCAATTTGTGCTTAACCTAGAACTAGTAAATGATAACTTTGTTATAACAGGTTATTATGCATGATAGCGACATGTGAGATGCGGTGGTTGGTCTCAACTATCGGGAATGAAGATTCCCTGGGTGTATATCATAAACGCATATTTTGATATGTGTAGCACAAGTCCTTATTTGGATTCACTAGGACGAGTCACCTAAGAGATAGAGAATTCGAATTGTTACATGGTCCCTTAGACTTGATGATATTGTCATTTTCAATTTGGTAATTTAGTATACTTTGATATGATGGTTAAACTTGTTTTACAAGTGCTATACAACCTGAAATGTTGGGTTACTAGATTTCATTTAGGAAAATGATGGATATCTAATGTAGAACCACACTCGGTTATGACCTGTTTAACATAGCTATGTTAAAGATTACATCTATAGCATAGCTATAATCTTTAACATAGCTATAATCTTTACATTACGAAATGAAAGCTTATCCTAAAAAGGAATTAAAAATAGATTGATTATAATTATTTGCAAGATCATCAGAAAAGCAATTATGAGTTTTTAAAAGATGGGCATGCTTCTGGTCACAAGTGCTTTTTTTTTCCTTTTCTTTTCTTTTTTTGACTGCAAGTTTAACGCATGTTAGTAAGAGAATTTGCATGTCTATTACAAATGACGATGTGACTCTTTCAACCAAATATTTAATAAAATTTCAAAAATTTTATCATAAAGTTTTTTTTTCTATAGAAAGTACTACAATTTATTTCGTTAATTAACCATCATCACAGGTGGAATTTTTTTTGTAAGTTCGGATTTAAAGTATATTGTTGGAGCTAAATCCATTTGATGTTAATTTACAAGGAATTAGTAGAAGAATCATACTAATTGCTAACGATACGAATACGCCAAGCCAATAAATTAAACCACGCCTAACTAGAATTGCTTCTAATATTTTAAGCGGAGAAAGATGATGGAATGGAAAGATATCGATGGAATTATTAGTTATCTTTTGAGGAATAAATTAACAAGTAAGAAGAAAATTTATAATAGAAGGAGAATCTCAAGTGTTATACCAAAAAACAAAATATGCAGTACCTATTGACCAAAAAACAAAATACGGGTACTTATTGACTTCTAATTTTTTGGTGCACGGAATCTTGACTTAGTACCAACTAAATAAACCTCGATACCTGGGGATCCTTTTTCACAATTCAGACCCAGATGAATAGCTAACACAAATATTGAAACACCTAATAATTAGAAATTGAGAATAGTCGTGCCATAGACATGAATTTATCCTTGACCTTTTGAGCCAATACCCCAAACCCTAACCACTAGGCCACTTACGGGTATTAATTACAGATTTCACTACATTACGTTCATGAATATATACTTCTCTTTCCCTTTTCTTTTCCTGCTTACAAAGTCAAGGATCCTAGGACATTGACTTTTAACGCGTACATAACTTGGCGCATTCTACAAATATTATAACATCTTTACGGCGTAAAATTAAAAATATGCTTCAGATCGTTTTTCCCCCCTTCTCTTTTTACCTTTTCGTAGCTGAGCGTTAATACTAATAATGTTGGATTTTTCGTCTAACGCAAATAGGGATGGATGTAGAATGAAGGCACGGGGGGTAACCCTTGAAAAGTGATTTCCTCAACTATTGTATTGACCAACAACGCTGAACAAGCTAAGGAGGCACATGGAATGAATAAATGTATATACCTATTATGAGAGGGACAGAAGAAGTCTCGAGGAGATGGGGGCATTCTCGTCAAGAAACAATTAAGTGCAACAGGTGGCTTGACTGTGTTTAGGCGGGGGTGCCTGCATCTGGGACGATGCAACTGAACTTTGATGGCTCTTTGGGAGAGGATGGTGGTTCTGGTGCATCCTATGCGATCCACAAGTGTAACAACATACTTCTTGCTGCAGGTGGAGTGTTTTTAATGGAAGACAATATTTTGCTTGTAAAGTCATTCACAGGCCGAGTTTTGTTGGCAGCCTAAGGATTGAAGGGGATGCGATCGTCTGATATTCAGTTTATCAAATATTCTAATGATCATGGACATGTACGTTGTCCACGATGCCTTGAAGATGTGCGAGGGATTCACGTCGGTTTGAAGGCTGAAGAGAGCAGAAGAATTTTGTTGTGTTCCAACCTCGCATTGAAATTTTACATAGGGCACTAGATGTGAATGCGCGTAACGTTATTTATGTTAGCTATAAAAAAAGTTATAGTAAGCTAAAATTTGTTTCGACCCGACATCGACCTTTCGGTGTAATAGAGGAAGACATAGAGATAGTAATAGTAATCAAGTCTTAATTTTCATCTGACAGGTTTCGAACGTACGCAGTTTGCTTCACTTGCTAGAACATGTTGAAGTGTGAAACTATGTATCCTGGAAGTTTCTGTGTAAGATCAAATTTTCACGGGTTTACTGGTTGGATGCGGACTTATTCGGATTGGCCATGGCCTAAAGGGTTCTCGTGGGCCCAACTGACACTATGGGGTGCCCCAGAGTTTGACAACAACATGTTGGACTTGTAGAGCAACGACCGCATGCTCTTGGGCCATGGAATCCTCTCTTGTGGAGAAAAACACTAGATATAAGCTGCCAAAAGCTTCCATTGACTCGGACTTCCAAAATAGCTCCAAAACCTTAGATAGGGACAAATTCATTATTTGATCTTTTTTTTCTCGGTATTTAATTTTAAACCACTTTCACGAATCCATGTGCATAAGATCCTATAGAAGTTAGAAGTACAGCAATATTGTAAAAATTATTAAACATCACTAAAGTTTGACAGAAAGCATCCCATGCGTCATAGAGTTTAGTAATAAACCCTTCTAGCATAGCATGAAGTTTGACAACCAAGCATCAATTCTTTTTTTTATTTTTATTTTTTTCAAATTAAAACAAAGCAATTTCTATTCTAATGGTATGAAGAATACTACTATTTATTCACCAAAAACCAAATTCTTATATTTATTTGGATTCTACATAAAATTCTCACTACTAATGTGGTACATGAATGCAATTTTTATAATCCAATAAATAATCATAAATTCTACTAATTTCCACGGTACATTAACCTTCGCCATCAAGCTTTGGTAGCACATGTTTTTTTTTATTCTTTTATTTTCTTATGCAATTTATCATACTTTTGTTTGATCTCTGTCTTGGTATTACATTTATTTGTCAAGAAACAAAAAGCCATGTGCATAACATATGATCATTTCTCATGTTTCTTTTTCTTTAAACGTGGGTAAATTGCATGTAAATCCCCATCTATGCTTCAGTTGCAACCTCTCACTCATTTATTCCACTTAGAGCCTCTCAGTTTATAAGGAAAAGGATGTCATTTGCAATTAATCTGACAATTTAGAGGTGTTAAAATACTTGTATGAGTTGAGGGACGTTAAATGCAATCAAATGTATAAATGAGGGTGGTTAATTATGTGCATTTTTAAAAAAATATTTATGTAAACAAACTTTGCATTGCTAGACGCATGAGAAGAAGTAGGCTTAAGAATTAAGTTCATGAATCATGATGGTCCTACAAATCCCCAAAGCTAAGGCGGACTTCACATTGGCTCCAGATTCATAGACTCTAGACCTTGTTTTCAGTGGATGATGACCCTGCAACTCTCTGACATTTTCCCAAATTGTCCCCTCGATCATTAATAATGTAGGGTCATTGCTGTCACTGTATGGCCAAATTACTTTCTATATGGAGGATGAGAAATCAATTGCGATACAGATTCATTGAAAAGTCTAAAAATTATATAACAATTAATTTCTTCAAAATGACATATCACACTTGTTAAACTGTTTATTAGTTATTTTTTAGTCATTAGTCCTTCAAAAGATAAAGAATTTGAGTTGTTACATATTAGAGTTTCAAGAAAGAAGTAGGCAAAAAAAAAAAAAAAAAACAAAAAAACAAAAAAAAAAAAAAAAAAAAAAAAAAAAAAACCCTTTGAAGCGATTCTTTAAAAAAAAAAAAAAAAAAAAAAAACCCCCCCTCTTAAAATATAGACACCTTTTTTTTGAGGAAAGACCTTGAACAATGATTTATTGACAATAAAGAAAAGTAGCTAATATTCACAAAGAATTCGTTTCGCACCTTACTGGAGGAAAAAGAATATAGGAAAGGAGAATCACAATTAAGAGCAGGATGGCTGATTATTTAAAGCTCTTAAATAACTATATAATTTAACGGGACTATGCCATATGATGGTACAATTTATGACTTCAAGAACAGAATAGCTCTAGCTAATTACAAATTATTTCTATTTCATAAAATTTCACATTGAAACTGAAAACGTTATGTTTTTTTTCCCTTATGATTGAAGGAGTTTAAATTTTGAATTTTGTTTGATGCTAGGGCTGCATATATATTTTTTTCCAAGGCCGCATTTGTTTTTTAACGTCAAACTAGGGGCTACTGTAACACTTGAGATCTTGGGACTGTATTCTCCTGAGACTAGGGGTGTCCAAACTGTTAGAACTTTGTTCAGGGAGAACGTTGTTCGTGCAATATCTCTTGTTTGATCAATAACAAATTCTTATTTGGTACTAATAAATATGTGAGATAATATATTTCATGAATAAACAGATACAAAAATGTTTCGACTCAAAATGATGCAAAAATCAACACGAACAGTTGATTTCAGTCATTAATCATCGATGGTCACGAGGCAACCATCAATGATCCATAAGCCATCGATGGACTACAGTCAACAATTTATATTTTCTAGAAATAAGAAATCGAACTATCGATGGACTACAGTCAACCATCGATGGTTGCTTCAACCATTGATGGATTGCAATAAATAATTTGTGAATTTTAGAAATTAGAATTTGAGCAATCGATGGACTACAGTGAACCATTAATGATCGGCATCAACAATGGTTGATCGTGTTTAACCATCGATGGTTTAGACGCATTTTGGCAGATTTCTGAATTCAGTCTCAGTTGTTTGATCACAGATTTGATCTCTTATTTCAGCATTGATTAGAAGACTTCTTTTCAATGTAATCAAGATCTATGTAAGGAGGGATTGGGGAAGAGATTAACAACAAGAAAGAGAGAGGATATTTGCACAAGTTTATGAGATCAAATTCTAGGGTATGACAGAGATTGTGTGTTAGTATATGATTCCTTGAGCCTTGTTCAGCTTTTTCTGAAGGACACGTCATTAATCGACCCCCACTTTTTGATGGCACCAATTACACATATTGGAAAGCAAGTATGAAAGTTTTTTATCGTCCACTAGTTTAGATGTTTGGGAGAATGTAGAACATGGGTATAAGAAACTTACTACCAAGGTAGATGGTATTATAGTTATCGTAATCAATGATAAGTGGACTCCACAACATAAATAAATTTACTCTTATAATTCAAAAGCCATGAATACTTTATATTGCTCTCTTACTGTTGAATAATTTAACAATGTTTTAAATTATACTACTACGCAGAAAATTTGGAAAACACTTGAAGTTATACACGAAAGAACTTCGCAGGTTTAAGAGGCTAAGCTTGCAATGCTAGTGAGCAAGTATGAGAATTTCAAGATGAAGGCCTTGGAGAGCATACAGAAGATGTTTACAAGATTCACCGATATCGTGAACAAGTCAAAAGAGCTAAGGAAGGAGAATGATAGGAAGAAGCTATGCAGAAAAACACTTCATTCTCTATCTCGGGATTGGGAACCTAAGGTAATGACAATAGAAGAACTTCAGAATTTTTCTAAACTTACTCTTATGATCTTGTAAGCAATCTTGTCACATATGAAGTCCGACTAAAAGAAAGAGAAAATATCTCAGAAGAAGATTCAAAGAAAAAGTCGTTAGCCTTAAGAACAAAGTAGGAGAAATCCCAATCAATGAAGAAGAAGGAATCAAGCTCGAGTTCTGAAGATAAGGATGATCAATTTGTTAAAGACTACAAATCTTTCCTCAAGTCAAAGGATGGTCAAAAATACCTGCAAGACAAACGAAATTACCATACAAGCAAGGTAAATAATTATAATTGCAGTGATTCAGATACTAATTTAATTTATTTCGATGCAAGAAACCCAGCCACCTGAAGAAGAATTGCCCATTGAACAAAAACGACTATAAAGAGAAGGGCAAAAGTTCCAAAACAACTTCTTGGGATGACTTGGAGAGTAGCTCGAGCAATGATGACAAAGAGCACACACATGTCTCATGGGAAGAAATACAGTGTTTTCAGATTCAGATCAAGTTATTTTCAGTGGCTCTAATAGTGAAACTTTAGATAAAAACATATATCCTTCATATGACGAGTTATATTCTAAATATAAGGAGATGTTGGTTCACCTGAGAAAATTACTAAAAAAATATAAAGTAACAAAAAAAAAAGGAATACAAACCTAAAGAAAGAAAATAAGCATTTGTCAAAGAAAGTGAGATTTTCTTCTTCAAATTTAAATTTTTAGATGCTTCATCTCATGATATCACCTCTTTTAGGTGCGCACAATATTCTGAGCTACAAAATTAAAATCTATTGTTTATCTAACCAACTTGGAAAAAATCAATGTGAAAAATAAATTTTATTGCTAAAATAAATGAGTTACATTGTGATTTATCAGCTGAACAAATTAAGTTTGAAACTCGATGCACAACAATTATATTTGAAAATGAACAACTAAAGTCCAAAATTAGTGATTTGCAAAAGATCGTGAAGAACTTTTCTTTGGGTTCAAAAGGTCTTAACATGGTCCTTTCTAATCAACAATTTGCAAAAGCTAAACATGTACTTGGTTATTCATATTCAAAAAAATATAAAAAGTTTCAACTTCTTTTATAAAGGGTAATAATCTTGGTTGTTTTGATCCTATTCCCAGTAGAACTTACCATTACATATGCTCATTATGTGAAAAAATTGGATATGTTTCGACGAGTTGTTGTATGAGATATAGGATTAAAGTAGTCAAACAGATTTGGATCTTAAAAGGCCTTATTTCTAACCAACGTGGACTTATGCCGATACCCAGGTCACACTTGTCTGTCTTTTTGTAGGTTTGCAGGTCGATCAAGGATTAAGGTAACACATGGTGATTGCTTGCAGGTTCAGATTACTAAAATCCAATCCTCGGTCTACATCAATATGAGATGATACAAATTTAGTACATATATCTTATATTATCTTCTCATAATGGTAAGTTTCATGTATACTCTATAACCCTTACTTGTTACCTCTATATTTAGATGATGCATGAGATACACTGACATAGGCTAACTTTTATATTTGTTCACTACTTATTTGTTTAGTTAGTACCCATATACATGCTTACTTGATCTGTTTTATGTACATATTTTTAGATTTTTCTTGATTTTTATTTGATTTTTCTTTATTTTTTTGGTTCTTTTCATATATTGAAAAACAAAATAAAATTTTTTTCTTTCTTTTTGTTTTTTCTTATGAAAAATTAAAGTAAAATAAAAATGTCTCTTTCTTTATTTATGTTTTCTTATAAAAAATCAAAAACAAAATAAAAATTTCTTTTTCTTTATTTTTCATTTAAAATAAAATAAAATAAAAAAAATCTTGGAACATGCAAATGTATATGCTTTTATATGAAATATTCAGATAGGATTATCTATTGGTATATAGGCATGATGTTTATCATGTTGGTTTTTCACAATCTATCTATATTATATGTGTACACAAAGTTTTACATATTTGATAGAACAACACGATGTTATATAATATTCTTCATATTATTTTTTGCATCTTAGTATAATCTTATTATGTTTAGTTTTGTAAAAGTGCGAATAAAAGTTTTTACATGTTGTTCATAAAGTATTTTTGGACATATCAAACAGGTCGCAAGCGCAATTTTTATACTTGAATACAACACCAATATTTATTTTCATGTATAAAAGTATATATATGCTATAAAACATCAAGCAAAAAGAGTGTATTCGTGAAAAAGGTGGTCAAAAACCCACTCTCTATAAATCTACAATAAAATTGAGTGTAATTGTTAAAAGATGGTCAAAGTCCCACACTCGTGGATATAAATGTACAATATCGCAAGGGTATCCATCCTATGCTAAATATTTTTAAATATTTAGAGATTATGTACATTGCTCTCCAAAAACTATCGTTGTTCCTCTTAAAAACTTCTATATGGTTGAGGTGATAGATTGAGATTTTGGACCTTTTCTAAATGTTGAGATAATTTAAGTTGTGTAAGAAAAGAAAGCTAAAACTAAAAGATATATCTGAATTTATTTTATGATCTAATGTAGTTACTTTTGTTGTTGTTTTTACAAACGTTTCATTAATATCTTCATAGTTTGAATGTGAATTTTAATATGACTAGTTATCATATTTCATGTGTTTTGAAGTTCTATATGTATTTCTCGTGCTATTTTCTATAAATCTATTTTTGTGAACTGATGTGTATATCTCTTCCTTACACTTTGGATAATCTTTATCTGAATTTTCAGGTATATTGTAAATCCTGCGTGTGCGTTTCTTTTGATAACAATGAAAAGGGGGAGAAAATGGGAAATTTGAAAACTATTCGTAAACTTTCCGTGTTTGATTGTGGTTGATTGTGAATTTTTTTATACAAGTTTTCATGTTTGGCTAACAAGTAGTTTCAACATGACAAGTCTTTCAACCTTGCTTGGTGCTTGGTTTTAGGGGGGCGGTTTTCATGTTTCGAACAAGGAATTTCTAAAGTACATGTTCTCTTTCATGTATACATATTTGTAGGGGGAGCTTACATTGCATATCATACATATCATATGTTTGTATTGAACTGAATATATATCTCACCATGTGTTTTTACTTTTCAGATTTAAAATTTCAAGTTTTGTTATTATCAAAAGGGGGAGATTATTAAAGCTTTGTTTGAGGAGAATGTTGTTTGTGCAAGATCTCTTGTTTGATCAATAACAAACTCTCATTTGGTACTAATAAGTTTATGAGATGATATATTTCAGGAATAAACACGTACGAAAAAGTTTTAGGCTTAAAACGATGCAAAAAATCAACGCGAATAGTTGATTTTAGCCATTAACTATCAATAGTCATGAGTCAACCGTCGATGGTCCATAGGTCATCCATGGACTACAGTCAACAATCTGTATTTTTTAAAAATGAGAAATTAAACCATCGATGGACTACATTCAACTATCAATGATCACTTCAACCATTGATGGACTATAGTAAACAATCTGTGAATTTCAGAAACTAGAATTTGAACAATCGATGGACTATAGTGAACCATCAATGATCGGCATCAACAATGGATGATTGCGTTTAACCATCGATGGTTTAGACGCATTTAGGCCAATTTTTAAATTCAATCTCAGCCATTTGATCACAAATTTGATCTCCTATTTCAATACTGATTAGAAAACTTCTTTCCAATGCAATCAAGGTCTATTTAAGGAGGGATTGGAGAAGGGATTAACAACAAGAAAGAGAGAGAGAGAGAGGATATTTGCATAAGTTTGTGAGATCAAATTCTAGGGTTTTAGAGAGATTGTGTGTTAGTATTTGATTCCCTGAACTTCGTTCAACTTCTTCTCATTGTGCTCAACATCGAGAGATCGTTTTAATGAGGAGGAGTGCCCTTCGTGTTTAACCTCAACATCACTTCTTCTCAGATCATCATCAACATCGATCTGAAGAAGGATTTGTTTTAAAAAGGCTGTAAGATTTTTTAATTGTGCTTTAACTATTTTAGGGTTGGTTTTGTATTTCAAACTTGAGAGTTTGACGACGTACTCAGGGGTAATTGAGGGTTAGCATGCCCAAGCCAGGGTAATTGAGTGTGGCTAGCTAGGGCTAACTTTCTTCTGGTCATTGCAAGGAGTTGGGTATCTCGACTAGTTTCAGGTAGCTTTAAATGTCCTGTTTGTAAAGCCTACTGAATCGAGTTGTGATTCAGGGATAACTTTAGTCATAATGAAGATGGTCATTTGCGAGAAGGAAGAGTGGACGTAGTATTTTGATCCGAACCACTATAAAAATCTCATGTGTTCATGTGTTCGTTGCTCTTAGTTTTTTATTTTTTAATTTTCCGCTACATTTATGCGTCTATTTGAAAAATCTGTAGCAATCATATTCACCCTCCCCCCTCTAGACTTGCACCTTGTTTCCAACACAAACTGGTCGGACCCAGACCCAGAGGGCTCGGGTTCCGGCTGGGCCCTGGTCTGAGCCCGGGCAAAACCAGGCCGGCCCGAATTTTTGCCCCTTTTCTTTAAAAGCTTGTTTTTTTTCAAAAAAATGTTAAAATTTTAGATTTTTTGTAAAATAAATGCACTTTTAGGAATAATTAAAATATGTAAAATTTTGTCAAAAAATAAAGAGAGAGAGAGAGAGAGAGAGAGGGAGAATCATATAAGTGTATATATATGTGTACTTATATACTTATATAGTTATATGGGGTGTATGTACATATATAGGTCTTCACTTATAGGTATATGTAAGTGTACTTATTTATAAAAATGTATTATATAGTTATATATCTATCATTTACATACTTATATTATGCTCATATAAGTATATAACTAAACTTATATGATATAATCATATATACTAGATACAATATGGTGAATATACTTATATATAATTTATCTTTAGGGAAAAATGTGTACGGGCCCCAAAAGTTGAAACTTCATGTGCTGCAGCCCCTCCACTTTTTTCCCATGTGGTT
>JBAKGM010000365.1:13764568-13777786 GCA_037177215.1 Asparagus racemosus | reverse complement strand
AATCCTGATTTCAACAGAGTAGAGAGAGAGTTCAAGAGCATTCCACCTAGAGATTCCTCGAGTTTAAGTTTTGCCTTAAATCTTGGGAAGAGTAGATATCTTACTTAGCTAAGATATTTGCTTAATTTCTTGTTTCCTTAGCGAAACAGAAACTCAACCTTGTCAATTCGACGATCGTTGCTCGGTGGTCCATGGACGACGCGTCCCCGGCACAGGCAAAGAACCCACACGAGCAGGAGTTCGCTATGTAGTGACTTCTGTTAAAGTTTTGTACAAGAGTGAGATTTTGTTTTCTTTGTATTAGAGAGAGTTACACGTGTGATCTTTCATCTGTTTTCATTTTGAAACGTTTTAGAATGGAAACATCAAAGAAACAACTCGTTCTCGGTGTAAACAATTGTTCGATGTTGGTGCCACCCACAGAAACAGAGGCAATGCTTATATCTTCAAGAAGGATGGACGTTGAATTGCATTCATGCCTCTTACATAAAAAGAGCCATCCAAGATAGAGACTATTGAAAAGAAGAGACTTTTTGGTGGCAGACAATAAAGCTTCGGCAAAAGATTGAAGTAATCTGAAGAGGTCTATGACTTGGTTGTCATTGGGAAAGAAGAATATGTCCCTGTTGAAATACCTCCTAAGGTGGAAACACCGGTTATGCATAAGATTCATGATGCTGATGGTGATATGATAGTAAAAATGGATATTGTACATGATATTTTCAAAAAGATTATGAGTGATATTACACATATTGATATTGTCCAGATAGAGAAGAAGGATATAATAGTGAGCGACGCAATTGATGATATGTGTGACTTGCTTGGTGGACGTCTAGAGACAAAGGAGATGAAAGAATTGTGTATGGAATATGAGGGAGAATTTTCTCCTTTGGAAGCAAAGGTTGTGAATAATTTCAAGAAGATTGAGATGATACTTCCGGCAAAAAAATATGAGAAGCAACATGGAACATATTTCAAGGAGTTTTTCAAGTCAACTGTAGATCTACATGCCCCCAATAAAATACACATGATGTGGGAAAGATTCATGCACAAATTTGATCCAAAAGAAGTCCTAGCTAAGGAGGTAAAAGAACAAAGAGAGAAAATCAATGCTAAATACAAACCAGATATTGATCGATGTATAAGAAGAAAAATCTTTATCAAGAAAGCTACCATTTGAGCAAATATAAGTTCGGGGTCGAGTTTCTTTCAACAAGGGGAGACTGATATAGGACGCAAAATGAGTAAATTTAGGAAGAAGTGAGACCTTTATGAGTTAAATATGGATCCATATGAATTATTAACTTGTCAGTAAAGAAACGATCATATCTCCCAATCCGGAAGGCAAATTTTGACAATTATATATGAAAATCGCTTATTTTGACAAGACAAATCCATCCAGATTGATAGATTTTTGAAATTACATCCGTATCAGTGGTTTTTGGCAAAAATCTAAAAATAATCAGTACTCAGTTTATTTTTAGTAATAAAGATGGAATCTATTTAGATTAGATTATTTTCAATAAGAAAGTTGGAGTCTACTTAGATTAGGAAATAAATTTAATTATGATTCATGTTGGACTGATTTATTTTCTCTATTATAGAGAGTTTTTTTAGGGCAGTATTTTATACTTTCTATTTCTCTGTAATTCTAGTTTTACTAGGAGTCTAGTTTATTTTTGTATTTAAAAAGCGACATGCAAACCCAAAATTATTATATCACTTTTATCAATAAAATTCCTCTTTTAATATTTTCTTCAGATTCGAATTTCTTCTTGAATTTAGAGATCATTCTTTATGGAGTTAAAGAGCATCCCTTACTAGATTTTGAGATTTATCACTTCCGCGCTATGTTACATGGAGTATAGGAGAATTTTTTGAGACAACAATAAGTTTAGGGCTTTTGTAAAATAAAAAAGTTCCGTAAGATTATTAAGTGCATAACCTCAAAAGTGTTCGAGGAATGTTGTTTGATCGAACTATGCAAGCTGACCACCTGCGCTAACTGCTGAAAAATTATATGTTATATAAAATAATAAATCTGTACTTCTACCTGTAGCCTGTAACCCTCTTCTCTATTTATATATATGAATTCTCTCTCTTGTAATTGAAACTTTATTATAAAAAATGAATCTAAGTGTAGTCATGGATGTAGATAAAATTGATGAACCGTGTAAAAATGTGGTCTTTTATGATATTTTTAATGTTATTATTGTTTTTTTGTCTCGGTCGGAGGAGTTTCGGTTTCCTAACAAATAGTTCATGAGGTTTTGTTAGATTAACCATTAATAATTCTTATAATTTTGAACTATAATTGTTTAGGATTCATCATTGGTAAACAATACTCTCTTTCTAAATTAAGTCCAAGTCTTGCTCAAACAGGCACTCAAATATAAGAAAATCCACATAACGTGTTGAGACTTTAATTTCTTATAATCTGACCTCCACCTCTAAGGATGAAACCCATTCTTTCTGGTTAAAACCGAAGAATACACATTTTCTTTAATCAAAGAATTAATAACAAAACGCGTTATAAAATAGAGATTACACTCTCCAAGAAATTGTGTTCATATTTTTAATGAAATAGGATTTCACAAGATAAAGATAATGTATAAAAGTTCAGATGAAGTATAAATAATATGCATGTCTTGTTAGAACGAAGTTTGTATAGTGCCTCTTATTTGAGCAATAACAAACTCTCATTTGGTACTAACAGTTGTTTAATACGATATAGTGTAGGTAAATACATGTATTATTATGGTGTTTTCATTACTAAATAAAAATCTCTACTCAAAAACAGACAAGTGTCCCACATTATGCTAATCTAGTCAGCTCAGCATTCCAAGGAGATTAAGAGACCCAGCCCGGCCGACTCAACTGGGCCGACATCTCGTGTATCCGAGTCAAAAGGCGGTATTTGTCGACCACCCCCTTTTGGTCGACTCAAGGGGAGCCGCTCTCGGCTACTTTGGTGACCGACCTCTCGCGTAATCGAGTCAAAAGGCGGTACCTCTCAGCTCTCTACCAGAAGAGTGGAAAAGTGACAATTACCTCGGGAACCTCCCACTAACAGTCGATCATCATCACCATAACTGCCATTAAATACACAATCGATGCCATTACTTCTCCATCCCCAACAGTCTTTAAGACACATCGGACCACGCCGGCGCACCATACTTCCTGTCATTTCACATTAAACGCTGAGATGACTTCCCCACCACTCGGCGGCAGACACCTGTAAAGCAACGCTGACTCAGCCGCCAGCTTAGACTAGGCCAAAGTTACCATACTACCCCTCTACTACTACTATAAATAGAGGACTATTTTTGGCACAAAGGTAAACAATTTCTGCTACCCAAAAAGAGAGATCCCTTTCAGTTCTTCATTATCATCCATTGACTTCACCGTCGGAGGAATAACCGGAGAGCCAAATCCGCCCTCTTACTGGTGTTCTCATGTGCAGGGACGAACAGCTTATCTTCGAATTAGATATACAAAAGAGTTAGAGGACCATGATCATCCTACACTCACACTTAACTGTCTCTTTGATAACTGAACATCAACAGGTATGAAAAAGTGTATGAGGCGAAACGATGTGAAAATCAGCTCAAAAGCTTCATATGGAGCTATCTCATGAACAAAAAGTCTCATGCCTATGATATGTATCAAAACTTCACCACCATGATTCTCACTCAATTCTCTGAAAAAATCAAAAAACCAACACTCCGACTCGGGAAGAATGCACCTCACATCACATCACTGAACTTCTAGCCTTTCAGGGCACTCGGGCTCAGTTCTCCTACCCTTACACCCACCAACAAAATGGGGCAGTTGAACGGCATCACGGTCACATTCTAGAAGTTACCAAATCACTCCTTCTGTCTGCCTCGGTTCCCGTCCAATGCTGAGCAGAAGCACTGCTCACAAGCATCTACCTGATCAACCATACTCTCTCCTCCACACTGAAAGGCCTACGTTTGAGATGAATTTATTTTTTTACTGAGAAACATCTTATAAACAAAACAAAACAAAAACAAAAATAAAACCAAAACCAAAATAAATAAAAATGTCACCGAACCCTATCCCTATTATTCTGGAATAGTATCTCATTCAAATTCAAATAGCCTCATCCACAAAAAATTTAAAAAAAGTCACCAAACTCGGTCTCCTACACATAGTTAAAAGTAGGCTGAAACAAATTCCTTACTGATTAAATCTCTCACACAAAGCCAAATAGAATAAAATGAACGAATAAATGAGGCCCGTGAAACCCATTTAAGAAGAAACGAGGCTTTAGTATGGACCAGCCCATATACCAGTAAATTAGCCCATCTCCTTCTTCTCCACTCACTTTCAACTCCTCCTCAACTAAACCCACTTCCAACATCCAAAACCACTCACTTCCTCCACTACGCCAACTTCATCTTCTTCTCTATTTATCCTCTCAATTTCACAATGAAAAGAAAAGGGAGCAAAGAGGCGATTGAAAGGGAGAGAACACAGTGCATGAACCAAACTGAGAGCAGACTGCTACTCACAAAGAAACCCATTGTTCCGTTAAGCAACCCATTGCTATCACCTTCATTTTACCCACGAAGTCAAAAAGAGCAAACCGGTGCAAAGTGCTAGCAACGCACGTTGGTTGTCAACAGCGAAGGAACAAGAAGAAAAAGGTAAATGGTTATATTAATTTGACAAAATTTCATCTCCTCCAATGCTCTTTCTCTTTCTAATATTATTTCTTTTAGGCTGAATGGCGCTTACACACCATATAGTTTCACTATTGTAGCACTTAAATATCTCAAGTTACAAAACATAACAGAAAAATATCCTGAGTTGGGTAGCCATTTGAATTTGGCTAACTGTTTTTAAAATTACCCGAATGGACAATAATGCCCCTCCTTTGGAATTAACTCCACCACATGATAAAGTAGTAAATATTACAATGAATGAGGGTAGCAGCTTACACAATTTTATCAACTCAGTGCATTTTTTTGCTACGTTTTGTAACTTGAGGTATTCAAGTTCTACGATGGTGAAACAATAAGATATATAACTATCATTTACCCTTCCTGTTACCTACACACACCTTTCAAAGAGAGCGAACCGGACCCTATGACCATCGTCGCTAGAAACAATCGTCGGTGTTTCGAGCCGATTGACACAGCCCGAAATCCATTAATTTTCGCCCGCTGTCTCCAAAACTTGCCATTGTTGGCAATTCCAGTTGGTCGCCGCTATCTTCGGCCGTCTAATGTTGCTCGAATTCGCCGTCGTCTATGCCGTTCCCAAAAGAAAGTCGTCAATTTCATTTCTTTGTTTCTCCTCTGTTCACATAAACAAAGTTAGAGAGAGAAAGAGAGAAAAATTTATTCTTTTGTATTAAAGAAATTAAAAAAAAGGAAAAAAAAGAAAGAGGGGTTTATTAAGTTAGCTCACTTGAACATAAAATAATGATAAAAATTAATAAATAAATACTAGCTGGTAGAGGATTTATTCGGGCCCTCTAACATGCTGAATTGAGAAAGCAAATTAAAAACTGATAGAGGATTCCTTCGAGCCCGTTAACATGTAAATCCTCAAAGGCTGGTACAGGATTCCCTCAGATCCTCTAACAAGCAAATTTCAAATGCTATTAAAGGACCATTTCGAACCAGTTAATATGCAATTTGAAATTTATGCTATTAAAGGCTTCTTCGGACCCTTTTAATATGCAATTTCAAACTCGTGCTATTAAAGGCTTTCTTCGGACCTTTTAATATGTAATTTCAAATTTGTGCTATTAAAGGATTGGATTTCTTCGGATCCTTTAATATGCAATTTCAAACTCGTGCTATTAAAAGATTTCTTCGGACCCTTTAATACGCAATTTCAAATTGGTGGCTATTAAAGGATTTCTTCGCTAAACTACAATCCAAGCCAAATCCAAATCAAAATCAAAATCAAATCCACAACTATATTATGCACTAGAATGTCTCTAAACTAAACTCAGATCGAAATCACAGAGCGAAATGTCCCTAAACTAAAATTGAATTCAAATTATGGATGGGAATGTCCCTAAGCGAAAATCAAATCCAAATCATGGATTGGAATGTCTCTAAACTAAAATCAAGTCTAAATTATGGACGGGAATGTCCCTAAACTAAAATCAAACCCAAATCGACCAGAATGTCCCTAGACTAAAATCAAGTCTAAAATTATGGACCGAAATGTCTCTAAGCTAAAATCAAATCCAAATTACAACCAAAATGTTCCTAAACTAAAATCAAATCCAAGTTATAGACCGAGGTATCTCTAAACTAAACTCAAATTCAAATTATGGACTGTGATGTTTCTAAACTAAAATAAAATCTAAATTATGGACCAGGATGTCCCTAAACTAAAATCATATCCAAAATTATGGACCAAAATGTCCCTAAATTAAAGTCAAATGAGTCCAAATCAAACGACCAAAACCAAATCAAAACCAACCCAAATCAAATCCAAATCCATCCAAATAAAAAAATCATTATTTCTCTTTATCCCAAATATCTATATTTTATTCATTCACTCTAATATTATTGATTAAGATCATATAAAATTTATATCCCATTAATCAAAGGTTCATTGGTTCATTCCCAAAGGATAATTAACAATAGACTCTAGAGTCTATTGGAGATATTAGACCCCCACAATTAATAAATATCTATTTTTATAGAGGGAATCCTAAGGATACACCCCAATTCAAATAGTATCTGTAAATACTCCTTTTAGAGTGAGATTTGCGACCCTACAGCCTCATAGCCTTCCAGCAATTACATCACTCACCCCTAAAATACTCTGAGCTTTAAATTTTCAGCTGCGCTTGCTTTGCTCAAATTCCACTGTCAGAACGCAACAAACTATCCCCTCGTGCTGTCATTTGTGTCTTTCTTGGATATAGTCTTCATCCCAAAGGCTATCACTATGATGACCCTCGTGCAGATTGTCTTTGCGTCTCCACTCACATCACTTTCTTCGAACACCTTCCCTACTATGTGTTGCTATCTCCATCTATACCTTCACCACCATCCACCCCAATTGACCTCATATTTCTTAAGCCAAACACACCGATCACTCTCTCTCTCTAGCCATTCTCCGAACTCTGCCTCGCACCCAAGAGCAAAGTCTAGAAAAAAATTCATCCACTGAGCATACAACTAGTCTGGACTAGACCCTTATTTTGGATCCCACCCCTTGCCACCCACCGCACCTGAAGAATCAAACATCCCACAGACTATACTCAAGCCAAGATACCTATCCAGAGACCGTCAGCCACTAGCCAAAATATCGTGATCCCAACTTCGCCTCCATTGCCTTTCATACCGCCATTATCATGACATCAGATTCTGAGGAACACAACTCTTACCATGATGCAGTTAAATATCACGAGTGACAATATTCAATGGTGGACAAACTTGCAAATTCTTCAGCAAATTCATACCCGATATCTAGTTTGCTGGAATAGTAATAATATGCCCTTGAACATCCAATTCATTTTATGTAATATTCTTGAATATTAATAAAGATTTTTGTTGCACATATAATTTGGATATTATTTTTATAATTGTTATAATATCCTAAGAAATTATTTTGTTAGATCACGCACTTTGATGGTCACTTGCTTAGAGATGTGATCTAATTTAGAGATTTCTAAACTTATACTTAACCTATAACTAGTAAAGAATAACTTCGTTATAACAAGTTATTATGCATGACACCGATATGTGAGATGTGGTGGTGGGTCTCAACCACCGGGAATGGAGATTCCCCGGGTGTATGTCATAAGCACACATTATGATGTGTAGCACTAGACCATACTTAAATTCTCTAGGACAAGTCACCTAGGAGATGGAGAATTCAAATTGTTACATGATCCCTTTAACTTGATGATCTTGTCATTTTTGATTTGATAATTTAATATGCTTTGATGTGATGGTTAAACTTATTTAGCATGCGCTACACAGCCTGAAACGTTGGGTTTACTAGATTACATTTAGGAAAATGATGGATATCTATATAGGATGTAGTATACTTATCATGATGAGTTAATTTATTATGCATTCCCATGAAGTTTTAAAATTCTAGTTGGCGGGTGGTTTTGGAAAATATTTTTCAAAATTTATTTTCTTATAAAAATAAAATACTTTGATGTTTCAAAATAATTTTTATTTATGTTCATAGGAATTGCAATTTAGGCATGAGCAAATAGCTAAAGTGTCTTGCTCAAAAGAGTTGTCTAGAATAATGATAATGGAGGGGACTGAATGCAAGATATTGTTTATAAATAATTAATCCCATGTTATGGAAGAGCTTTTATGAACAGTTGGTCGGATAGGGATATAACTGTTAAATTAAAATTATTAATTTAATTAATAATTGGTTCTCAATATGGGACCCAATTGGTCTCACTAGTGTCATTAGAAGAGGTTTACATGAAATATAATTCTATTTCTACCTTAATTGTTTATGGAAAGAGTATTCAATCTATAATTGTTATGGAAAGTGTATTCTATCTTTAATTGTTATGAAAAGAATTTTGAACAATTAAGAATTGTTTGAAATTAAAATCTATAAGGCGAGCCTAATCCTATATATGGTTCATATGTAGCCTTATGAGGAGAATATGGAATACAGAAAAGAAATAGAAAAATTTAGAACCTATCTCTCAGTATTGCTCCTCTTCAGCGATGGGTGGATTTCAGTTGATTGCTTTTTCTCTTGAGGAAGCTTTGGAATTTTCAGATGGATCTTAGGAGATGGATTTTTCAGGTAAAATTTGGGAGATGGATTATGAAAGATCGAAAAATATTTTAGGTATTGTTCTGATTTTAATTAATTTTGATTAATTATCACGATATGCATATTCCGTCTTGTTGTATGTTGTGTTTCAACATAGTTCCCCTTCCTCTAGGCAAGACTCTCATTAACTACAAGTGGATTTATAAGGTCAAGACAAGAGCAGATGAGACTGTTGAGCGACACAATGTTCGACTAGTAGCCAGTGGCTTCACACAACAATACGACATAGTCTACAATGAGACCTTCGCTCCTGTCGCCAAGATGACCATTGTAATCACATTGCTTGCCATCGTAGCAGCCCAACAATACCTGCTATATTAAGATGTCAAAAATGTCTTCCCGCACGACAACATCACTGAGGACATCTACATGACTTCCCCTCCTTATATTCTTCACTCCAAAGGTCTCGTTTCGTCACCTACGTTGTGCCCTAAACGGTCTCAAGTAGGCACCACATGCATGGTTTGCCCGATTCACACTAGCCATGCAGCCCGTCGGCTTCATCCCCAGCAAGAATGATCCAGTCAAGTTTATCTCCTCCATTGGTGGAAACCACACAACCCTCCTCCTCTATGTCGATGATATGATCACCACTAGCGACGACCCATCCACCATCACTAATATAAAATCTCATCTACAGCAAGAGTTTGGAATGAAAGGCCACGGTGACCTACACTACTTCTTTGGACTAGAGATAAGTCAAACCTCTCGTGGTTATCATCTATCTCAACAAAAATTCATTGCAGACATCGTTGCCTAAGCAGAGCTAATGAATCCCAAATCGGCCCAAACGCCTCCCGAACTGAATGCGAAGCTCAAAGCCATGGATGGTGATCCACTACGTGACACCACCCAATATCGACATCTCTATACTTATCAATGTTAATGTGAAAAAGCTTACAGAAGTTTAGTTTAAAATAATTTTAGGGGGATTATGTGCAAATCCCTCAAAGTTCTGGGGTTATTTTTGTGGAATTAAAATAGTTTAGGGGGTTTCCTAAAATTAACCCATTTTATTTCTCATGTCCTTGTGTAATTGGTGCATCCCTCCACCAATGGTATGATTTATTTCTACATCTTAGCTATAGAATTTCAAAATAAACTTGAAAGTAAAGAAATTAATAATGTATTATTTAATTTTATTACTTAGATTGATAAAAGGGTTAATAACTATAACTTGCTACACAATTTGACACATGACCGTTATTCTTTATCCTCATACCAAAGATAAAGAGACAACCGTGTATTTTCCTACTTGTAGTTTTTTTAATTATTACAATACTGTAGAAAAAAGTGGTATATAATGACAAATGAACTTGAAATTAAAGTATATTACAATATTATCACTTAGACTAAAGGGGTTGTTAATTATTGCTTAGATATACAAATTCAAAACTCATGAAGATTCTTACCATCCCATAGCAACACACTGCCAGGCGCATTAAGGGAAAAATAGACGGAACAGACTTGAAAGTTGAATTTGAAGCTGGCTAAAACCCTGGATTCTTTTGAATTTACTTGAAGGGAGTGGGTTAATTTGTGTTGAAGTGATGTAAATATCTTAGTTGTGTTTGTTCTCAAACGTATTATAAAAATCCACTTGTCTAAAAGGATATCATTAAAAACTTCTTTAAAAATGAATAATGTCAGTTAAAGATGCTTTCTTTCCTTCCAACGTGAATCTGACTCTCTCTTCGTCCTTTTTTAATCTTGGATGCCGTATTTTACTCGGCAGTTGTTGAATAATTGCAGTGCTTGAAGGAGAAAAAATAATTATATTCACAAAGTTGCTTTGTTTGATATCAACTTCTTACTACTTATATATTATAGATATAGTTAGGTGAAAGTGTATTTTTACATGTGTGTAGCTAAGTTAATTACATATTGTGTGTATTGCAACCATATTCATATATAAAAAACAATATTTTTTTTCTAGAAATAGATTAATGTTATTAGATCATAATAAGAAAGACCTACAGTGAATGCCTAGCCTTAAGTAATTAAATAGAATAATATTGCACTGCGGACTAAGTATTTAAATTCTGTCTCTTGTTGAAGACAATGAAAAAGTAATTCCTTTTTCAATCAAGTTTATTTAATATTCAGCTATAATTATAGTACACTATTATTATTATGAGTAAAAAGTGAAAATAAGTATATAATGAAAGCTAATCAATAGAGGATTTGATGATAATTATACTCGTGAGAGCCCCTTAGGATCCGAGGGAAGGGAACCCCCGAGAGCTTTCAGCGTTTGCGGTAAAAAGCCCAGCAACTTCTAAAATCGCACTAAATCTCCAATATCTATTGAAATTATAGAAACCTCCAATAGGTTTTTATATTTGCAGATAACCCCCATGGCATCGTCAGTGAATATTCTAAATGGTCCACCAACGCAAAATCAGGAGAGACGTCACCATGAGGGTTATTTGCCAAACACGAAAAGTTACCGGATTTTCTGCAATTCCAATAGTTTTTTGGGGGTTTAGTGTGATTTCAGGGACTAATATCTAAAAAACCGTTTCTTCCACTCACATCCACCGAACCGTAGCACCCCTTTTCATCCTACAAACTGTCATTTGAAATCCTCTCAGAGTTTAGTTTCGAAATCCCCAGTACTAACAAATGATGTTAGCATTGGCAGGGAAGAGCTCAAGAGTTTCTTCATTCAGCAATAAATTTCAAAACCTTTTCCAATCCTTCTCGAGAATCCCGCTTTCCCAATGTTTCTCCAAGAAGCTATCAACGACCACGCCAGTGGACCCCTTCGACTTCAAGAAATACAAGCTTAACATCGCCGCCGTGGTCAACCGAGCCCTCGACGCCTTCGTCCCCCTCGCCCACCCTGAGCGTCTCCACGAGGCAATGCGCTACTCCCTCCTCGCCGGTGGCAAGCGCTCCTGCCCCGTCCTCTGCATGGCCGCATGCGAGCTCGTCGCCTCCGACGGCGTTGACGCCCAAACCCTCGCCCTCCCTGCTGCCTGCGCCGTCGAGATGGTCCACACCATGTCCCTCATCCACGACGACCTTCCCTGCATCGACGATGATGAGCTCCGCCGCGGTCAACCCTCTAACCACGTCGTCTACGGCGAGGCCGTCGCCGTTCTGGCGGGCGACGCCCTCCTCTCCCTCGCCTTCCAAACTCTAGCTTCATCCCCCGGCGTTCCGCCGACGAATCTGGTCCGTGCCATCAGCGAGCTCGCCCGCTGCTCTGGACCCGAAGGCCTCATCGCCGGCCAAGTCGAAGATATCGAATCCACCGGGCTCAACGAACCCATCAGCATTGACAGACTCGAGTTCATTCACCTCCACAAAACCGCGGCCCTCGTCGAGGCCTCGGTCGTTATAGGAGCAATCATCGGAGGTGGGGGCGACGATGAGATCGAGAAGCTGAGACGGTACGCGAAGTGCGTGGGTCTCTTGTATCAGGTCGTGGACGATATCCTTGATGTGACGAAATCGTCCCAAGAACTGGGGAAAACAGCGGGGAAAGATGCGGCGAGGGGTAAAATGACATACCCGAAACTGTTAGGATTGGAGAGGTCGAGGGAGGTTGCAGAGGAGTTGCTGGGGAATGCGAAGGAGCAGCTGGCGGAGTTTGAGGAGGAAAAGGCTGCGCCTCTGCTGCACTTTCCGAGCTATGTCGCTCACCGACAGAAATAGGAATTGGAATGGAAAACAGGTTTTCTTCTCCTCCTTCAACATCCCTGTTCCCACGCTCATTAACCCTCAGTTCACCTTCTTGTCTCAAACTATTGCGCTATTCGAATAACATCAATTCATCAACATTCATTTGTGTGTCCAGGAGGTATCCGTAATAACAACATTAATTCATCAACCAGCTGAACATGAAACACTGAGCAAAATAAGATTAACAACGAAACACAAATCCGTAACAAATTATTTCACATAACGAGATTCGCAGATTAGTTCATAACATAGAGTACTACAAACTCGTAACACAATTCCTAAACATGCTGAATTCCACCGGCAGTACAAATTCATGGTCTCCAACAAGCCAGTTTTTGACATTGCAATAATGCTTGGAAGAGTATCTAGGAATACAATGAAATCATCATCTCCTCTTGTTTGGTTATACTATACTATCTCACATTTTTGTCACTAACTTGAGAGATACTCTTCATCTTTTAATACCTCATACACATTCTGTGCTCCGCATAAGACGTGCAAGAGCTAGAAAACTGCTTCTTACTCTGACAATCCCTTTTCTTTGCACTAGTAATAGCGATGTCATCCATCTCTGCATCTAGTGCTTGTACTAAATGTTGAACAAACTAAACCCAAGTATTCTCCTTCTCTCCCTCAATAATAGCTAATACAATGAGACAGCGGCGGATCTAGGATTTCTTTAAAGTGGAGTCACCACATATATTTTAC
>JBAKGM010000365.1:13725305-13737123 GCA_037177215.1 Asparagus racemosus | reverse complement strand
ATAATGGTATAATTGTGAGTTATAAAAAATTGAGAGGGTAAAAAAGGAAATCAAAAGTTTTGACATGGGTATTCTCTTTTATAAGTAGTATAGATTAGATACAACAATAAGAAAGCTTCTGTCAAAAGTTTGGGGTCAGTGTGTTAATACTTTTCTTACTTCAGTTTTGTTAAGAGTCATCTTCCCTTAAACAATTTATCATTATGCCAGGTAACTATGATGCAATGTACCACGATGGGGACAGTGGACACTCCAACAAATGCTCTTTAAGAAATCCATTCATAGAGATCCAACTAAGTATTATCAATTATGTATACTGCTGGCTACCTTAAAATTTTAATAAACCTCCTCTATTGTCTTGGCTTGGACAGGCAGTAAAAGAATAAGCACAACGTGCAATGCTGGTGGAATTTAAACTAGAATTAGGTGTTAAAAGAAAGTTTTCATGATCAAGTAGTTCTGTGTGAGCCTCCGAAGATAATAGACCCAAAAGTAGAATATATCAAAAGGAGAGGCTGGGTTCTTACAAAGTGATAGCATATGCCAGTTGCCACATTCATGAGGCTCTGGCCAGGATAAAACATTTTTCATATTCCCAAACATAAAAAAGTTGTTATAGACGCATAAAAGCAAAATGATATTGACAAAAAAAAAGAAAAAGAAAGGAAACAGGAAAAAACTGGGAAGTTGAAAAAAATTGCAAACAGCCACTAAAGGATATCAGGATCATAATCAGTTCGATACTCATCCCTCACCTGTGAAGAGTGAAAAAAGTACCACATTAGAGCGAATAAAAGTTCCTTAGGTAAAGAACCAGAAAGCACAGGGAGTAGACAGCTGAAAAGATCCATGAACTAACTTGTCCACCACTTCGACCACGGCCCCATTGCCTTCCATCTTCAAATCCCCAGTCAAAATCTACACGAATTGGCCGATCATCAAGAATTGTACCACTGATATATTTAACTGCATCCTCAGTATCCTCCCTGGAATAGTACCTGAGAAGTAAATGAGGCATCACAAATAATCCATTGCACAGATCCGAAAATGCATGATAGATCTCTCCAATTAATACACATTTTATAGCCATCGAAACCCTCAAAGTATATCTAAAATTCAATTAGAAACATTAAGAAAAAACACAAAGAAAATTTGCAAATTCTGAAAAGTACAGCTTCACAGTGTGACATTCATAAATCCTCTGCATTATCTCTATTCATCCATAAAGCATGGACATAGATCGACACAGTGATCCAAGTATATGATAGCATAAACCTATTTTGGTTTCCGAAGCTCACAGTTGACATGATAAATCAACGGAAAGCTAGCTAATCAAGGGGAACTTTTGACTAGAAGTACAATGATACCAGAGCTATCACAAGCTGCAGGATGCTTAGACATGATACTAAGTGGCCGTTTTGTATCTGTAGCTGTTGCAAGTGTAGTTGCATGCAACTTGGCCATTTTTGTCCAGTTGCAAGTGGTTCCAACTGGTCACTTGCAATTGCAAAACCTCCATAGTTGCAACTTTTAACTTGCAGCCAAAAATGGGTGCAAGTCGAGTTGCAACCAAAATGAACTACAAACCCAATTAAGTTGCACTTGAAGTTGCAACGGATCATTTCTTCAAAAAATATTTTTCAAAAAATATTATTTTTTCAAAAATATATTTTTTTGAAAATTATTAATGTTCACTGTTCAGAAAATATTAGTTTTCAGAAAAGATTATTTTCAAGAAATTTTATTTACTTCCAAACGCCCCCGAAACAAGATAAGCCTCACTTGGCCCATCATCTCTGTCTTTCAAAAAGGATACGTGCCTGTGTCAGCAACAAAGGCATTGTCCTCGTGCAGACAGACAGCTTGCTACACCACTTCTGATCTCAAACTGGGTCAATTAAAATTGAACATGTTCTCTGAAATCACCAGTTAGTAATTCCCTCAAAGTCTTCTAAGAAAACATTCAAGAACATCCTCATTTTTTACAGAACCATGGGATGAACAAAAAGCAGGTACATTACAACCCAAATCTTCCCAGCCCTATACTAGTATTCAAATGGTATCAAATTTCTTAATTGTTATGTTTTCATAAACGCACATATAAGATATGGATTTTTTTTAAAACAAATTAGCAGGAAATCATACATAGCTTTTAAGCATACAAAAATAAGTAGGGTCTTCTACTATTACAATAATCTACAGGAGTTGGCAATGTTATCAATGCGCGAGGCGCCATATGGAGCACAAAGTCCCTTTATGCGCAGATGTGCAAGGCGCAATACAATGCACACACCCGAGTGAAGCGAGGCGCATACCGCACACATAATTTTTCAAGATAAATAATCAAGCACAAAAAAACATGTATATGAATTATTACATACAAAATATGTCAAATAATATCTACTAAAACATATCACAAAATAACCTAATTTATAATGCTAACGCATCTAACATAGTAGCAAAGTTCATAATTTTCCAAACCAAAACTTAAATCAAGATTAATATCGATCATTAGGGTTCTTAATCGGGCCACTAAAAAGGCGTAGTAGGTTTATTTTGCCTTTCGGGGTATGGGCTATCGGGTGTAAAGGCCTAATTGAAATGTTAAAGAACAAAAAATTCAAGGCTATGCCTTGCATGCACCCTGCACGAACTTGCTTGCGAGGCACAAGAAGGCGCTGCCACATCAGATGCGGGTCGCTTCGCCACTGCCCCGCATCGCAGGACGCATGAGGCACGCGCCTTTGGTAACACACTTGACACTTCTACCTATATAGAAATTAAATCTCATCATAAATTAAGGGTATCAAAAAATTGCCACGTACTATTGGGGGTTTGCACAAAAACTACCATAAGCTTTTTCTTTATTAGAGAAAACTACCATGAACATCTTTTCCCCTAAACTACCATGCATGATAGCAGTTAGTATAAGTTGTCATGTACTTCACACATGACATGTTTTGGACAAATTCTTCATTATGAACTGTCTTTATATACCATACTTTTTCATGGTGAATTGGTAGAATAAATAATGGCAACTATTATCTTTCATCTAAGATGTTATTCCTGTTAGCATCTAGCAACAATTTCCAATAATTCATGGTATTTCGTAAAAGTTATCAAGTTCATGGCAGTTTTCTCTAATTAAAAAAGTCAATGGTAGTTTTGGACAAAACTCCCCAAGTTTCATGAAGTTTCGTGCTAGTTTTGTAAAACTTACCCTAAAATTAATACCATGAAACGCTAAGGGCTTATTTGGATTTGCACCTAGTGAAGGGAAGTTAAGGGAACATAAGATAAGTTATGGGAAGGTAAGGGAACATGTAAAACTTATTTGGGAAATTAGTAAAGAGAATCAATGGGAACTTATTTCACCCCGTTTGGGAAGTTTAATGAAGTGAAGAGAAGGGAAGGAAATATATATAAACTTACATAAATAACCTCGCATGTTATTAAGTCTCTTATTATTAGAAGTTAGATAGAGGGTAAAATGGTCTCTCCATAATTATTTTTTTATTAGAAGTTCCCTTAACTTTCCTTCATCCTAGTTACGCCCCAAATTGGGGGTAACAAAAACTTGGCTTTTTCCCCCTCCTTTACCTTACTTCTCCCCCATTATCTAGCATAAGTTAATTCCCGAACAAGGATAAAGAGTCCCCTAACTTCCCCTACCCCTCATTACCCCCATTCCGAACAAGCCCTAAATGAAACATTTTTTAATATTTATCACTCATGAAATACAAAACTAGCACAATGCTACACAGACTAATGCTTACAAGACAAAGCAGAAGCCACAGGGAGTTTTGGTGTTCTTGTCAAGTCCCATGATGATCTTCTTGATCTCTCCAGCCCTCGAGAAGAGCTCGTAGACCTGCTCCTCCGTCGTATAGAACGACATGTTCCCTATATAAACAGTGGTCGATGTCTGCAGTGCATACTCATACTCCTCTTGGTTTCCAGGGAATCTACGGTCTCTATACGCCGAAAGCTTACTCGGATCCTAAAGATGAAAAATTTATCAGAAATTGAAAACTGGGTATTTGAGAAATCGAGAAATTGTACTCAAAACATTTGGGAAAGATCGAAACTTGGGATTGCAGTAAGTTTGATCCGTAAACCCTAGATTTTGAAGGGGAAAAAATATCGAACCTTGAATAAAGAAGCCATCCCGTTTTCGATTCTTCTCTTCGCTTTTCTTCAACCTGTCACGAGTTCATCGAGAATTTGCGAGGGAAGAAAGCGAGCGGTCTAGGGTTTCAGTGCGTTGAGCAGGATTTGAGAGCCGGTAGTGGGACCCACTCTAATTTCACCCGTTCTATGCCTATAGGGTTTCGGGTTCACAGCTTTTTGACCCAATAGCCCGACCAAATCTTATAGCCGATCTCCTCGGTTCGGTTCGGTCCGGTTCGGTTCGTTTATATTGGGTTTTGCGAGGGAGAAGAGGGAGAGAGAGAGAGAGATCAATGGCGGATTGGGCGACGGTGCATAGACTTTGGGACAAGTGGGCAACCCACAATGTTGGCTCAGATGGTGAGATGCCCATGAACCTAACACCTTGGTTTTTTTTTTCTTTTTTAGGAAATAAAAGTGGGCACTTTTAAGGAAATGGATTCATTCATTGATTCAGGTGAGCCTCTGAAAGCTGCGTTGCTGCTCAATTACGACCCAAGTGGACCTTCTCGCCTCTTGTCCACAATGTAAGCAGAATTTTCTCAACTCTCCTCTAGTAATTCAATCTCTGAACTCACGCATACTGAGCGTTTGATGAAATGACGCAGTGAACATTATACCCTTTTGAAACAAATGGGTTCCATGTGCCCACCGTTTCGACAATTTTTATGTCGAAGAACGACCCATTTAGTGCTTTATTGAATCTTTTAGCTTTCTGATATTCTGATGGAGTGTGTTGTGAGAAAACCTTAAGCCACAGACTCTAAAATTTCCTACCCATTTGGTGGTCAAATTGAATGGTTACTTGTCATTGTTTATGACTGGTCAGAGTACGAACTAACACAGGCATAAGGGAGTGATTATCATTGTGGTGTGCGATGTTTTGTATATTTCCCTGTTACTGGATGATATAGTCATAATATTACAGAAGGCAGTCAATAGATTTGCTTAATAGAGAGGCGTAGATTGCCTTTGAGATAGAGATGGTTCTTTGGAATTTAATAGAACTTGGTTATGCACATTTTTTAGTTGCATTTGTCTTGTCGCGAAACTAACGAGCTATAAATTATAGGAAGGTTAACCTTGTACTCTACATGATAGCATACAGATTTGGCTTTTAGCTTCGGCCTTAGAACTTGGAGCTTGATTTTGATTCCAATTTGGTAACTGCAGTTGGAAAATGTTAAGGATGGGTGCCTGAATATTGCACTGAGTTTCTTGGTGAATGTGGGTGCTTGGTGAAAATTTTTGCTTCGGTTGCTATCTTATCGATGGACATATTGCTAGGATTGTATGATCAATTGAGCACCATTCCTAATTCAATCCTTTTCAAATTTGATAAAAACAGAATTTGATATCAATTCAGTCCTTTTCAAATTTGTAGCTGGCTGACTCCAAGTTTCTTTTGGGGGCTCTAGGTCCATTCCTAATTAGAACTTAATTAGGTCAGCTTCCAGGAGATCTTAAGTCTACATGAACTACTAATACCGTTACTCTCAGAATTGTAGAGCTATTGCAACTGATTGGAGTAGGTGCTGTATTGGGTAGCTGGCGTCAAAGTCAATGCGTCCTTGTTGCTCTGAAAGGAGAAGTTTGGATAGATTCAGCTTGTTGATGGTGATTTTAATGTGATTCTGTTTTATCTTTCTGTCTCTTTCCTTCTGATTGCATCAACATATTTTCTGTTGAACAGTTAAAAACAGTAAACGAGGGAGCTGATATTTGTATGTAGCATGGATAACTTGCAGCGAGCTAAAAGACGAGGTGAGAAATGTTACATCCATAACAAGTATATTTGGATGAGGATGAAATGAGGGATATCCAGGACAATTTGAGTATGTACAATGAGTGTTAGTAGAGTGATGGGATGGTAGTTAATAGAGCAACTTAGGCTAAAGCTGGGAGTGAATTTACACGGATTGAGGTAGTCAAAACGGGTAAATCAGTTGCTAATGTCATGGATAAAAAGGATTCATGTAGATTGTAGCTAAACCCAAATTTTGGGATAAAGACTTTGTTGTTCTTTTTGTCGTTTTATGGAGCATTCCCTAACTAAGGGTATCCGAGTGTATAGACAAAAATGTTCCTTTCTGTGGTGATTAGTGTAAATTACAGGGTTAGGTTGTATTCTGCCAATGTATGCGTTCCTTTTTAACTCTAGCACAAAGCAGAACTTTGTTGTACACTTCTGGAAGGTGTGAAAGCTTGGGTACGTGGGCTAACAGCTAACAGTTGTTTAGATTCTAGTGTATGAATAAAAAACAAAAGCACTGAGCGAAGGCGGAGCTAGAATTATTAGTGACATCTGTGTTGAATTTCATATACTAAATCATTGTGAATTGAAACTTTATAGAGTAACCATCTGCTACTGGCATTTTCTGTACAGGTAAAATGATAGTTTGTGTGCTAGAAATCTTAATGAATAGAGTTTCATTTCATGCGTTCACTACAGCATGTAAACTGCCGACACAATCTCTTAGTTTCGCGATGGCATGTATGCAGTACATCTTGTGAAGATAGATTTCTCAGTTTCATGTACACCCTGAGGTTCATAGTAATGTATTCATATTCTCTTCCTTCCTAAATTCTTTTGCACGAAATAATCATTATGTTTGCTCCTCATGTGTGGATATAACAAGGTAACATACTGAAACTAGAATTCCACCTTAAAATTTGATACTTGTTTCCTTTTAAGCAAAAGAAGTTGACCTAGGGCTCTTAAGATTGAAACAGTAATAGTTGGTTCTTGGTTCTAGCAGAGCAGAACAGGAAGGAGCAAACTTGAAGGCTATTGAGCTGAATCCATTTCTCGACTTCATCAAGAGAAACAGCCTCCAGAAAGAATTCTTCTGTATTGGACCAAACCAGTGTGAGTACTTCCTCTCATGCTCAAAGCTCGCCAAGAGGACTGGTGCTAATATTCAGTTAACTAAGACCTCATTTTCTTAAAATGGCATTGTTGTAATTAATGCGGCAAAGTTATGCTGAAATAAGAATAATAAATAATAAATGGAATCAAGATGAGTTGGTGTTAAGTTGTTTTGCAGTAAATCATCAGTCATACCATGATTTATGACAATAACAACAAGCCTCAACCCTAATTCCATCCTTGATGTCAATAACTATCTTATGCTGATCGCAGATCTGGTGACATCAATTCATGATCACTGGTTTAGTGCTCGCTGTGTCAATACATCAAAGCCTGCTGGAGAAGGTGTTCTCGTTATGCAGACTGCAGCATATCTTTTGGTGGCAATGTAAGGGCTGAGAACAAACAAAAACATTACTTTGAAACTTTTTAGTATGGCTCTATTTATTCTTATTTTTTGTTAGGAAATGGGAAGCTTGATTACTAAATTCTTTCTTCATGTTTTTCATATATTTACAGGTATGATGGTTCAATTGGTTCAGCATCTCAAGCAATGGCAGCTGTAGATCAGTTTTCATGGCACTTGAGCCGACGAAACCACTGAGTGCTTAAAACATCTTGTATTCGCCAATCACTGCTGCTATGCACATATGCCTACGGCTACAATGTACAATATATGGTTTAAAATTTCTTGTATCCCATCGTCGAGATGTTTGAGCCATTTTATCTAACCTCCACAATCTCTAGTTTTTTTTTCCTGGTTCTTCAACACCTTCTCAATTATGCTTTCTTTGTTATCTTGATAAAAACTTTTATGTTTTGTAGATGTTGATAGCATATGGCGACAAGCTAAATGCAAATATGATGGTACATGATATAAGCATGATTCTTAAGTGAATCATAAATATGTCATTTGTGAATTGATTTGATACCTATCGATTGATTTGTTTGCAAATGTTCTTTTTTCGGATATTGTGGAATGTGTAAAGATGTAAGAATTCGTATGTGTTTTTTACCATTCCACAAACGAAGATTATTTTTTTCTTCTGTATATTATCCAGCAGTGGTTTGATGGGGGTAGATTATAAGTGTTTCAATGGATATTATTCTAACTAGGTATATTATACAGAAGTGGCTTGGTGGGGGCAGATTAGAAGTGTTTCAATGGATATTATTCTAACTGAACTAGTTATAGATTGGTACAGGGCTATTAAGATTGCAGCAATTTAATAAGGGTATAATAAACCTTTCTTAAAAAAATCTTATATGGCCTTTATTGTTAGAACTTATTTTATTGTAGTCGAGTTGTTGCAGTTTGATTTGTTGCCAATATGATTGTGACTCAAGTGGAAAGGATGGCTAGGAGGCGGCGGCTCATTTAAGCAAAATGAGCTGCTAAGAAATGAAGTGGTTAGGTCTACACCTTTCTTCATGTGATTAGTTTGGTAGCTTCACAATTAATTTATTTTTTGGTAGCTCATTTTGCTAAACAGGTTGTCACTCCATACACATTTTTTTCTATGTAAGCTAACGAAGGTTTATTATATTTGGAGCTATATGTAACAAGTAAAGTTTTCCAAATTATTGTTAGTTATAGAATAGAAACTACTTACTGATGAACGAAACAACCGAAAATAAAGAAAACAACGCCTCTCACTTGCATTGCATGAGTTTATTAATATGTTTGGTATATCTGAAAAAGCTAACACTAGATCTCTTGATCATCAAAATTACCTCGAACATATATTCAGAGATCTCAGAGACTGATCCGAATATTTGACTACATATCTGTATCTACAACAATATCCTATCAAATGTTGGTATTTAATAACCATATTTGTATTCTAATAGATATAGATATGTATATGCGGATACAAATATTTCTTGCGCCCCTAACTTTATCGTTTCTCCTGTTAACATCATGTTTGGCAAGTGGTCAAAGTGCTTTTGTAGCTTAAAGCCACTTTTGACACGTTAGCAAATAGTTTATTTTGGCTTATAAGCGACCAAAGAATAACGTGGATCCTAGCTTTTTTTTTTTTTTTTGGCTTAGAAGCCACGATTTGACTAAGTAAAAGTCCAACATATCCCTCAAATTTACAAAATTCCAAGCCCCGTTTATCCCTCTCCAATCCCATCAAATGATTTCTGGTCATTTTGACAAGAATGATGACTTACAAGCTACCCATTTGCCAAATACTTTACTATTAAATATGTATTATAATCTACTAAGTTTATCAAACATTTTGACTTATAATCCACATATTTATAATCCGTTAGTGGATTATAAATCAAGTATTACCAAACCACCACACTGCACAGGATAAGAAAACAAAAACTAGAACAAAAAATATCTCTCTCCCTCCCTCTCTCTCTCTCTCCCCCTCTCTCGTTTCGGTGCAGGAAGCTGCTACAGAATCTCCAACTACATCAAGAATATTCAAAAAAGAAAGAAAAAAAAAAAAGAAAAAGAAAAAGAAAAAGCTCAGCTATTATGCTCTGTCTCAGCTTAAACCCTATCCCCTTTCTCTCTCCTCCCCATCGTCTTTCTCTCTCTCCTCAATCCGTCGCGTCTCTGAGGAGGCGCAACTGCGTCAGCGTCTTCTCGTCGCACTCGAACCCTAGAATCCTCAAATCCAATCGAAGGAATCGCCGAACCTCAGCTTATTATGAGGACGACGAGGATGAGGATGATGATTCTGATGAGAGCGAATCTGCGCTATCCGATGTAAAGTCCTTCTTCTCACAAAGTTTCTATAATTAGAACTGAAATCTTAGTAGTAATGAAACTTCAAAAAAAAGATGGGTGCACGATATTCAATTGATGTTGCTAGGAATTGCTTGTTTGTGGTTCAATTATTTATGTTGAGCAGTTATGGTTCATGTCTTATTTGAAAATGCTCTATTAAAAGTTTTATTTGAAAATGCTTGCTCAAATTCTGAATCATTTCTATGAAAGTGAAGGGTGTGAGATACAATTCTTAATGAAGCACTTAATTGGTGAATTCCTGAAATATATTGATATGTGTAGATATGCTTTTGTTTAGTGTCCAGTGGATAATGTGATAATATGATGCCCCGCTAACATTAGTCCCATGTCAGGAAAACTAAGAGACTATAGATGGTTTAGATGATCGGTTATGAGATTCAAGTGTAACATTGGATAGCCAAAACAATGTGTTACATTCCCTAGGTCTCACGACTTAAGTTGCGCCAAAGGACTTGCGGACCCGAGGCGTTCCCAAAAGAAAAAAGGAAAAAAAGGGAAATGAGACCTTGGATAAATGGTCAGAAGTACCAAGAGCAATTTTGAGTTCTTTTATTTTTAACTAACTAAATTATTTTTACTCGAGAAGCGGATGTTTTGGGGGAGAGGGGATATGATTCTCTTTCTTCATGACTCTGAGTACACTTCAAATCAAGCTCCTTTAAGTAATGTTGGATTTGCCCACAAGGAGTTGGGAAAAGATTTTTCCTACTATTGATTGACATTGAAAAGGGGAAAACTTTGCGTATATATAATTATTGTAGGCTATCTATAGAACATCTAAAATAGTATAGCTCTAACAAGAAAAGAAAAGTCTCATAAAAAGGAAAAATATAAGTAAAAGAAAAGTCCTAAAATTGGAAAGTACTATATGTAACATAACTAAGTAGGTTGAGACAAATGTCTGAATTCATTGTCTTTTGGTTTCATAATCTGATACATATTTTGAGTGTAACGTTCTCCAGTGGTGGGCATGCAACCAAAGTTCCTCTAACAATTTCAAATTAACCTCCCCTGTCATGCGGTTAGTTTCATATTTGATAGATATTTTGAGTGTAAATTTCCACCAGCAGGCTGGAAAGATATTTCATCTAATGTCATCAAATAGACTGGATTGATGAGACTTGCACCAATTAACTATCATAAGTTTTGTTGAATTTTAATAAATTAGTCCTTCTGGAATTTTCTGTGGAGCATTGTATACAACAATGAGCCATGTTAATACAGTTTGTGCAACAGTAACAGTGGAAAGCGTGATGCACTTGAATCTTAGACAAAAGCTAAGCATCGTAGGTATGCCCTGTTGAGGCGCTTGAAAACAAAACAGACAAGCCGGTCTGGTACAGCTACTTTAGCATCCGGCATCCCCTAGGCCTAGATGAAGGATAGGCACTTAACAATACACGTGGGATGTCAAGCTTCCTGCACGGCTTTAACATGTGGGTTCTGATCTTCATTGTAACACCAATACCTTTGCTTAATATGCAAGAAGGAAGCTAAGAGAACTGTAAGGCTAAATCTAAAGCATAAATAATTCACATAAACAATCAGAGACTCAGAGGCTAAGGAAGGAATAAGACATAAAAAGAAAAGCAGAGAATTTATTTCCATAGTTCGCTTAACAAGAATATAGGATCAAATAATTTATTTGATGTAAACAATTCTAGCTTATGTAAGATAAGACGTTTTGGATAAAATAAAAAGTAGGGAGTTGTAGCAGGACCTGGCCATGCCCCTATTCAGGTTCAGAGATATGGATGAATAATGCTAACTGGTTTGTCTTTGTAAAACTTTAAAAAAAACTATGAAAAGGTCTAATGAAGGAGGAAAACTACTTTGGCGTGTGTTTAGTAGAACTCAACTGAAAAAAAAAATACAAAGTTGTAGAAAGTATATTGGACACAAACTTATGAGACAAGGCTATGCCTCCAGGTAGGGAGGGGGGGGGGGGGGGGGGGGGGGGGGGGGGGGGGGAGGGGGGGGAGGGGAGGAGGAGGGGGGGGAGCTAAAGG
>JBAKGM010000365.1:13675948-13696285 GCA_037177215.1 Asparagus racemosus | reverse complement strand
AGTTAAAATGAGTAACAATAGTTGAAAATATATTTATATTCACAAACACACATGTATGTTGTCGACTTTCTTTTGTATAAACTTAAGAAAATTTGTACTAAGGTTCATTATAACACTTGTGATATAAGACCTCAGTTTGTGTCTCAATTCATATCTTCCAACTAAGAATGCAGATGCAACTGATTAAACCAAAGTGGTAATATATGATGATAAATTGACGGCGCATTGATACAAAGTTGTGATCTTGTGATTCTAGTGTCCCTAATTACTATTAGTCAATTGTCCCTTGTGCCTCCAAATCAACCGCATATCCTTGCATGCTTCTGATTCGACCCTTATCCTGTCATTAGTCAGTCGCACTTTACTATGTCAGAAAATGTAAACCGGTCTATACTCTATAGAGAATCGAAGTTGATGCATGCTGGATAAGTCTAATCTATTTCAAAAACTTAGGCATAAAAAATCCAATCAACACCCAATTATCGAGTTGTGCACAAGTTCTTAGGGGGTTATTCATTGAGAGACTTTGGGCTAATGGGATAATTTTACCCCCTTGGAACAATTTGAGTGGGAAAATCTAGGATAAAGTGAGATAAAATGGGATAATGAGACAATTTGAGTGAGACAATTGATGATGAAATATTTTTAAAATATGATATTTATGAATTAATTAAGTACAAATAAACTTATTGTTACATCACATCATGAATAAAATATAACAATAATAATAATAGTTTAAATAAACAAAATTAACATAATTTGGCCTTTATTATAATCAATATGATGTATTAACAATATTTTTAATTATATTAATTATCTTATTATTTTTACATTTATTTAAAATATTTTAATTAGTTACTTTTTACTTTTATTTGTATATATACTGAATTATATATATTAATTAATATAATGTATTAACAATATTGTACTTAAATAGTTAAGTATAAATTAAATCCAACTGACTTAATACTATTATAATTAACACATATTATATATTAAATTATTATTTAAAGAAGAACAGTCTAGTATAAGAAACGTCTTAATTATTACAAATAACTTCTCAGACTCTCAGTCTTAATTAAAATTTTAATTAATACAAATATAGTCCAATGGATAATAACTCTGATCTAGGCTCCGTGGGATACATGTGTCCCGTTCTCCCACATAGTTCCAACTTGCTGCAACCGTCAGCTACGCCTTGTTGAGTATGTAAATTGTCATCCTCATCAGAATCACCATCACATGGCGCAACATTGTGTGGTGCCTCACAATGAATCAATACCTTTAAAGTCATCGCTTGTGTTCTCCAACTTTTGAAAGTTGTGTAGACCGATACTAGCCCAAGCCATGCTTTTCTCTCTTATGGAAAACTGGGAGGTTGAGCCTTGAAATTAGTGAACCTCATCTTGAAATTGCTAAAAATAAGCTTGATACAATTTCAGAGAGATGCTTGCCAATGGTTTAACAAAACATATGGGTTGCATGACCTCTGACGGTTGTTAATTAGGCCGAACTCCTTGTGGTGGTACCTCGTACCTCGATACAGGGTAACCATAATCAAGTAAATAGAATTTACCTTCAATAACATATTTTTGGAATTATAATCGACAAAATTCTTATATATATATATATATATATATAATCTAACAATTTGAATAAAAATTATTACCATCTAGGACTAAAAATTAGCATGTACTTCTACTCATTACATCTTTCAAGACCCGTGAAATTAGTGGTAGATCCCTCCCCTCCCGCTAAGATAAATAAACCTGAGTTCAAATGTGCATGCTGCAAGGACATCTTGAGAAAGATGCCTATTACGATATGGAGTTTGGTCCTCGCTATACACTATATACGGTATGTAGGTCCCATCGGTTGCACCAATATAGTTATGTACATTCCATTAACGTATATGCGTTATGAAATTAAAATTTTAAAATAATGGATGAAGATTAATATAATGCATTTGAGTTTCAATACTATGAAACTGGGCAAAAAACGAGAGTCTGATGTCACCTTTTTTGGTGAATCAATAGGAGGTGAAGCCATCATAAAGAGGCTAATGATACAAGGGCTTGTAGTGTCTCAGGCAAACACATACTGTCAGCAAATCGAGATCGATCAAACCTCTCTAAGGTAATGCAATACAGTTGATTGAGTAACAGTGAATGAAAGTAGCATCTCCTCGATCTCGATGCTAATATAACATGTATTTTTTAAATGTCCATGGCCTTGCACCACCGTACACAACTTTTTGAAGCAATCTGGATACATGTGATATATTTGAAGAAAATTACGTGGGTTGCTCTCTATCTTGGACTTCAAGTATTAAAGTCCAAGATTTGTAATGCTATCTCCTATTTGTGTAGCCATGTTGATTATTTAAATGAGGAGATAATCAGCAATATCCTCGTCACATAGCAAAATAGACATTTAGTTTATCTTCCGTCATTTGGTATGCATGAAAGTGAGGTTTAGTTAAAAAAGGCAATAACTAGTGTTTTAAAAACAGGCCAATTTTATCGTTTCGGCTATGGCCGATTCGATTTTTGTAAAAATATATCGCATATAGTTTTGGGCCGATTTTTCCCGATATATCGGTGTAAATCTGATAAAGCGGTCGATTTCTCATAGGCTAAAATAACTCGATTTTCTACAATTTACATTCTAAGTAAACTGGTTCAGGTTTGGAGACAAAAAAATCCTCTTTTTCCAATATTCGACCTGCATACACTAAACAAAAACAATACTATCCTATTCTATTTCGTTTCCACTAAACAAAAACAATTGGTGAGTGATCCTAAACATGTGTTATTTACATATTAGTATGTTTATGTTTCATTAAATGTGCTTAGATTACTTTTTAAGACATTATATTATGCATGCTCACCATTCGATATAACACTCCGATTTTTGCTACTTATCCCCGATATATCCTGATAACTGGGATTTGATATGAATTTTGGGCATCCGATATATTTTCGATAACCGATATTTAAAATGTTGGCAATAACAAATCAATGCTAGATAAGAATATAAGAGGTAATAACACTGCAAAAATATAAAATTGCTAACATATGCAAAGGTAAAATAAAAACAATCTATTGTAGTCCATAAAGTTAAATTCACTTGAATAGTAATCACCCAATCACAAAATAGGGAAAGCTCAAGATCATGTGAGCATCAAAACAAGTTGGTAAAAATACCTTGCATCATTTTCATCTATACTAGTAGAATGAATAAAATCACCAGCTATAATGATTACAAGAGCATCACTTATAACGAGAGAAAGCAACTGTAAAATCCAAACATGACAAAAATATTGCTTGAATCATAAAAGCATCATACATACGTAATTAACACCGCATAATCATAATTTGTTAACTTCAAACCAAAAGTACAATAGCTACAATAGCGCATAATAACACCCTTAACAAATAAGAACATAAAAGCATTCTTGTGCTCAAGAGTACATAAATAAATGTATCCATGTGCTAAAAATTGAACTAAAAGCATAGTTACCAAACTACAAGTAATGCTCAATGCATAGTCATCAAGCAGAGTCATCGACCTGCTCATCCTCAACTGGAAATGTTCCAATCAATCCCCAAATCATGATCTTTCTCCTTTGGCTATTATTCATCTTCACAAACATATGGGAAACACTTTGAATGTAGACATTCAACCATTATGAATCGATAAATCCTAGAATAGAAGTCACTCTCTCAACCTACGATTGGTTGCAGTTTTGTGACCAACTCTTGCAAAGCCTTTTTTATAACTGTAATCTTATTTGCCATGTGTTGCATTGGGTTGAGATCATGTAGAGGCGGTGGTGCTAGAAGGTGCTCTATGCACATTTTTGCTAGTGCTAGATAGATGACACTGACTCAGTCGTTGAAGTGTTAGGAGCTTGATTGGTACTTGGAGAAGGCAATAGGGTATCTAATGCATTTTGTAAGGATGCACTCTCTACATACTCAAGTCCCAAGCCTCCAACAACTCTCTCGGTTGCAGGTTGGGTACACGCCACCGTGCTCAAATTATCCCCTTTTTTCAAACAACTTGTCCTTAAACATCGGCATGTTAGGATGAGCCTATCAAAAAATAAGGATAATAATTTAATATTACTATTTTTAATAATTAACAAATATAACAATATTTTATCTACTTGGATGTGTTAGCAGTTAACAAACTAACATGCTAGAAATTTTCCAACACCTCAAGAGAATAAATAATTCGTTTGGATACTGAGGTCCTACCAAACCCGTAATTATTCCTCAATACTAAATCAACGGGTTCAATCTTAGTGTTTGACAGTGATGTGGCCATTTCTCATCTACTCATTAAATGAGTGTGTACTTAAGTGGAGACCATTTTAAATGAGCACCTTTAAATGTGTGCATGAGAAGCATCCACATCATTATCAAGCATAAAATTTATGCTTGGTACAAAGCATAGTCATCTCTCTCTATATATATATTTGTGTGTGTATGTGTGTGTATATGTATGTAGGTATATATGTGTGCATGCCCGTGTGTGTGTATAGAAATGGATATGCTTAGTACCAAGTACAAACTTGGTGCTTGGTAGTAAGGTGGATGCATCTCAACCCTACATCTAAGGTTGTAAAATACAAAGAGAAAATGCGTCACATGGGGATTTCCACCCAATTAATCTCACTCACATCTATGGTAGAGATTTCTCCATCTCACTACCAAGCACCAAACTTGGTGCTTGGTACCAAACATACCCATATTCTTCTCTCTCTCTCTCTCTCACTTAGAAAAATGGATATGTTTGGTACCAAGCACAAACTTGGTGTTTGGTAGTGAGGTGGATGTATCAGCCCTACATGTAAGGTTGTAAAGTACAAAGAGAAAATGTGTCACATGGGATGTACTTTCCATCCAACTAATCTCACTCACATCTATGGTTGAGATTCCTCCACCTCAATACCAAGCACCATAACTTAGTGTTTGGTACCAAGCATACCCATATTCTTCACACACACACATGTCGACACATAAATTTGTACTATGTGCTCATATCATCCTAAACCAAAAAATTACTAATGTTTAATTTCCAAACTCTAACTAAAGTTTGTATGTTAAACTTTCACATCTAGTAAGTAATAACAATTTTGAACATTCACTCTTAAAGATTTAAAATTCATCAAACTGACAAATATTAGATACTAAAACAATTAATCATCTTCTTCATCTGACACCAAATTAAATAGGTTGTTCATTAATTCGTCATCGACTTCATCATTTTGTTCAATATGGGCATCACTTCGTCGTCAATGATCTGAACTTCCTTTCCTTTAACAAGTTATAAATTTTAAAGAATATATCAATGATATATAAATAATAATTATGTAAATCATACGGTTACTACCTACTTTGGCTTAAGTGTACTCTTTGTCTCTTATTTGATACACTTGCTTTCATGTCCTCAAGCCTTCTCTCAAATTTTATCCACCGGAGCAACGTCAAAAAGCGACTCATAATCTTTCACATCTACCCTTTCAGTGTATTCATTCTCATTTAGAGCAATCCATTCATCATCTGAATTTGCAACTTCCACACTAATATGTCATTTGCATAAGCTTTTCTTTTCATGTTTCTCTCTCTTAATTTCATATTATACATAATGTATACAAGAGAGTGAAGCCTCTTTTGTTCAAGACAATTTCTTCTCTTTGCATGGACCTAGTATCTCCAATAAATTAGTTAGTAAAAATTAATCAGGATTAAATTTAAATTGTAAATTTATAATTTTGTATGTAAACCAAGTTTTTTCTCACTTGTTCAAATATACCATAATTCCTTTCGCAACCTGAGGAGCTACATGTGAGGTTTAAGACTCATTGCAAATCTTACTAATTCTCAAATTTTTTTTCCAAATCTAGACTACTAATCAATTGCATACAAAGTTACAAGCTATATGATAATAGAAGTTATAAAAAGAATTTTGCATCTCATAGTGTAAGAATACATATTATCCAGTGAACTTAGTTTTCTTGTCTCTATAGTCACTGAAGTTCCAAAATTCTTTTTTGCTTCATAAAAATGTTTAATTGAACATTAGCATTTATGCGATCCGTCCTAGCATGAATCATCCTATCCATGCATGTGTACATGGCTACAAGCCTTCTTTCACTTCTCACACGTTAGAAAACTTCTCCACATACCTCAAATGCGGATTCAAATAATGTCCTGCCGCATGAAGTGGATGATGAAGTTAGTCATTCCATATTTTATCTATTTTATTCCATATCAGCATATATTTCTTTTTGACATTGCCACATATAAATGCAATATTCTTTTTAGCTGAATCCATCACCTCATAGATAAATCCTATAGTTCTCTTTGTTTCATTGTCTACCTCCTTCGGTGCCTCCACAAGTGGAAGTGTGGTCTTTACACAATATGCAATATGAGGCCAAATTGTAGAATCATAATAAATTAAAGAAAATATCAGAGTGCCATATCTGATGATGTGCATATATGATATCATATCCTAAAATATAATCTTAACATATTTAATGAAATCTAAGCATTAAAAAATGTGACTAGTGTATGTTTAGGATCACTAACCAATCTTTTAAAACAAATCAAAGTCAAAATCTACGTTGCAACATTTCGACTGATTTCTTCTGAGGCTGAAATGTCACTCGATAAGTTGATATATTGGGGAAATCATGCTATCGCTTAAAATTTGCCAAAAGAGGTATATTGTTTGTGATAAGCCATATAAAAGGATATATCGGACTACGTATTGGTTGATATATCGACCATGTCGGGGATATATCTCCTAAATTCGTCAAAAAATAGTAAAAAATATTGAGACCATATCGTTTTGTAAGGTCTTATAAAAGGACATATCGGCCGATAGATAAGCCATGTCAAGGATATTTAAAGCAATGAGCATGGCTTATTGGGTGCATGGTAAGCGACTTTTAGCAATGGCAGCAGTACCTCTAGATTGTGCTTGGAGTAAGACAATGTTGACAAGGTAGAAAGACCTAAACAGGTATTGGTGGTTTCTGATGCTTATTACAAGGTAAACTACATTAATGTGGGAGACAACGGAAGACAACAGTTGTGGTGATGTGGCTGAAGAGATACTGCAGGTAGAACCAAACATTTTTTCCATATTGCTACATTGACAACGTAAGGAATCTGGCAGTCCCAACTTGAAAACACTATACCCTGATTTTTTTCGGTTACAATCTGATGATAATTCTAAGGATGGCCTACAAATCTATATGTTTTGTTCTAGATAGATAAATAGGTGACGCTGGACAGAATCTACAGGGTTTTTTAAACGAATAATCTAAAGAACTTGATGCAATGCAGATGCAAAGTTAACAGTAAAGATCTTTACATTTCTGAGATGGCTTCAGATGAGAACAAAGGAGCTCGAGAGAAACCAAAGGAGATCTTGAGAACCTAGGTGGAGATCGAACTCGAGAGAGATTTTTCTTTTTAGGGTTTTATGAGATGGATTGGGGTTGAGAAACAGAAAAGCTCTTTTTAGGATTGTAATAAACGGGTTAAACAGGTCATATATAAGTTGACTGATCAATAAATAGTTTACTTTGGTTGATCCGTATGTCATTGTTTTAAATATCCCAGACATGGTTCGATATATGCCCCGATATATCCTTTTACAGGGCTTGCTGCAATTAATATGATCTCTAAATATTCTTTACTGTTTTTTGGCTATTTTGGGCGATATATCCCTGATATGACTGATATATTAGTCGATACGTTGGCCGATATATCCTTTTATATGGCTCGTCGCAAACAACATACGACGTTTGGCAATTTTTGGGTGAGATATCATTATTTTCCCATTAAATCAAATGAAAATTTGGCCTTAAAAAATTAGACGAAATGTTGCAATGTTGATTTGTACTTTTATTTATTTTACAAGGTTGATTAGTGATCCCAAACATATATTATTTACAGTTTGTATGCCTAGATTTCATTAAGTATATAGAGATTACATTTTAGTGCATTTTGCTATATATTCAAACATCTGTTATGACATTTCGATATTTACCACATATCCTCGATATTTCCCCGATATCCACGATTCGATATGAATTTTGGTCATCCGATATTTTCCCGATATCTGATATTTAAAAGCTTACCGTATATGGCCCGTACACATTTATCTTGACCTGAACCTGTTAAATAACGGGTTGGATTGACTAGTCTAGTCAAATATTGCCCCCACTGGCTTTATGCCAATGAGAAATCACTCCACAATTTTCTCTAACCCTAATTTTCTTTATTTAAATCAAATCTCATGAACTCTAAATAGGATGAAAATTTTAGCCCATATATTTAGTGTTTAAAATCCTATCTTTACTAAAAATTGCAAATAGAAATAAACTTATTATCATATTGCAATTCAAAATAAAAAACAAATTCTAACCCAAATAGAATTAAAGCCCAAATCAAACACTAATTTAAAATTCAAAGGTGATCAATCCTAGTCTTAATCTTGATTCCCATCAATAGGTAGGAAGCCTACAAATCAAGAAAGGTAGGCAAAGACTTTCTAAAATCATTAAACTTTATCTGAGGAGCTTTGGACACATAATAAAGTTTTTTTTTTCAATATTTGATTGCAATTTGCTGAGAAATATAGTTAGCTTTGGACTTCAAAGTTATTTTGAGTTGTCATCATTATATTTATTTGTTGCTGGTTATTATCTCATGTTGTTTGTGATTCCCTTCAGTCCTTTATGTTTAGTTTCCCGGTCAAAATCTTATGCAATATCTTTTCATTTGAAATTTCACTGACCAATTTATGCTTTATCTTGCTGAAGAATCCTGCTGAATTGGATGGACTAAGAAAGGCACACATCCGAGATGGTGCAGCTGTTGTGCAATATCTTGTCTGGTTGGATGGCCAGGTAAGTCAAGCTGACAAATGCTCAATAAATTTATATGGTGAATTATTGGTAGACTTTTGCTCATCAAACAGTAAATCTATTACCTGAGAAAAAAATGTGGGTCCTGGAATGCTATGTTCTGTTAATGAAGGGAAAGTTGTTGTATAATTTACCCTGGATGGTTTGTAAATTATTCTGAGCATACAATATTATATGGAATTTTTTTCCTTCAAGTCGTTGCAGGATGTCTTATCTGTTGAGTGAAGTTAGGAAAATTTGGGTATTTGAATGTTGTCTGAAATGTTATGTTCTGTTTCTACTTGTAAAGTTTTTAGACAATTGCTTCCCAGATAATCCATGCGTACACAATATATTAAATATTTCTTTAAAATTTTGACCCCTCAAGCCCTCACAGCACAGCTTATCTGTGAAATGTGAAATGAAGTTGCTGAAGAGATTTACTTATATTTGTTTTGGAATGCTATATTCTGTCAGTAGTAAAGTTCTAGCATACAGTTTTCCTGGATTGATCATTGATAACCCATGCGCATACAATAAATTGAACATTTATTTGTAATTTCTATCCTTAGAGCTTTTATGGGATAACCAATCTGTTGAGTAAAATAGGGAAATGAGTGGTGTTGAATGTTTATGAAAAAAGATTCTAGTTTGTTTGCTTTTCTTGAAACATCTAGTTATTTTGATCAGGATACACATTGATTTTTTTAGTATAGTCTTCTCTAGTTGACATATGTAATTCATGTGCTATTCATATGCCTTAAATTTGTATCCATATGTGCAACACCAAGTTATGAATGGAAAAACAAGAAACATCACTGATGTTGTATTCTTAGAAACTAATAGTCTCTCCAAGGAAGGTGTAAAAACCAGTGGTAATGCATAAACTGAAGTTAGTAATTGGGTTATGTTACACTAAGCTATTTTTTGATACACAGAAGCACTGTGGATCCAACAACCTATCAGAATAGGGATATCAAATGGATCACAGAAAGTGAGTTCAGTATCAGCAGTTCTCGGTGCTGGGTTTTCATTATTTGGGACACTGTTCTGACATCAGAACTAGGCTTATACTAAAGCCTACAATTACTTTTCTGGTTTAAGCATGTGGTTTCAGGGCTCAATGCTTGTTCCTGTAAAAGTTATGTTTTTCATTTACCATCTCTTTATAAGATCCCTACTCAACCCAAAGCCAACGCAGTCCATTATAAGTGGTTTATCCCTGCTCTTTGGCTGCTCATTTTAATGGGTAACAGGTAGTAAGTGCTTGCCATGGTTGGACATAATACATGTTGTCGAATGTGGATGCAAACAGAAATTCATGGCAGGTGACAAGTCACGTGTATAATAAGATAAGAAACACTATATGTGCTCACGAACCATGAGGACACTCATTTTCAAATATCACTAATGTATCTAAACACTGGTTGTGCTTTACCACACTATCAGATGATATTTTTTAGTGGCGATTGTCATATATACAGTTATGGAAGACATACACTGAAATTTTCTTTCATGAGCTAATATATTTTACTTAGGTTCTTTCAGGAATTTCAGTGTATTGATACTGCAAATTTTTTGAGTTAATCATTTAAAATGTGTATCTTTGGGATTATAGATGCAAGAGATTTATGGAGCTTCAGGTTACTTCGTTGAGCCTGAGGGAAGACTTAAAAGAAAATACTCGTAAGTTTTTTGGTCCCATTTTCTTCCTTCTAAAAGAATGCATAATAGTACCCTATAAGTGTATATTTGCATGCTATTGGAAGTAGTCTTATATGATAACTATCTGCTTATGTATTCCTGGTTACATTTACATAACTAGGTAGTCTAATTGGAATGTTAATCAGATGATATTATATTATGTTGTAGTTGGCATTTAATTGAATACATAATCCTACCACATGGGGTTTCATTTCCATTATTTCAACCAACATGTAGACAAAAAATTTATAAAGAAATAGATATCTCAAACAAAAATACTTGTTTATAGGGAGCATATCCTGTAGGATGCAAGGTTCCCAAAGGATACGAGATGCGTATATCCTGATCATCAGTTCTAATTTTAGGGCCAGGATTAAAACATACTTAAGTAGCCTCATGTGATTCTCTCCTCTCTCTCAAAGCAAAGAGGTTCAAAAGTCTGGGATCCAATCAATCCAACTCACTCGTGATCATCGTCGACGACTCCTTTGACACTGTCAGAGGAGCCTTCGACGATGAGCACCAAGAGTGGGTTGAAATGATATATTTGGGTTGGGGGAGAGAGAGAATCATGCGAGACAAGTTAATTATGTTTTTATCCTGACCCTAAACCGAAAAGGCGAAAACTGATGGTCAGGATCAGTGCATTTCGTATCCTATGGGAACCTTGCATCCTATAAGATATTTTCCCTTTTGTTTATATTCTAAGATGTAAAGATAAATTCGAGTATATGAGAATATCTACCTATTTATTGGTTAGTTTCAGCTGGATTGGGTCAGCATACGTAAAATTCTATATGATACGACAAATGTATCGGTATCGGCTGAAACTGCAAACCTTGCTTGAAAACAATTATTTCTATGAGGAGTCTATTCTGTCAAAGAGGAATAGACTCCTTATAGAAATTAGGATCTAATGCCAATCATATGATCCAGAGAAACAACATTAGGGTTGAAAGTTCCAATTGAAACTTGTCATTGTTGGTTAAGCAGAGAAATGCTGATCGTTGTTGCTCCATTTGATAATACCAATCAAGTCCAAGTTTGTTTTTGGATCCCTCCGAAAAAGGTACCTGGTGTTTTGGGCTGGTAAAGTCATTCTCAAGCTAACAATAGGTCTAAAATGTTATTCAGAATAAAAATTATATGCAAGTGAAGACTTTTGTCAAAGAGGAGAAGAAAGAGGAGAAGAAAACTAGACATTGAAGCATTTTTTTTTCTTAATCCGAATATGTAATTCAGCCTTCAATCCAAATTCTTTTGTCAATTTAATAGATAATTACATGAATAGAAAGTTATACAATTTCTGCTTTGATACTAAAAATTAAACTTTTACACTTTGAAAATGGTTGAATGCTTTCTCTTGTTAGCAGAAAATTTTGATCCAAAATTGGAGGAAAGAGGATCCCTCCCTTCTGTCATTACTGCAATTGATTAATTGTGCATGAGCGTGAAATGATCTATTTCTAAGACAATCAAGGGAAGGCTAGGAAAGTCTAAGTTGCTGCTGGTAATGCAACTACAGAGGGGATGTGGGCCATAACCAGATTCTAAACAAAAAACTTGGACCTGCTGCTCAGATATCACAATAAATTTATTAATACAAAGAAGAAATGTGAGGAGCTTTGTTTAGCATCTTATTCGACGCATAGTTAATCAGAATGTCCCTATGAAATGAAGTTGAACAAAGCTTACGTAGGCTAGATATGGTATGTTTGAATTACGCACTACTTAGGCTAGTTATGGTATGGTTGAACTTATGCTTTATGAGGTTTCTGGTTGAGTGGTTGTTTCTCATTGTTGGAGCTCTCCTTTTTATGTTAAAGTTACGAGATGTTTATTTAAGGTACCTTACTTTGAAAATTCTTTATACCAAGGTTGCTTAAATTCTATTGACCGTTTTGAGACTATTTATGTTGAATATATTAAACACTAAAAGAAGTAAGAAGCAACACTAGAATTTAGAAACAAATTTTGCTCATTTGGTTATTGATCTTCATCCTCTTAATGCGAATGAGTTTAAACATGGTGATCCACAACTTATCCACAGTAGATGGGTTCCGTCACATGTCGCATAAAGAAAAAAAAAATGAGTTTTCTTTCATCATTTCACTTTTTAAGCCCCCGTTCTTAATTGTAACAGGGAAACTCGGAAATTAACGGAGGTAACTGTGAGTGATAAATTAGAGGGCTTCCGCTCTAAGCAAGAGGTATTTTTCCTTTCTGTTTGATAACATAGTTGTGTAATGGATGATGCACAAAATTTTGATTAATTTCTAACTACCAACAGCGAGTTATTCCTTATAGTTCTTGATTAGAATCACCATTTTACCTTCTTAAAAGTTCAGTTTGCTTTATATACAATGTTAGCTCACAACATGTTAGCTTAATCGTTTGGCTGAAGTGGGTATCCCATAGTATCTCATCACTAGTTTCAGGAAATCCCGATCTCATATCATATTGTTAACCATCTATAAGTAAGTTTATTTTCTCAGCTTTATTCTGCCTCACCAAGCAAGTTATTCTTATGCTCGAGGCATTTTCACGTGGTCCCAAAGCCTATGCAAGTGGTGAATTAAATCTAAAGTTGCTTAATAACATTGTTAACCCATAATCATTTTTTAACTTGTTGTTTTGGATGAACGTGGTATCTGGAAAACTACTAATGGACAACGTTGCATCTTTTGTTTCTTTTCATTCTATTTCTATCACATGATTCATTTGATGTCTATTATTCGACAGGCCTTCCTGACTCTCATAAAGCTATCTTAACATGATTTGTATATTGATTTTTGCTGAACTCTTTGTGTATATATGTAATCTTACATATTGGATCTTACCCTCAGCTACTTCTATACGTAGCATAGCATTATGAGTTCTAGTAGATTTGGGACTTAGGGTTCTTAACAGAGATGTAAGTCAAGCTTGCTACCTGAATGCCCAGCTTCTTGATGGTTCAAGTTTGGCTTTGATGAAGCAGATTAGGCTAGTTTATGATAAAAAGATGTGCTTGATGTAATGTATGTATAAAAGGTGGAATAACATTTATGGAGATCCCATATGTGAATGGATTTTGTCCTACACTTAATGAAAAATGTAGAAAATTTTAACTATGTGGCAGAATTAAATTGTGAGAGAAACTTAATAAGTTAAATCATATGTTCTCTCTGCAAAATAGAAAAATGATTAAGCTCATTGTAATTTCAAAATCTATTGAAGTCCTTTGTTTAGAACTTTTGTCCTTTTATAAATGGATGGAGAGATATATGATACAACCTAAAATCAAGGAAAGGAGAGACAAAGAAGAAAAGTTGGAACCAAAGAACGTGGTTGGAAATTACTGTTCAGTGGAAATTTGGGGAAATTACTCTTCAGTCGTACTTATTGGACATAATGCTGGCTATGGGTGGCCAAAGGTGGTGTTGGATGCAGTTTGCTGGCTACGAGGTCATTTTGGGCTTGGAGTAAGCAACGGATCTTTGTTAAGATGTTATATTACAGAGGTTCACCGATACGAATTTTTAATGGATTTTTTGCCTCTTCTATTTTCCCCCTCTCTGATTCATATGTTTACACATATCATGACATGATTTGGAATTGGAGCTATTTAAGAAATAAAGCATCATTCTAACTTCTAAGTGAAACTTACAGAAACAGAACTGGAGTATGAAAATGACATGTAGTTAGATATTTTGCAATAATACTAAATTAAATCTATGGGACAGATAAAGTATAATTGATTTTTTTAATAATAAGTATAATTGATTTTGGCGGCTTTCTTTTATTCTTCTTTTCCGTGTTTCTTATTTACTTGTATATCTTTGTCCACTCCACATTATTAATTCTTTTGAAGAACAGAATCACAAATCTGGGGGATATGAGAAGTGCTAGCTAAAATTATTCTAGGATTGATATGGGATATCATTACTTGCACTCCAAATTTAGATAACTTGATAGATGGTGTGCCCATAATCAATTTTTCATGAGATGGGAAGATGTACTCTCAAATAATTGTTACTATCCATTCATGAGTTGCCAAATCCATTGCTTATTATTCTTATTATTAGCTACAGATTTACTTATGAAAATTTTACATTATGTACTGACTTTGAAATATACAAATCCAGTTATGGTTCTATATGTGTATTGGGAATAAATAAATTTAACATTGAAGTTTTAGGAGGTCTTACGTAGTTTGTAAGTGCCTGTTATAAGATGATGAGGTTAACTTAATTTCGCATGAAAATTTTCAGACTAAGTTTGGGTATGCCAGGCTTCCTTCACCTTTAATAATACTTACACTGGTAAGGGAGGGAATGCATGTTTAACGTTTCTGAAGTAAGCCACAACTCCAGTACAAAAATAGTTATAGATAAAATGTCCAAGTTGGCAAATTTTAAGGAAACTCAGAGACATTTGATAAGAAATAAAAAGCATAAACAAATATACTCTATGAAGGAATGTAAGCTCAAAAGATTGGAGATTGTTCGGTAAAATATAACCTTAAAAGTTGATGACTTTGTAAGCAATGTGATGAGCATTCAACCAAAGGCTACCTGGATTGCAATTCGTAGATCCTCACCACTACTAATAATCATGGGGGGTGCTGCATTTATGGAGGGATCAAGAATTTTTTCCTATGGGGGAATATATACAACAGCAACAACATCAAAGCCTTTATCCCAAATGTTTGGGGTCGGTTACATGAATCTTATTCTTCAATTCCATTCCACTATGGGATATCTTCTCCGTCATTATAATATCCTTCTTAATTGCTTCCAACCGAGTTCTTTTAGGTCTACCTCTAGTTCTCCTAGGCTCGTTAACTATAATACTATCACTTTTCCTAACCGGTGCACTAAGAGGTCTTCGTTGTATATGACCAAACCATTTTAGTCGATTCTCTCATTTTATCCTCAATAGGAGCAATATCTAATTTACTATGGATGCACTCATTTCTTATTCTATCTTTTAGTGTATACCCACAAGGCCATAACAACATTCTCATTTCTGCTATACTCATCTTTTACAGATGTTTTTAATTGCCCAACACTCTGACCCATAAAGGATTATTAGTTTTATAACCATCCTATAAAAATTTTCCTTTAGTTTCATTGGTAACCTACGATTACATAAGACTCCCGAAGCGCTCCTCCATTTCAACCATCCCGATTTGATTCGATGAACAGCATCATCCTAAATCTCACCATCATGTCGAAAGATTGATCTAAATTCTACCAATAGAAAAACTTGCATAATATAAATTCTACCTACACAAAAACTTATGTATTCAATAATCACAAAGATAAGTTCCAATAATAGTCCATAATTGTTCTCTATGTGGTCTCATCTGTTGATACAAAACAATAATAAAAAAGATATGCAACATGTTTTTTTGTCTCGAACAATTGTTTAAGATCAACAATTACCTTATGTTTTGAAAATCTTCCATCCAAATGCACATCTATAATATAGTTCTCAAGTTAGATTATCAAGCACGGCAAGTTTAATTGAATAAAAATCAGATGAGTAACATTGAGCAAACTGAATAGGTCTTTTTTTATCAAAAGCAGTAAGCAAGTGCATTAAATACTACTACTATTTCAGTCTAGTGAATCTGATACTCCTTTTTCACTTGGTCAGACTGCGTAGAAAGTGCAACTGCAATATGTTGTTTTTGGCTCATTAAAATTTGACATTTTTTCCAAGCTACATTATGAGCACCACAAGGACTTTTAACATAAACTTGAAATATCTCTACTTTGTCGTTCTAATTTGTGAAATCCATTACCAGCAAAAGCATCTCTACCCTCTTGCTCCTCTTACATTAGATAACAATATAAACAAATTGTTGCGACTTTTGGTTAACTATACTCTAGCCATTACCATACTCTTTGAACCATTTAGGATTGAAGTGCTATAGTTTCTTTCCAAAACTTGTTTCAGGAAACTTATGTTCTCCTAGCTGACATGGACGTTTAAGCTTATGGAGATTTTTTTAAAATAGCACATTTTTGCTAAATAATTAGCAAAACAGACTGTTTTGTCAATTATTTAGCAAAAACGATCTCTTTTAAAAGAGGTCGTTTTCGCTGTGGAGGCCTTCGAAAACATACGTGACTACTAGTCTCGTATGTTTAGTGGCCTAATTACTGGCCAGTAATTGGATCCACAAAACCCATGGGACTACTAGTCCCGTGAGTTTTTTTGGTTGTGCTACTAAATGCACGGGACTAGTAGTCCCGTGCATTAGACAGAGACTTGCGACCGAGTCTTTGTTGGCTCAGCAAATCCACGAGACTACTAGTCCCGTGAATTTGATGGGCAGATCCCAAACGTTCACGAAACATGCACGGGCCTGTTTTTATAAATCACTTCATATATATTGCTTGTTCTTTGACCAAAACTTGCACAAAAATATAGCATCTACTCCATGAACACTTCATATACATTGTTATACAGTATAATATTTGTATAAATTATAAATTTAAAGAAATAAACACCCGATAAAACACATTTAATCAAATTCACACAATCATCACACAATCACAACACAACATAATAGATACGTTATATACATATCAATATGATAAAATTCAAATGTATCCTTATGACAATTACGATAAATATAGTCTAAGCAGAAAAACTAAAAAACTATCACATGCAACCTAAAAGTTCGCTTCCCCCTTTGTCTACCTCTCCGTACCCGCTCAGATCGTCGGTGTCCTCTTTCTACTTGAGCTTGTACGTGCTCGCTCTCGGATCGTGTGTGGGGCTGTGATGGACCGGCTTATTGTCGTGTGAGCGAGATTCACCTCGTCTTCGTTGGCGTGCATATACCCTCTCCTCATGCACCATCTGCTCACGAACCTCATGCGGATCATGAGTTCGATGAAGCACCTTACGAATCCTCCCCACTATCTATTGCAATACCGATATACGGACTGTATCTCCTATGGCGGTAGATATACCTTCATTTACAATCTCCTCTATCTCATCCATAGCATCTATCTGCAATTATGTTAAAAGATAAAATTATAAATATAATCTACCAAAATCTAACAATAGATTAAAAATTCTATTTAAATTTGCGCAATTTACTTACCCATTCTCTGTCATCTACACCCCTTGGGACATATCTTGCTTGTTGGGAACGTATCTCAATTTCGTCGATTGGAGGCGTGGTTTGAGTGATTATCCGTAATCTGGTAATTCCCCAATACCATCTTATATAGTCGACTTCCTCCATTGGAGGATAAAGCTGCTCTACGGTGCTCCCATGCCGATCATTTCATCTATGAATGTACTGAATATGCACAAGTGGCCAGTCAATCTGATGCCCACCCTTGAACGTCTTTCTCTCTATTCTTTCTACAAATAGTGGAGCATGTTGTGCGAAACCAAACTGGCTAAGCATGCGATCCGGCACATGCATCTCCACAATTTCAAAGCAAGCGAGAGGAAGTCTGGCTCTCCATATAGCGTGTCCCTCCATGCAAATCAATGGTAGACGAGGTAGGAAACATTCGTACGACTGTCATTCGAACTACAAAAACATTGCGGCTTATTAGTAACTTTTTGAAATATATAGCTTAAAATGATTTAAATTAAAATTCGATACCTGATATATTTTCATCCGGTCGAGCTCCCCTCTGTAAAAGTCTAATTTTCTTGTCGGGGCCTCATCATAAGCCTTAATAACGTTCCATCTGCGTGTATGATAGAAAGTTAGATTCTACTTTTAAATTTAAAATTTAAAATTAATTTTTGTAATTAAAACTGAAATCATATACCTACTGTCCAGTGGAATCTGTCCATCTAAATCTCTCGTCTCGCAGAATCTTGGTTTCCAAACCAATCTCTCTCATGCCCAAACTTGTAACAATGTCAAGCACCCCTTGAGCTCTTTATTTTGCATAAAAGCAACTTTAGACATTTCCCTATTTAAGTATGCTAAAATAGCACTACTCCATGATAATGTCTCACACCTATCGAAGTCCTCGAGAAGCGGTAACCACCTAACACATGACAAATGTATTTATATTAATAATGAGTAATAATATAACAAAATAATGTGTTATATGAATAGCGAGATGTCTTACCTCAAATGTACTTTTTCTTTACTTGAATCGGGGAAAAGAAGTGTCCCGATCATGTTCAAAATGTATGCACGACTGTGTTGTTGGATCATGACTTAGGATGCATCTTCTGTTAAGGGGTTGGCAAAGTTCTCTTTTAGCCACTTCAATCTAATATATCCCCTGGGCAAGGACTCTGGAGATAGTTTTAACAACTCATCACAAACGCGACGCCACACATGTCTATCAGTCTCAGTAACATAAGGACCATCAATGCGGAGTCCAAGTATCACTGCTACATCTTGGAGAGTAATAGTCTCCTCACCCACATGTAGATGGAAAGTGTTAGTCTCTGGCCTTCATCTATCTATCAAAGAATTAACTAGTGCCCAATCGAGTTTCATCCACCGTAACTTTGAGTATGTGATAAAATCGGCTTGAGCTACTAAAGCAATCATACGCGAATCTTTGAGTGGCCAATGCGTATGTCCGAGGCTATGATCAATCATGACTAGCTCCGGTCCTCTCTGCACAACAATGAAAAAAAGTTAGAATATAATAATGATTAAAATAATATTTGACTATACCTTTAAAAAACTTTAAAAAATAAAAATGTAATAATCATTACCAATGTAAATGTTATGGCCTCCGAACGATGTCGTGACTGCTCGTAGAGGACATCCTCATTAACCGGGCCGGGAAGCATAGTGGATATATCTACACAAATAATTGTTAACTTATTAGTTCTTGCAGAATCAATAAGTATATATTATTGAATTAACCTATAAGAACAATGAAAAATTGAGATAGAAAATAATTACTAATTAATTGCTATGTACTTGTTCTTGATGGACAACGGGACCTATTATGACCTAATTGATTACATTGTCCACATTTTATTCGCGACGCTACTCCTTCTCGGCCTTGGTCCATGGTACCTCTAATGCGCACAGAACGGGGACGTCCCGCTTGTCTTTTGTATTGTAGTGGTAATATACATGGTCCATTATAAGCCAGCCAATAACGACTATCGTCGGGAGGATGAAAACTCTCCTTATAAGCCTTTCGATAATGATTTGTTGAATACCAAGGTGAGCAATACCGATCATAAGGTAATCTAGCACCACCATCCTGATTAGAACTAGCTGCTAAAACATGTTCACATGGTAATTTTTATAATTGTGGTATATTACAAGTATAACTGCACTCCCGGTCATAGAGATAGATGGTGTAAGTACTTTCACAATCCTTAACCTCCCATTCATTGTCGTTGAATGGAGTAATTCTACATGATCTTTCGGCCACAATCCTTTTCTTTAGAATAATCTCATTTCTCAGAGTGTAACTTGTCGTCCAACTTGCACCATCACCACGTCTCTTATTAAAGTATGCGTTTAATCTATAAAACGTCCTTGCAACCAAGGCTTGAATTAACATAGCACAGGCACCCTTGAATACATTATTGAAACTTTCAGAGCAATTAGTTGTCATCATATAGTAGCGCACTCCACCATCTCTACATAATACCCATCGATTTTCGTATTGCGGCTTCAAGTTTTGCTCAATCCAGTTGTGTGCTTCAACTGAAAGAGATTTAATTTTCTCCCTACAATGCTCATATAC
>JBAKGM010000365.1:13615144-13627108 GCA_037177215.1 Asparagus racemosus | reverse complement strand
TATATATGTCTATGTATTGGATTGATGAGATGTGATGCATCGGGGATATCATTTGTAAGCTCCAAATTCTGATCTGATATCAACATTCATATGAGTTTAGAATATGCAAAACATGATGGGCAATGCATGATTATTTATTTGCATATAACATTAGATCTTCTCACGCGGAACTATATGTTTTCTAGTTGCATTGTATCTTCTGTAAAATAAACTTTAGCATATGCCCTCTGGTTACTATACAGAGCTCGAACTGATGGAGTATAGTTTAGTGCAGATTATCTTGCATTGCACTGGTTGTGTTTTGTGCTGCATTAAGGATATCATGAGTAAGCTCCAACTTCCTTGTCCAACAACCACATGGGTATGAGTTTAGAATATGCAGAACAAGATGTGTAATGCATGATTATTTATTTGCACCTAACATCAGATTTCTCACAAACAACCATCTCACAGTTTCAATTAATCATTTAACAGAAAGAATGTTTTAAAAATGTATGATTATCACGTGAAATTTCACAGTTAAGGCAAGCAAAGGCATTTAGCAAAATTTTCCACATCTAAAAATGACACGAAAAAAGAATAAGCAATTATATAAACTAACCAAGTAAATAAACCATACAGAACGTAAAGGGTACCAAACATGAAAAAGTCTCATTCACAGACCACAAAGAGTCAACACAGTAGTAAAGGAGTATGGTAGGTTACAGGAGATCCGAAGTTCAACACTGGTCTACAGCCCCCCCCCCCCCACCCCCACCCAAAAAAAAAGGGAAAAAAACCCATCCAAAAGCAATAGCAACTCAGTCCTATAACAAATGAGTATCTATTGGTATCTATGTTTATGAGCGTGGATGTGAATATGTGATGTATGGCTGTCAGCCTGCCATGCTTTGGGGTAGGGTGGAAGTGAGAACAAATTAACCAACAAAAAAACTTCAAGGATTCAAGTCTTACTTGGCTATCAGAAGAAAACACGTCAAGACTAATAACTTTTGCTCCCACCACTTCCAGTAATGATTGGAGCTTCTCCCCAAATTTATACTGCAGCAAGCATAGCACACATATTAACAGAACAGTAAGATATGTTCCAAATTAAAAAAATCAAAGAATAACACCTTTGATAGTGATCCCAATACAAATGTGAAACCCTCCAAGCATTTGTCTCGAACAGTTGGGTCCACTATCCGGATTGATGACTCTTCCAAAGTTAAGGTAGGTGCGTGTCTAGAAAAGAAGAATCAAATTAAGCACTTCAACTTTCAATCTTCAAAAACGAAGATACAATGGAATAACCAAGATATTAGTATCACAATAGGGTTATTTTCACTTCGCTACCCTACAAAGTTTTGCCCTATTTTACTTAAATACCCTGAAGGGTAACTTTGCTCAAAAGGTGCCCTGAACCTTTTCAAAGTCAATTAATATTGTTAACTTAATGGTGAGGACTTGAAATTACAATAAAACCCATTTATGAAAGTATTCCCTCTTCCTCAATTAAATTTGCACTCACGTGACAATTTTTCATTATCCACTTTTCTCGATTACATTGCTCTCAACCATTTTCAAGATAGTTTCTCTTCTCTCCACTCAGTTCTTTTTCACCTTACCCATTTAAAAATATCTCAAAAGAAACTTCATTCTTGACTACAAAACTCAAAACTAAGGGTGTGTTTGGCAAGTTCGAAAATAATGTAGACTAGTTTTGAACTAGCTCCGCTTGGCTAGGTTATGGTAAAATAGACTTTATTGAGCTAGTTCTAACTTAAACCTAGTTTGGCTAATTTGTAGACTAGAGTCTATTTGAACTAGTTCTCTTATAAACAAAGTGAGAGTTGGTTTATTTCTAGCCTAGTTATTGAGCAACAGTGGACCTCAAACGAACTAGTTTTTTCCCATCTTTTTCATCTGCCAAACAAGGGCTAAGCGCATAGACTCATTTTGTCCCCACTACAACTGGTTTACCCAGTTTGCCAGACAGACCCTAAGAATCTCAGAACATACAAGCTGAGTGAGAAGGTTTTCTTAGCCAATTTTATAATTACTTCATATTCGAGAAATCAAATGGGAAAGAAGATAGAGTTGGAAGGGGAGGGACTTCATGGTAGTCATCTTACGAGAGAGATTAAATTGTCCAAAAGACATCATGTATATGCATCATGTGATACCTAACAAAAGGTAATGAAGTGTAGCTAATTAAATGCTAGGGTACCTTTTAGGGAAGTTTAAACTTCAAGATGCTGAAGTCACAATGGGTGAAGTTTTGGGATACTGAAGTGCGGGGAAAAGCTAACAAATAAACTTACTGCATGCCATTTGGAAATTCCGTGCAAAGTTTTTTCTCCGCGAGCACCTGGAATCAAATAAGTAGTTTTACCATCAACTTTGCAAAGTTTCAAGGGGGTAAAAACAGGATACATTGTATATTATTGACGCAACAGAGAAAAGGTACGAAGAGAACGATGTGGAAATCTAAAAGAAATACTTTAAAGTAAATAACATAGAAACTATCATAGGCAAGTATGAACATAAGCATATAGTTTTCATCTTGATAACAGTCAATCTCACTAGTTCTTTTTTTGCAACTATGTTTTCAGCTTTCAAAATTTTGCTGTTTATGTTTCTTTTCTAGGATATAATTTTCAGTTTTCATCTTCTTGATACTTTCGCTAATACATCTGTGAGTTTTCATGCATGATGGTGATAACAGTTTTACAGAAATTGGCATTAATGACAGTGGCACTGAGTCAAACATGGTGGAAACAAGAGACAAAACATTGGACAAGTCTCTCCCACGAAATTAGTATCTTGAAGTCGGATGTCAATGTTGTCTCTGCCAACTTTCCTTCCGTCAGATAGCTCCTTCAGAAGTATTTTCTTAAAATGAAAGGACAGATTCAATTGAAATATATTTGGCATATGAAATATCTAATCGCCTCCAAGGGCCCCATAACTCAACTATAACAAAAACTGTCTCAATGGTAAGAGCAAAAAAGAGGTCCTACATTGTGTACAAACAAAGTCCATGCATTTGCATGGCTAAACGTGCAGTACTTGACTCCATCCTTAAATGTACTTCAGCTTTACTACAATATTTAGTAAATTACAGTACATGTGCCCATAATAACGTTATGTCGTAAATTGATAATCTGCTGGTTCCTTGGAGATGAATTCACACTATGGCTCTGGAGCAATCCTTTCATCTCTCGTCAAATACTCCCTTCACAGGAAGTTTGTATCCTGGAAGCAGAAAGCATGACTAACCAAATAGGTCTAGTTCGCAGTTCCTATACCAGGAAACTCCAATATTGCCAATGCCATAAATTCGTAACCAACTTGAAGAAGGATGACAATATCAAAATGAAAATTTGAACTGAGCTACTTTGCTCCACAGCCGACCCTAGTTTGAAGAGAAAAAGATTGAAGACATAAATTTGGCCTAAGCAGCTTTGCAGCTTTGTTCCATAGGCAAAACCCAGTTTGATGAGAAAACACTTGGAGATAAAAAGTTGCATTACACAGTTAATACAGTTCCTACAACAATCCAGGAATACGTCTTTCCACTGGAATTTCTGCAATCATGTTGATCAACTAGCAGACATTCCAGTGCAAAATTAAAAAGAGTAAAAAGAATGTAAATTTTCTGTGGTGTATGCACCTATATCTTGTCAACAAAAAAAGGGATGCAGGAGGTTTAGTGGCAAAAGAAGATATAGTACTTTAGGATGAACTGCAAACTATTATCATCATCATATTCACATATTTCTCATCAACTATTGCCGCCAAAATCTTGGACCACAAAGTTATAGAATGGAACAAGATAAGTAGTGCTTTAGTATTAGATTATTGGAAGCTAAGATATAGCATGTCGAAGAATGATTTTTAGAAACAAGAACGTTGGTTGGGTGGTATTATGCTTAGAAGATATGTTATAAAGTAAGTCCCTCTACAAGAAATTAGAGGTTACTCCAGTTGAGGATAAAATGAGGGAGAATTAGTTGAAATAGTTCATGCAAGTGCAATGGAAGCCAATAAGGTGTGATTCAGGAAATGATGACTTAATTGATTGGGCAATGTAGTCCAGAAAGACCTTGGACGGAAATCGCATCAATTAAGAAGGATATATTAGCAAATAATTTAACTGAAAGTGGTTCTTAGAAAAAGCTGAATGGAAGAAAAGGACTAAAGCAGCACAACCCCAAACATTTAAGATGAAGAACTTTCTGTTGCTACCATAACTAACAATCAAGTCTCCAATCATCCTAACACCAAAGAGGTACTGAGGAGCACAGTAGAAGAAAATGTCAACATACCTTTAGCCAATCAACAAGTACAATAGGCTTCTTGGCCACAACAGCATTAAGGAGATCTGCGGTTATTGAAGAAGACTCGTCAACAAGCACATGCGTACAGTCATGGTTCCAACTGCAGCTAGATTGAGCACCTACAGAAAAGTGGATTTAACCATTTATTAAAATTTAATCCTTTAACTTCAGACAAACTTAATCTGTAAACTACTTTCAGCCTAATTTTACTATCCAAAAAGATAACTTGTTCGTGACAGCCGACCTACTAAAACAGGCGATCGACAGGTCAGCTTTGTCATGCTTCTTCCTTCCCCAAACCTCTAGTATGTGATGGTTGCCAACCATTTTCGCTCTCAATTGGTTAAGGGGGCCGTTTGGTTCATTTCTAACAAATAAAGAAATCAATTTCTACAAAGAAATCCATTCCCAAATTCCAAACATTTCCCTTTGTTTCTTGGAAAAGATTTTTCATGTTTGTTTCCACAAGAAATTAAAGATTGATTTAGATTTCCATGCTAATCCATTGGAACAAACTTCAAAAAAGGAATCCTTTGTTTATAGAAACTAATGTATTCCTTATAATTACTTTTACGCTTCATTAATTGGTTTAGCTAATCCCAAAACACTCCAGCCCAAGTGATGCACAAATTCTTTAATCCTCATTGGTTACTTTCTGACCGATTTACGATTAAAATTTCCTGAAATATTTTCCTGCTTTGGGTGATGAATTTTTTAACCTTTTAGGAGATATGTTCCCAAAATACTTCTGCTACCCAACAAAAGGTTAAGAAACAATTATAAGAAAAAGATTTCTGTTTTCCATACTTTTCCAGCCTTACCAAACAGCCCCTAAATTAGAACATGTATGAAAAATAAAACATTGAATAGATGATCAGCTCATGATTAAAACAATATATAAAAAGTAGGTCAATTCTGAAATAATGAATCACATGGGCACATTTGATCATCGTGGACAGGAATTGATGGATGTATATTCTCTTTACCAGAGCAGGAAAATGTAGTTTAGAAGATAAATAAAAGACGAAACTTTTCTTGATGGAATGATTATAACTGTCATAAATTTCAGTTCAACAATAAACATTTACTTGCTTCGGTCATTTTGGAGTTCTGCCCTAACGGAGAAACAGCTTTTAATGTGGAATGATGCATATAACCATAACGATATACAACATGTTACATGTATGTTATGCACATATATCAAGCTTTAATTGAAATATCACACCACCATGGACATCTTCATCATTGACACAATCCTGACACTTTGCCATCAAAACTGGTTAATTATAAAGCATAGATATAAAGTGTTAGGGACCTAGTGAACAAACCTGCAAATTTATCATATACCAAACAAAGACTAGGGATAGCTAGTGAACAGACCTACAAAATTTTTGTCTATTAAGCAAAATACTTTATAGACATACAAACACATATAGATGTGTGTGCGTGCGTGCACGTGAGTGCATGGGTGCATGCTGCAGGTGCGAGAGCGCCTCTCTCGCTCTCTGTGTGTGTGGATGCACACAAATGCACCCACCAACCAGCACACACCAAGCCTTCGCACAGGCGCACAAATGCACACACATTACATACCTTGCAAATATTGCATACATACATACAGACATACACGCATGCACTACATACATTACACAAATTATATACATACGTATATAGAAACGTTCATGCATTACGCACACTACATATATACATTAGATACCTTATAGGGTTAAAGATTACATCCTATGCCTGTTCTTTTTTCCTATTTTCATACATGGCCTCTTGTTTTGACTTTTTCAGGCATATTCTTTCAACTACTAATAAAAAAAATTTAATGACAAAGTTTAACCAATTCATTGCGAGTGTCATGTGAGAACGTCCTTTTAATTTATCCACATAAATAACAACTCTAATCTACATAAGGGCAGTTAAATTCCATATGTTACAACAAAGAGTTGAACATGCTTTCATTAAAAGTTTTTCCAATAATTCAATTTCTCTCACTAGTTGCAAAGGGCTGGGAATACCTCAAAGTGATCTAATATACAACACTAAGTGAATGAGTCTAATACATTTACTTATTAAGAATGTAAGGATGTACATGGGGAGCACTTTCATTCAAAACTAGTTCTCAGAATAAATGAAGAAGTTTTGTGAATCATCCTTTAGATAATTCCCATCGTTCATCTTTATCTATGATCTAAAATACTCTATCATCCCGTTTGGTACACGGGAATGAGTGGGAATGAAATGCAATTTGAACTTCTCATTCATGCCTACCAAACAAGATGTGTTTTTGGATGCTAGAAATGTCATTCCCACTTCTCATCAATTCCCACTTAATATGAGAATTGCTATTCCCAATGAGTTATCAAGGAATTGATATTCCTACTTAAGTGGTAATGAAAATAATAAAATAAATTTCAAATATACCCCTCTTCAAGATATTCCCACTTAATTCTCTAATCGCACCCAAACATGAGAATGAGAATGAACATTCCATTCCCACATCAATTCCATTCATTTTCTACCTCCATTCCATTCTTACTTGACTCCATTCCTGCATACCAAACGAGGCGTAAGAGTAAGAGATTAAGAGGTTTCAAAACTTTAAAAAGCATCAAAGGAAAAAAAATTTATTTTTTATGACTGAAACTTGTTTTCTCAACTAACCTATAAAGGCCAACAAAGTTGTAAACCCACTTCACCTCTTATTCATAACCTTATCTAGATGTGTCAAACAAGATAAATAGTAAAAATCAACATGAGATGGCCCATTATAAAGTTCTCACCATGAAGTTCTCATTTCAAAATTCCCCTATGTGTTTTGTCTCTGTGCACGTGCAAATACATGTGGAAATAGTATATTGTGCTTAACAGTTAACAACTTCAGGATTCTAGATAATACAAGTTATATACCCTCTTTTTTTTCTCCTAAAAAGAAAGATCAAACAAGAGGAGAATAAACTAACATGATAAATTCATCAAAGGTGAGTGCCAAGCATTATCTAAAGCATAATTCACTGTGTCGAACAAGCTGGAGTGGGTGATTCGTGGTTTTGGAGGAAAATGTTGCAGGTTGATATTGGATGGCTCAGAGATGGTCTGATATGGAAGCTATGGTTCAACAAGTTAACAATTGGATGTTGCAGGGAGAAATTAAAAATGTCTTTGGCCAATAAGGACTTGCCTTGCCATTAACAGCGAGTTCCTTGGCATTCTACAGTCCAGTGTCACTACTCAGTACTTAGACATGCTTATGTGCTCTGGTTGGCATCATGGAGGAGGCAGTTGACCCAAGATAGAATGGTTCAATTTAGAATCATTCAAGAGAGTTTATGTATATTGTGTAGCCAAGCTAGAGAGGGTGTTAATCACCTATCCTTTCAGTATCCTTTTTCAGCTATGGTGTAGAAGAAAATGTTAATTTGGCAAGGGCAGAGGAGGTATCTTATGCAGTAGTGAGATGAACTAGAATTTTGTCAATAGGTGAAAGGATAAGCACAAAAGAAGAAAGTTTTGAGGACTTCTCTTGCAGCAACAGAGTTCCAGATTTGGAGAGATAGAAACCATAGAAGACTTCTAGACATGTCAAGGGAGGTAGACCTTACAGTGAAGCACATTAACTAGCTAGAATTTTAGTATGAAAATTTCAACTCAGTTTAAGTCATGGCGAGAACACTTGTACTACTCTAGATGGTTGACAAGTTCTTGTTTTCTACGCCCCAGGTATGCCTGGTAAGAGTACTGTACTCAAAGGTTCATAGGTAATGATATTTAAGTTCAATTACTATGAAAAGAAAATTTCATCAAAAGTGTATAGAGAATTTTTATAGAGAATTTTTAGTGGCATGTATACATTAAAAGGATAAATGCTGTGCTAACGGCCACATGAGTCTCCTTTTCCCACATTCATAGTCGGCCATGATCTACTTCTCAGTTAGGTATGTATATTTCATCAGGAAGAACTGTTCATAACTTTAAGTAAAACTCATTTAAAAATAAAATAAAATCACATAGCTAAACTATATTTTGAGTTTTGACATGTAAGGTTGCAAATTAAAAAGGGATTGAGGCTGAAATCTCATGCTATTCTAGAGGAACTAATCAATATGTAGTACAGAAAAGTAAAGAGTGTGACCTATGAACCTTTATACTGCAGAACACACAGAAATTGTGAAGTCCACCTTTTTGAGAAGAGTAATACAACCAAGAACGGACTCAACCATTAAGAAATCAGAGAAGCATAACTTGAGTATCCCAAGTCACAGGCCCTTTAGAGACAGAACACAGAATGTTTCTCTGCTCTCACTTCAGTGCCGTATCTTTTAAATCTGTGACATTTCCTACTAGTTTTTGTATCAAAATCTAACTCAAAGATTGTGTGAAGGTTACTTGTAGGTAACTGCTTTCAATAAAATCAGATACAATATTTTCAATATAATTTACACACCCCGGTGAATGTTTTAGGAATTAACATGTGAAAAGTTGTGTTAGATCAATACTTGAGCTTGTCTACCGCAAGTACAGGAAGAATAACGATTCTCTCAAACAAGAGAATACATACAGCCAAAATGAGAATCATATAAAGAACTTTAAATAAATTCAGGTGCAAATAGTAATGCATACAGATTAGTGGGTCATGTAAGTGAAAAAGAATATGAATAGAATACGCATCCTGGAATAACAAGAGAAGGATCTTCAGCCATGAAACCATAGTTGCATGGAACCTAGTTCGTTTCACGAGACAAGGTACAGGACGTGGTATGCCACTCATTAGGAATCGGGGAGAGGGGGCTTATATGGTATGCCAAGGAACATGGTACGCTTTAGGTTCGGTTCTTAAATGCTAGTTGATATCAGTAATGGTCCTTGAGAATCATGTTGCAATTAAGATACGCATACTTTATTTGCTTACTTTCTCACTTTTTGGTTGTTTATTCTTTTAAAAAGAGTTTTTTTTTCAAGTTTTTAACTGGGATGATTAAACTCGGGACGCGGTTCGCTATAGTGTACCACGTCCCCGCCTTCTATGCATGAAACAACATATGAATACAGGTAATTGTATGATACAACTTGCGTACATAAATACGATAGCTCCTAGAAAATATGGGTTACAAGTACATCAGAACATGAATATAGTTGCTCCTCTCAAATAAATGAAGGAAAACTGTCAATGATATGCACATTTTAAATTACCACAAGAGGGTTTAATCCCATGAAGCATCAATAAGAATACAAACTATGGATATGATTAACCTCAGAAATGTGGATACAAAACCAAAAAAATACAACTTGAATAGGTGGATACTAAATTTACTAGGAAATGTAGATACAGGGGCATGTGCATGCCCTCCCAGCCTCCCACATGCAACACATAATCTCTCTCTCACACGCAAACAGAAGACAGAAATATCTTTCACCGTGTTCTGAAAAAAAAATTTGGTCTATGTCCATGTCCAACAGGTTAAAGAAGGGCAGCCCAGTGCAAGAAACTCACGCTATCTGCGGTTCCAAGAAGGGTCGGACAACTTTGGGTCTAATGTACCCAGCCTTATCTTGCACTTTTACAAGAGGTTGGTTTCACATCCATGTCAAACATATGACATTCAAAAATTTAATGTTATGCATTATTTTGGTCCTGCTCGGAGACATAATGTAATACGCAAGGACCATGTTGAATAAATGATATCCAGGGGATGATGCTCCCTAAAGGCGTCAGACATATTAAACAGTTATGCGATTCCCTGAAAATGCAGAAGAAACAAAAAAAAGAACAAATTTGTGTGCAGGTATTTACAAAAAAGATGGTGTAAGCAATATAGGGCAGATGAAAGTCTTCTTTACAATCTTGTATAAAGCAGACTATATAAGAGCTTATGTGGTCTATTTTCATTGTTCTTCAGTTAGGCAGCCACATAGGCAGTCTAGGCAGTAAAATGAGAGGCTATACATGCTAGGTATCCTCAAGCATTTATAAAATCTATCTAGCAATTCATAAAACACTGCTATGTGGGCATATAACTGTGCAGTAATTATCATCAGATCAGCAATAACCCAGGCCTTAAAATGAAGTCAGGTACTAAAAGTACTTGAAGTCAAAATATAAAATCAAAGTATCCGCAAGCATTTATAACCGACATAACCACCTCATGTAAGGTGGTGGCAATGATAAGCAACTCCTAGTCTATTATTAAGTATACATACATTGACTACAAGCATGACCTATGAGAAGACATTATGAAGATCTTATAACTTTGAGGTTTCAGATCTATAAATCCTATAATAGCTACTATTATTCAATCCTATATGGAGCGCTTCAGCATATATACTTCCATCTTTTAAGCAGATCATAAAAAAATAAGCACTAAAGGAGAAGCAAAGAACGAAACATGTCCCAATTAGGCATATATATCTAGAAACTGACAGTATGAGAGCATACTAATTCTAAATTTCTAAAGGTAAATTCATTGAAAAAATACCAAGTGGAGACATTACAGACCAATAGATGAGATGCTAGCTTGAAGTGATGGATCCAATTGTTTTCCCTTCGAGCAATGCAAGAAGATGGTGACTGGAACATGACAAAACCTGCAATTCAATTACAAGTCATTTAAAATCTGACAAATGGTAAGAAATAGACTCTAAGCTGCAACATAGACAATCACAATAACACGCTAAATAAACCCATGATTCACCTGAAGGTTGCATTGCTGGTTCCAAACGTTACCAAGTGGCCGTCTTTTAAGGCTGTATCCTTATTTCTCACCAATCTAACAACCTTGCTTCCAGAGTCCTCACTTACAAAAGTTCCATACTTGGATTTATCAATGACGCAAACACCCGAACTGAATTTATCAGAACCACAGGTCGTCATCTCGTCGACCACAATCTCGGCATGGTTTCGTGATATCGACGTGTCCGTCTGAACAATAATATCACAATCTACACAAAAATGAAAATTATGTAAAACCCCAAACCCTAATTGGGGAAAGGGCAGGAAATAAAGGAAAAGATTGGACCTTTTCTACCCACGAGGTATGTTCCTCGCGAGAAAATGTAGTATTTCTGAGCACCTACAAAAAAAAACAAATAATTTCCAAGAATTAAGCATGAAATTTGCAAGATTGAAAATGGAAGAAAATAGAAAGAAAATTGACCGCGGGAAATTAAATGCAAATAAAAGGACGGAGTTTAACGAGGAGAGGACGATGACCTCGAAGAGAATCGGCGGGGATCAGAGCCCAGACCATTGCTCTCGAGATTTTAGAGCGCGATAATGAAGTTCAGGAGGCGAGTTTGGTTTTCGAAGCTAGGGCCTGATTCTGTGATTCGAAACAGTCAAGGGTTAACTTCACATAACCCCCTTGAGCTTTGGACCATGTTTGGATGGAAGTAAATGGATGGAAGGGAATGTAAATTTTCAAATTTTCTTCGTTTGGGAGTTTTTTTTGGGGTTAGAGAATGAAAGGGGGTGTAAAATTTGATCACTTTTGTTAACCTCCGATTTAGGCGGTAACCGATATAAATGAGAATGGGTGTTAAAATTTTCAATGTAAAAAGACAACTATACCCCTCCCACACTCAAATCAATGGCTGAGATACACTCTCGTTCAATGTAAAAAGACAATTATACCCCTCCCAC
>JBAKGM010000365.1:13582307-13597608 GCA_037177215.1 Asparagus racemosus | reverse complement strand
AATATCCATTCTTACATTAATAAGGTAAGTTATATTCTAGTGCTTGATGTCATGATTGAAGTAGGGAAAGTATAATAAATCAAGGAAATATATCATTTCTTCTATCCCAATTAGCTAGACAGGATTTCTAATTTTTAGTTTTGTAGTACCATAGCAAGTATTTTATGAAATTTAACTATATGTAAAGTTATTTTAGGTGATAATTCCTGAGATATTGTCTGCTGCCATAATAATTTTGTGCTTGCCTTTACGATGATCTGGATTTATGATATGCTAAACATCAGCATATTGCGCTTTGGACAGATAAAGATGGGAGCACGAGCTCCTCTGTAAATACTTCTTCTACATCGACACCTGATGCTACTGGCTCCTCAGTGAATACCTCTTCTACATTGACACCTGATGCTGCTGTCTCCTCAGTAAACACTTCTTCTACATCATTGCTTGTTAACACCGATTCCATAACCAATTCATCTAAACCAGAGGATGGAAGCAAAGATGAGCCAGTTCAAGCAGAGCATGACAAGAGGTCAGTAAATAATCCCAAGAACACCACGTCTGTTGATTTATCATCAGAAAGTGTTAAGCTGGAAAATTCAGTACACTCTCAAAGGAGGCTTCTTCAAGAAGCTGACTCAAAAGCAGCTCAAGATGAAAACTCCATCTTTCATGCAAAAGATGGAGCTGAGATGCATGCAGCAGGTGCAGAAAACAAAGAGGGTCTAGAGGAAGAAGCTGATGCATCTTTTGATTTATTTCGGGACGCAGAAGAGCTTCCAGACGAGTATAATTATGATTATGATGATTATGTTGACTCATCCATGTGGGGAGATGAGGAATGGATGGAGGAGAAACACGAGAAATTGGAAGACTATGTAAACATAGATTCACACATCCTCTGCACCCCAGTAAGTATCACTTGTTAACACTTCTTTTGTATTGTTCATTGTTTAAACTTTGTTCTTTGTGTAGGTTATTGCAGACATTGATAACGATGGAGTACAAGAGATGATTGTTGCTGCTTCTTACTTCTTTGATCGCGAGTAAGCTTTTTCGCTTTCTTAATAACCCTCTTTATGGAAAAAGCATGAATCATTTTTTTCTCTTTACGTTTATGGACATTCTTCAGATCTGGTACTTTGGGTATTAAAATAGATTGGTAGGCCTTGCTATGTATCCTAATCCATGAAATTATCAACTTGCAGTATCTCTCAGTTTTCTGTAACTTAAATTATCCTGATACTTTTGAATTAAAGTTGCTGCGTTTATGCTGGTGTATGCCATGAGGATGATGCTTGAGAGTTATAGTTTCACTGAAAAACTTCATATGAAACAATTCTGCAGTTCTTCATTTGGTTATGTTGCTGTATGTGAGGTGTATATTACTCAGATCCTTATAAAACTCTGGAATTATGAAGGAAAAATCAATTTAAAAACAGAACACTACTTTCAAAGCTTGTCAGCTTCATTACCCATTTGAGCAAAAGACAGTGATAGCTGGGTTGAGGAAGTTCGGATCCTCTCCGCTACCAAAATAGTAATGGATAAACCACTACCTTATTAACAACTAGTGATTTGTCTAGTGGGTGGTTATGATTCATTCTAAATCTAGCTTTCACCACACTACCCGTGAATTGCGCTCATTCCTAATTTACACTCAAAAGACAAATCACAAACGTCTACTAAATAAATCAATGGCTATTAATAAGGTAGTGATCTCTCCACGACTTTTTTACTACTTTTTAGTAGTGGAGGTTGAGGTGGTTGGTGGTGCAGTTTGTTGCAAGTATAGCTCTATATAATTTGGTAATGTTAGTTGATGGGTCATTGGTGCTCTTTGTTATTCTTGAATGCTAGATTGTCCTTAGCGATTATTCTTAATGCTATGTCACTTCATATTGTCTAGATGTTTCAATGCATGGAGTGCCTATAGCTTATTTTACCTTTCCTACACTGGCCATGCTTATCGAGAAACTATTTTCATAACTAAATTGTCTAACTAAAATTCAAAGCTCTTGATCTAGATCCAGGTCATTAATTAATTGTACGTTGGGGCTTTCTTGCATTGTTTTTGTCTTAAAAATGTTTACGGAACCTATGCACAGGATTTGAATTCCCTTTTATCAGTCTCTTAATATAGATTCAAAGGTTTTTTTTAAAAATATTTGCATTTGGTATATACATGTTTAGTTCCTTGCATTTTCATGCTGTACACTGTCATACCTATTATTTTTTCTTCGCAGTAACTTAAGTAACCAATAAGTTCACAGGTACTATGACAATCCAGAGCATTTGGCTGATTTGGGTGGCATTGATATAGAAAAATATGTATCCAGTGGCATAGTAGTTTTCAATCTTGATACCAAACAAGTTAAATGGACCGCTGATTTTGATCTCAGTATTGACTCTGGGACATTCCGTTCTTATATATACTCTACTCCTACTGTTGCTGACCTGGATGGTGATGGAAATCTTGATATTCTTGTGGGCACTTCTTTTGGCATGTTCTATGTATTGGATCACCGAGGTAAGCTTGTTTGACGCTTCATTGTTTACTGTTCTGTGTTTTATTTTCAGCTATCAATAAGGTTGGCACTTGGGATATCATCTTCTGTTCACCTTATAAGATCTGTTTGGGAATGAAGACTTTGTTACTGTTCATGTCAGTATGTCTGTCAAACCTTAGTGGTAGTAAGTTTTTTTTTTCCTGCTATTTAATTCTGTGGATCCCTCCCTCCCCCTCTCTGTGTGCGCTTTCCAACAAAAGCCATGCCCTAAAGTTGGACTTTAGTGACCCAAACAGGACAAGGGAGGCCCCCTTCTAATTCTGGGACCTCCAATAACTTAGCAAGGGATTAGTTATATGGTGGGTTTTCCCTATTGACGATCCATATGCTCTATCTAAAACTATGTATTTTAACAAAAACTGCAGCCTGACTATCTTAATATATATCCTTTTCAACAAAGACTCTCGGTCCTGAACCTTGAAAAGCCAATAACCCAAGGCCCCACTTTGCCCCTAGAGCTTTGTTATTTGTAGTTGGGAACAATATATTGACATATTCTAAAAACCACTCATTGCAACTTCATATTAAAATCATGCTTACGGGGAAGTACTTATATAATTTATTACCTATTTCTAGGATAAACATCCAAGTTTTCTCACTCTCAAAATATATGCTGGACCATCCTTATGGCTGAGCCATTCCCTCATCTTAATCTTTATCTTTTTTGACAAAAGTTGTAGCGTGGTCCTAACTTTCAATAATCTAAATCACCACTTTATCGCTGTCTGGGCTTCAATGTCGGGACTGTCATATTGTTATGACTGATCATTGAAACTTCATATTAAAGTATTGCTTAGATAAGATACTTTTATTACGCTATTATGCACTGTACATCTGGTTCTGTTTGTGAAGTTCCTTATAATGCTTTCTTTTTGTAGGAATCCTGGTTGATTGATCACCAGATCATTTTATCCAACACTTCCATTAATAACATTACTTTTGTAGTTATATTCTAGCTTGTGCTGCAAATAATACCTGATTGACTTCTTTGCTTGTCTTCTTGTTTGAATGTGCATCCTTGGGTGAATGAACAATTAGCTGAATATGTTTAATTTGCAATTTTGAGTTATATTTCTTAAGAATTTCTGCTCATATTTGGTAATTTGTTATTGATTCTCTAATATTGATCACTTTTATTCACTATTATTTATGTTTCTAGGTAGATTTAGAGAGAAATTTCCTCTTGAAATGGCCGAGATTCAAGCACCGGTGGTGGCAGCAGATATAAATGATGATGGTAAAATCGAAATAATTACAACTGATTCCCATGGCAATGTTGCTGCATGGACCACCCAAGGAGAGGAAATTTGGGAAGTGCATCTCAAGAGTCTAATTCCGCAGGCAAGTTTTCACACTTACGTTTCCCTAATATTTTAGCCTATTGCAATAACCGGAAATCACCTTCTTCTTTCTGAATGAAAGTGTTAATATGGGGTTAAGAAATAAAGTAGATATGGAACATACAGTAGCAAGGGTGCTTATGGCTCCCTGATGGGTTGTCAAGTGATTTTAGTTGAAATATGAAACACAAGGCACATTCACTGATAGCAAACTGCCAATGCACCCATATCCTACCAGACTGCCACACATTGATGCACTTTTTTTCAGTTTTAACTAATTGGCTTCATATAACACCCAAACATTGAAGGGTTGCTGATTTATTGATGATTGTTTAAATAGCATTGTAGCACTATCTATACAGCAAATGAGACAGATCTGTTGACCTATACAGATGAACATACTAGGATGTTTCACTTTTGTAGACATGCCAGTGTAAGCAATGATGACAAGATTCAGAGCATCTAAATTTAACACGTGATCTTTATATAAAATTAGTTTAGAGATTAAGCCATACAAGATTTCTGTAACATGTTAGTTATTATATCACCTCTGCTAGTCAGCAAAGGCGTGGCTGAATTGGGAAAAACATTCACCCATTGTCTCTGTGGTTCATATACTGGTAGATATTTGGTGAACCATAATAGGAATTGGAGAAACTCAACTGTGTACAATATGGAAAATTTTAAGATGTCATGATATGGATTATAGTGTGTATCCATGTTGGTCTTGTTCTGGCCCTTTTTTCTTGCATTACAGTTAAATTGCCTTTTCTGTTCCTTTCTCAGACGTTCTAGTTAGGGTTTCTCGAGATTAATGTAGTCCCATTACTCCCTCTTTTTTTCTCCATTTTTAACTTCACATCTGATTCAGTAGTTAATGACTCTTGCTAACAAGAGGTAATGGTTCTTGCTAGCAAGTGTCTTTTAAATTTATTCTCTTTTTGACACTATATCCATTTCGATGAAATATTGATATGCAGGGTCCAACTGTCGGTGATGTTAATGGGGATGGTTATACAGATGTTGTCGTCCCAACAGTATCAGGTAATATATATGTTCTCAGTGGAAAGGATGGATCGTTTGTTCGACCCTTCCCCTATAGGACACGAGGGAGATTGATGAGTCCAGTTCTTCTGGTTGATTTAAGCAAACGTGATGAAAAGTTAAAGGGCCTAACTCTTGTTACGACTGCATTTGATGGCTATTTGTACTTAATTGATGGGTCCACTGGTTGTACGGACGTTGTTGACATTGGCGAGACATCGTAAGCTATTTTTTCATCTTTAGTTCATCCTTTATTTGGAAGTCGGATCATAAGTTCGTGTTCTGATGACGTTTTCTGATGACGATTTCATAAGTATGTGCTCTGATGAGGGCTCTAAATTTATGCAGATACACCATGGTCTTGGCAGATAATATTGATGGTGGGGACGATCTTGACCTTATTGTTTCTACAATGAATGGCAATGTCTTTTGCTTTTCCACACCCTCGCCACATCATCCTCTGAAGGTAAGACTTTTTCAAATGTTAATTTCACCTTATTTGGTCCTTTTAGTATTGATCAGTCACTGCCATGTTTATGTGTTATTGCATGTACCTAGTTTTATTTTACAAAATACAATTTTGGAATATCACACCAGTTCACTAGTCAACATTAGGAACCTCTACCCCAGCATTCCAATTTGACAGGAGTTATGACCGGTTTTTTAACATGGCTGGGCAATAAGGATCCTTGTCTTTAACCTTCTGCTGTTTTTCTATCAAACATATGTTCCTTTAAATTTAATTGGCAGTTTCAACAATCATGGTGAAGTCAAGTTGCAGGCATGCATCACGCGTATGTAACATTGTTGTTTCAATATCATCTCCCTCATTCATCTTCTTCCAGGAATGGAGATCATCCAACCAGGGAAGAAACAATGCAGCAAGTAGATATAACCGTGAAGGAATATACATATCACATGGATCCAGAGCTTTCCGCGATGAGGAAGGTAAACATTTCTGGGTGGAGCTGGAGATAATAGACAAGTACAGGTTTCCCTCAGGGCATCAAGGGCCTTATAATGTCACAGTAAGAACCTAAAACGCACCTTATTCACAATTTGCTTTGTCCATGCTTTAGCCTTTTCCATTCTTTGTTTTTTCTTTTGAATATTGCAGACAACATTATTAGTTCCCGGAAATTACCAAGGAGAAAGGCGAATTGTCATCAACAATGTATATAATCAACCCGGAAAGCAACGGATAAAGCTGCCAACAGTTCCTGTTCGAACAACAGGGACTGTGCTGGTGGAGATGGTTGACAAGAATGGATTGTATTTCTCCGATGAATTTTCTCTTACATTTCACATGCATTATTACAAGCTACTGAAATGGCTTCTGTTTCTACCGATGCTCGGAATGTTTGGAGTTCTTGTCATTCTACGTCCCCAGGAAGGTGCACCGTTGCCATCGTTTTCGCGAAATTTGGATTGATGATAACGATATCATCCAATGAAGATGAGAATGCTCTAAAGCGCAATGCTATCTGACATGTATACCTTGATACATCTGAATGTATGAGTATGGACATGCATTCTCTCATAACAACCTTATTGATGTATTAGCAGCTCAGACACATTGAATGTTTAATCGGGGATATAAATTCCTGCAAACCAAGGGAAAGATGAGCAATCCAAGGATCCTGTTGAGCCTCCTCTAATGCAGAGCTATCCCATGGACCAATTATATCATCCAAAGGTTCTAAGGTGCTTTTTGGTACATCAAGAAAAAATGAATGTAACGTAATGCAGATATACATAGATATTGAGGTATTTCAGGGGATTCTTTTTCTCTGAGGGAAGTATATCAGGGCCTCAGGGGATTCTGGAACCCTTTTCTTTTTACCAGTCATGAGTTAGATTATGTTTCTTTGCTTTTAACGTATCATATACGCCATCCTTTGTTATTGTTAGGTTGCGAGCAAATAAATGAGGACAGGAACTAGAAAAAAGAGTCTGGAGCTAGACCGAATAGAACTGCAGATACCTCAGCAGTAGCTAATCAGATAAAATCCATTGAGCTACTGGAAATTGATATCTGGCTTTAAACTTTAAACGTCAACTTGAAAACCTTACCTTTAAAACAACGAGACTTGAATTAACTCAGCATAAGAAAGTCACAATAAGCTATGACAATGAATTGCCAGTGCATGAAGAAAACACATTTAAGTAACAATATTATGCCTATACAAATTTATTCTGATCTTTTGTCTACGGAGTTTATTTTCACTGACGTGCTCAGTGCGAAACACAATCACATAATTCACAGCTAGCAACATACAACTGATACGAGAACGTAAAAAGTTTCTTATGATGACAGAATCTTCTACTGGGATTGAAATCAGAAGACTTTCGAAGCAGATCCCTTGCCAAGTCGTTCAATCTCTTTATCCATCTGACCAGTAAGCATCAATCCAAACATCTTGAAATCGCAGAAAAGCGCCCAAAAGGGGTGGCCAAAGGTCGCAGGCTTGTTGCGCTCCACGAAGAAGTGGCTGTACCAAGCAACTCCATAACCTATAACAGGGGCAAGCAGGATGAGCCAGAGGCTGAATAAGCGAGAAAAGAGAACACAAACGAGACTGCAGAGAGTGCCGATGAAATGCAAGAGGCGAGTAAGAGGCTTGGAGTGCTGGGTCACGTAGAAGGCCCAGAATTCGTCGAAGTTCCTGAAGTTCATGGCCGTTTCTGGATTAGAAATCCGAAAGAGATGAGGATAGAGAATATCTGGATCAATTATCACCTGCCCGCTTGTGTTATTGCAGGCTATGTTTTGTAGGCGAAGGTTGTAGTAGAAAAATACAAGCCGACTCGTATGCAGGACCCGATCAAAGTTGACTGCTAATTAAAATTCCAAAGTCTTTGTTGTTGTTGCTGTTATTGCGTAGATCAGCAGCAAGATGTTTCACTTTGAAACTCCAACTTCTACATTAACATAATACAGTTCCACAGTTCTCTTTGGATTAACATTGACAGAGTTATTAAGAATTAGATTTTCCTCGTTATTATATCATCTTCAACATTATCAGTTGCTGTAGGATAAATTTCTCAATGTCGTTCTATCCCTCCGCCAACAAGCTACCAAGGATCGCTGTGGTTAATTAGCAACTGTTTGTTTAAGCCAATTCGGTCCCTCCATCCACATACTTGATTAGCTGATTGTGGTAAAAGGCACGTTTCTGAAGGGTATCATCCTAAACGACATATTTCTGGGGGCATTGCGCTAAAGGACATGTTTTTAGGGGTATCATTTTAGATGACATATTTTTGAGGGTTATTATGCTAGTATCTAGTCCTGCGATCCGCCGTCGCCCTTCCCTACTTTAAAAAAAAATCAATCGGTGCTCCCTTTGACGGCCATTAAACACTCAGAAGTTCGTCGCTCCTCTGAGGTTTGTCATTTCGTTTCCCTTTTCTCTTCTTCGCCTTAATTTCAATCAAAACCCTAACACTCTGTTTGGGAGTTCACTAAGTAAAGGAACGGAAAGTTAAGGAACGGAAAGGAAAGGTAGGGAATGGAAGTGAAAAGATAAAATGTTGTTTGGGAGTTTAGTAAGGGGAACAGAAGTAACTTTGTGTGGGAGGGGTATAATTGTCTTTTTACATTGAACGAGAGTGTATCTCAGCCATTGATTTGAGTGTGGGAGGGGTATAATTGTCTTTTTACATTGAAAAATTTAACACCCATTCTCATTTACACTGGTTACCGCCCAAATCGGAGGTTAACAAAAGTGACCAAATTTTACACCCCCTTCCATCCTCTAACCCCCCAAAAATACTCCCAAATGAAGTAAAATTGAAATTTTACATTCCCTTCCATCCATTTACCTCCATCCAAACAGGGTGTAAAGATAAACTGCAGAAATGAAAATGGTCCCGACTCCTTGATGATGTGAAAGACTAAAGGAGCAATCTATGGTATCTACATAGCATGAGTGTTTCCACCATGAAGTAGTGTCATGTCATATGTCAGATACGCTTATTTTGTGTATTTTTAATGAAATCTCAATGTGTCGCAGTACGTAGTTCAGAAATCAACATGTAACACATTTCTTGTGAAGTTAACTCCAAAAGACAGAAGAAAGTTAGACGTTCTAGTTACAGATTAAGAATGATCAAATTTAGTTCAATAAGAATTAGGTCAGGGATAGATATATTTTGTTTAAGCATTTATCTTGACATCCAAGTTCCAACATCATAATCATCAAACTACTAAAAGACAGGGAAATATGCACACAGTGAAAGGTCTCTTTAAGCAAGTTGTTGTTACTCTTTTTTTGGATGCCCACCCCCTTTAGTCGAATTTGCTTCTACATATTTACAAAATATTGCAAGAAGTCAACTTCTTGATAATCCAAAACATGTTCCAAGCGCTGATTATAAAATAGACCTCAAAAAAGTAAAGAGCTTGGACGAAATCAATCAAGCCTCATCCACACAGTCGGACAAAACTACCACTAAAAAAGGAGTGTTGCTCGTGAGTAACGGTGTCTTCATCCAACTCCAGCTTGATATGATCTATTTGGTTTCACATCTCAATGGACTTGTGAAAAAAACTTTAAATCTCAAGGGACTTCGGAAATCAAAGCGCCAACCTCTTCTAGGGACCTATGTACAAATGTAAAAAGATTCTGGAAACAAAAGATCAGCATCAAAGCCCTACATATCTTAAAACCGCATCCCAATTCCGAACAAACTAAACAAAATGAAAACTGTTAATCATGTGAAATAGGAAAAAAAAAAAGAAAAAGAAAAAAAGAAAAAGAAAAAAAGAAAAAAAAAGGAAGATGATAGCAGAAAGAGGAAAAGGAAAAAACTTATGTCAAAGTTAGCTAGTTAGCCATGTGGTCAATAGAAAACCCAGGCTTAGTAACTATAACCAGGTTACCTTAAATCCACTAAACTGACCACTAAATCTCCTGTCCAAGTTGATGCACAATTCAACACACCAAACCTAGGGCGAAGTTTCTTCAAATCTTCCCATAAAGATCCTTCAGTAAACACAAGTTAATCTTCCAAATATCAGGCGCAACAGATCCTTCCGATAAAGAGGTGCCGAATTCAAAATGCCGCCGTGTCATGCAAAATTAGTTTCTATTTGATTGTTGATTCTCAAATTAAGTTAGTTAAATGAACATTCCCTTTTAATAGATCTAAATAATGAAGTTCGACATGCAGTGAAATACCACACCCAGTGATTTGGAGCTCTTCATCGACCCTCCGCTCAGAAACAAAAGCACCAACAGGCCAAGAATATAACTTGGCGAGGCACGATAGAATAAACCTTGTAGTAGTATATGCAAAACAACAATACTATAGCAATAAGTGCTGTGTCTAGTAGATGTGTGGTATGCGTTTGACAAGCCAAAGTTTCATAAATAGAATGTAATTCGCATATTGACAGCATATATAGGAGCCATAGGAAGCAGATTAGTTGATTTCATCTCCATTATTGTGCCAAAGATTTCTAAGATAAAAACCATTGAAAACTAAATTATCCACGTCAGACCCGGTAACTTTCTCCTCAATGTGATGACAAGCAAGAATGGAAAATTGTCACTCCTCGATGATGCGAAACACTAAAAGAGCAGTCTACTTGCCTACTTTCTATCATGAGGTCATTTTATGCTGCACATCATATGTGTTTATTTTTTAATTTTCCATGTTTCATAGTATGTTATGTCCAGTTTATTTCCAAGCAACATAACTACATAAGCAAAGGCAATCAATCGAAATACACAACAATTATCTAGCATTTGGTGATAATAGTGTGGGGTATGTCATGCTGGTGAGAAAGCATGAACCATACCGGTGAGGATGAATAGTTTCATTCAATCAGAATATAACCTGCTGACATAATAAAAAAAAGAATATAACCTGCTGACATCAAAACTTAGTTTGTTCCTCATTAGATTTTTGTATTTGTACATGCCTCTATGGACCTTGCATTTTGTAAAACCTCCACTTGATGATGAGAACATATATTATTTCTCGTTATACCGATAGATTTTAACATTTTGTAGAGACTGATATCAAGCTTGCTACTGCATTGAGTTCAGTTGTGACATTACAAATCTTAAAACTTTGATCTAACAGACGCATCAAAGCTTCCAACTCGTAACTTTTTGCACATATTATGCCACAACGCACATGCATAACACCACAGGAAATCCATGCTCAATCCATACTTGATAAAATTCACATGAGACTATAGGAGATTAGGGCAGAACACATGATACATGAGCATCAGTTTAAGAACAATAAAAACTATATGTCGACATGTTATTGAGTACCAGTGCACAAAACTATATGATTCTTAATACGGGTGAACTTTAAAACATATCCAACAAAACTGCTCTTATGCTGATCAACAACAACATTCTCCCTGAAACCACCATCTGTCACAGAACACATAAGACTATAAAATAACAACGAACAATGTAATGAAGAAGAAGAACCACAACAAACAACAGTAGCAGAGGAGTTGACCTGTTTTTGATCCTGCCTACTTCTGCCGATAGGCGATGTAGTTAGCCAAGTGCAGCAACGGCGCAGCCTTCTCCTCCTCAAACCCAGCAAGCTGCTCCTTCGCATCCCTCAGCAGCTCCTCGGCAAACTCCCTCGACTTGTCCAGCCCCAAAAGCTTCGGATACGTCGTCTTGTCGCTGGCCAGGTCTTTCCCCGCAGTCTTCCCCAATTCCTGCGACGATTTCGTCACGTCGAGGATGTCGTCCACCACTTGGAACAGCAGGCCGACGCACTTGGCGTACCGCCTCAGCTTTTCGACCTGTTCGTCGGTCCCACCACCGACGATGGCCCCGATAACGACCGAGGCTTCCAGGAGGGCTGCGGTCTTGTGGAGGTGGATGTACTCGAGCCTGTCGATGCTGACGGGTTCTTCGAGGCCGGTGGACTCGATGTCCACGACCTGGCCGGCGACGAGGCCTTCAGCGCCGACGCAGCGGGCGAGCTCACTGACGGCGCGGACGAGGTTGGCCGGGGGGACGGCGGGGGTGGAAGCTAGGGTTTGGAAAGCGAGGGCGAGGAGGGCGTCGCCGGCGAGGACGGCGACGGACTCGCCGTAGACGACGTGGTTGGTGGGCTGGCCGCGGCGGAGGTCGTCGTCGTCCATGCAGGGGAGGTCGTCGTGGATGAGGGACATGGTGTGGGTCATCTCGACGGCGCAGGCGGCGGGGAGGGCGAGGGAGTCGGCGCCGCCGACGAGCTCGCAGGCGGCGAGGCAGAGGACGGGGCGGACCCGCTTGCCGCCGACGAGGAGGGAGTAGCGCATGGACTCGTGGATGCGCTCGGGGTGAGCGAGGGGGACGGCGGCGTCGAGGGCGCGGTTGACGGCGGCGGCCTTGTCGACCATGTAGCGCTTGAAGTCGAAGGAGGCGGAGTCGGGGGAGGCGGAGGGGGCGGCGGTGGTGATCACGGCGGAGATCTGGGTGGGGCCCGCCAGCACCCCCCTCCTCCGCAGCTTCCTGGGGAGCGTGAGGGCGAGGGACAGCGGGTTGGCTCTCGAGAAGGAGGAGGAGAGGAGGGTGGTGGGGCCCGCGACGGCGGCAGGGGAGGGCGACAGGTGGATGAGAGAGGAAGTCATGGCTTATTCGGTCGAGGTCGAGCCCGGAGGAGGAAAATTAAACGGGGGAATCGATCGACTGTTCGATTCGATTCGATTGGGAAGGACTCTAGGAAGAAGAATTGAAAATGAAGAAACTGTTAGTGGGGGCGGCGTTTGAGAGAGAGAGGGGAGAGAGAGGGAGAGGGCGGAGGGAGCACCAAGACTCCGATAGATTAGCTGATGCTGTGGCCCTGTGGGATGAAGGAGGATTTCCCTATTTGTAGCGGGGAAGTGGATGGGGCTTCCGCGGATCAGATGAAGGAGCGAGAACAGGGAACAGGAAGATTAGGGTGTTTTGATGCTGACGCGTGTACCTCCGTTTGTGGGGCCCGGTGAGTGGAAAAGGTGGAAAGGATGCGGGGAGCATCATGCATGAGGAAGGACGGAGGGAAATGAAATTATAAGGAAACTTCATTATTTTGTTTTCGAAGGACGTTATGAGATACATACACGCTCCTTATAAAAAGATGTACATTCGTGTAAGAATGGGATTTGATGAATCCTCCGAATTTGAGCATATGTTATTGGAGATTTTGTGAAATATTTGCATTATATGCTCAGTTAAACGGCTGATCTTATATTAAATCCACCAAATTGAAAAAAGGTTTTATGAAGAGATTTAATAAAAATTTAGTTAGGTGTGCGGAATTTCAACAGTTCGGTTAGCGGCATTTTAATCAAGCAACACAATTATTTTGATGAGGATATAGAAAGAGGTACTTGTACTGTACTCGTGAACAAGCATAAACTCCGTGCCACTCTAAGTCAGTACTTTGAGGATAATAGTTAAATCTCAATTTAAAGACTTGATTATTGCGGTGTTTTAGATGTAAAATCTCATACTTTGGGCGGGCTAACGGGAGGATATTTTATGGAGAAGAAAGGTAGTTACCTTTTGTGTTTGCGGTTGCGTGACCAGTTGTAATGACAATTATCGGCCAGTGATTGGTGTCGTATGTTACCTGTGTATGACAATCGCTATTCCGTAATTGGTTGAGTCAGTTACTCGTAGCCGCTTTAGCAAATATATAGATTTTGTGAGACATTTGTCATCCTGTGACTGACTACATCTGTTACTTGTGTACGGATAATTGTCATAACTGATGGAGCTGATTATTTATAACCACTTTAGCATGATTGGCGGAGTGTGTTCATCTATAAAGACGACTTTACCGTGGGAATTTTGCATGTTCTCAATTACTTAAGACTATAGATTCCCTCACCATTTTTTTCATATGTTCCTTACAAAAAGAAAACAAAGTAACCCATAGTCTCTTGTTGGTTTATAGAAAGAGGAAGTTTAATTGACATTATTGGTTATTAAGAAGATTTAATTAATCCTCTTAATAGAACTAATTGAACAGCCTGAATTGAATAATAAGACATGACCACAAACCCAAATAAGATATTTACCATCGTGGAACAGAGGCTCATGCTCCAAGCCTCCAAAGAAACCTTCAGTCCCACCCTAAAATTGAAATCTAAGTTTATCTAGTTTCACACCTCTTGACCTGATAATTGATCCATATCATTTTTTTTCTTTTTCTTTTTTCCTCGTTAAATGTGAAGCACGCTAGCCAGTAAACTATGGAGAGGGTCGTGTTACACATTTAATTTAAATGACCAATGAGTTTATGATTTCTTTAAGAACGTTAGGTAGGTTTTTGAATTAATTAGTTGCTTAAAACATATATTTATATATTTCTACAGTCTTCTCCTGTAATAGAATATGCTAAAACTACCATCAGGAAATCGCACATTATTTTTTGTTATCATCGGTGTCTCGAATGTTCATTAAGGCTTGAAGAAACTTACCAACCCAAGTACTAATTATTTGACAGCACTAAACGTGGACAGATGAGGCCATGATATCCGTGTTAGAATATAAAATTATGTCACTCAGTCTTCATTGTAGCTTTACAAATTTAGTGTAATGGTTAGGAGTTTTAAGATGATTATTAGAGTAGTTCAGATTCAAATCCCAACAACCAGGAATTTATAAAAAATAATTGTCACTGCTATGTGAGTCTAGGATTCGGTCCATAAAAATGGCCCTCAACCTGTGGGGACACGATAAAATATAAAATCATCCCTCATTCATCACCATAACATTGAAGTTCGGTTGTAATGGTTAGAGACTTTAAGAATCCAAACATCAGGACTAAAATCCTATCCCCAATCCACTAAACAAACAACAGATACAAGAACAAAACATCTTAAAGAGAGATAGGTTAAAAAGGATTTGGATATATTACATTTAGGGGCTGTTTGGTTCGCAGCCAGCTCAGGATACAGGGTATGACACCTTTTTTTTAATTTGTTTGATTGGAACGAAGAAAAAGTGGAAAGAGTGTATACGGGACCTGCACTTAGAGATGCTGATAATGCAACGAGTCTCTCAAAAACTAAAATCTATTTCAAGTTGTTTTAAGAGAAAATGGGCTAAAAATGATGGGACAGTGGGCCCCACACGTGATGTTTTGATCTTTTCCCCCCTCAAAACCACTAAAAATTGGTTATCAAGAAACGAACCAAACAGGTCCTTAGAGACGTGCGTAAACTAACAAATAGGCTTTTTTCAAGCACTTAGCTTTCCTGGACACTAATGGTGTGTTTGGGAGATGACTAAGGGAAGGGGAGGAAGGGAAAAATTTTCCCTTCCTTCCCTTCCCCTTCTTTACCCCCCAATTTGGGGGGTAAGATTTTTAGTCAAAATTCCCTCATCTTCC
>JBAKGM010000365.1:13570913-13582207 GCA_037177215.1 Asparagus racemosus | reverse complement strand
ATATAGTCTGTCCCATACTCTTATAATTCAAAGATAAAGGTAATTGGGGCTACTCTACTCAATTCTGTCAAAACTTTACCTCGATCAAATGATACTTATCTGATGGGTGTGTTTTGTTTGGCATAGTTGGATTTCCATGTTATTCCAACTACATCAAAAATTCAAATTGCTATAACATCACTCGAATGAGACAGCACGATGAAATTGAAGAGACAATTATGATTTAAAGCTACTCCTGTCCGGAGAGAGTCTTCAGCTAAGCTAATTTGGTTGGAAAACAGTGAAGAGAGCAGGGAATAAAGCAAATAACAACTTATGGTATTTCTTAATACAGTGTGAACATCTCTAAGGTCATGTTTGTTTTATTTATGGTGAGAGTATTATTTTAAAATAGTTTAGACCCATCTTTTTATTCGATATTTATTTTTTATTTGGTCCAAACTACCTTTTACTAGGGTATACATTAAAGCAAAACTAAAAAGCTAAAGATCTCACCAGAGTATGACACCTCATCTTCCCTCTTCTCAAAAATTTTTGACAAGTGTCATATCATCTAATCCGTCCACTTAAATTGTTATTATATCTCAACCTTTAATTTAAACAAATATATAAATATAGTAAAAACCAATTTATAATAAATTAGGGTATATTTTGCAATATCTTTAGTAACTAATTTAAATCACAAATAAAATCAAATCCCCTCATTTAAGCGTTTTTTATCAATATATGGAAAAAAATATACATTTCGGTTTTTGTGGAAAAACTAAAAATCTTTTTTATCCCTGAAATCTGATTTTATTTTTCTGATCTCATATTTTTTCTAAGAACTCCGATCACTTTTCCCAGTCTCAAATTTTTTACATGAACTCCCAATTATTTTATCGATCTCCAAAAAATACGTTAGGTAATTAATCTTAGCACCGTCCAATATTTGTTATATTTTAATTTGTGTATTATTTTTTTACTGATTTTAATTATTTTTAATTTTCTTTTTCAGATTATCAGTTTTCAATTCCTATGTAATTTTATCTTCAACCCATGGCTCTTTAATTGCTTGGAGAAAAATAATTCATGTATTTCATCTACCCCCGTCCAATATAATTTTTATTTTAATTTGTGTAACATTTTTTCAGTTTTAATTGTTATAAAAATATATTATTTTTTTGGATCTTGAGTATTAATTCTAAGAAACAACTCTCTGATATTTATCTACGATTCTAGACACTGTTAAATGGAGAAATATTATTTAGATATTTATTCTACAACCCGTGAATAATTATTTTTAATTTAATATTTTAAATATTTTTTATATTACTACAGGAAAATAAATCAGTAATGTTTAATCTTCAACTCACGACGCTTTTAATGCTTGGAGCACATAATTCAGGTATTCAATATATTCAGATATTGAATTTTTTTTAAAAAATATATTTTTAATTTTTTAAAATATTACAGAAATTATTTATTTTATTTTAAATTTTGTATTATTTTTTACCACTTTTAATTATTTTGAAAATTTTCAGATTGTCAGATTTTAATTCCTATGTAATTTTATCTTTAACCCATGGCTCTTTAATTGTTTGGAGGAAAATATTTCAAGTATTTTATCTACCTCCATCTAATATAACTTCTATTTTAATTTTTTTATCATTTTTTTAGTTTTAATTGTTATAAAAAATTTATTTTTAGGAACTTGAGTTTTAATTCTAAGAAACAACCCTCCGATATTTTACATACAATCTAAGAAACTATTAATTGGAGAAAGGTAATTCAGGTATTTATTATACCACCCTTGAATAATTATTTTCAATTTAAGATATTTTTTTACATTTTTTAAATTATTGCAGGAAAACAAATCGGTGATTTTTAATCTTCAACACTCGACGCTTTTAAATCTTGGAGAACATAATTCAGGTACTTAATATACTCAAATATTAATTTTTTTTGAAAATATAATTTTTTGTACTTTAAAATATTAAAGAATTTAAATTTTTTTGAAAATATAATTCAAATTTTAAAAAATATTACTACAATTATAATATATTTTTGAAAATGTTACAGCAAATTAAAAGTTTCGAAATATATTTATAGATTTTTTAAAATATTACATCAATTATAATCTTTTAAAATATTTTTTTATTTTTCCAAAATACTACAGAAATTAAAATATATTTTAAAAAATTTATTATTAGTTTTTAAAAATATTATAGCAATATAATATATTTTTGAAAATAGATTTTCTATTTTTCAAAATATTTCAGGTTTTTAAATTTTAAAATATATTTTCAAATATAATTACAAAATTTTAAAAAATGTAATTTTGATTTTTCCAAAATACTACAGCAATTAAAACATATTTTTAAAAAAAATATAATTTTAGTTTTTAAAAATATTATAGCAATTATAATATATTTTTGAAAATAGGTTTTCTATTTTTCAAAATATTTCAACATTTTAAATTTTAAAATATATTTTCAAAAATAATAGCAAAATTTTATGAAATTGCACAATACCAAAGTGATCTTACTAAATATAATGTACCAATTTAAACTATTAAATCTTACTTTAATTTAACGACCAAATTTAGATCATGTTCATAATTTTTGCAAATTAATTCTAATTATTATAATTCTAAATATATCTGAAATAATACCAAAAATGAAGTAAATTTCAAACTATCAAAATCTTTGAAAACTTAATTCATTTTTTTTCAATAACCCAGAAAGTATATATATATGTTTTACCCACACTATTTTTTTACTAAATTTACAAATTACAATTTTTAATTTTTGGTTATTTAAAATATTACCATAATTATAATATTCTAAAATGTTAAATTGTTAATCGAAATAAGATTCTGAATTTAAAATTTTCATTAGAGTTTTTATTTTTCATTTTTATATAATTGTGAAAATTTAATTCGCATTTTCTAAATATTTCTGAAAATAAATTTTTTACTAATATAAGTTAAAAACTGAAGTTATGTCAATAACTTTTTAAATCTTGATTTTGGTTAGCAATTTTTTGCCAACAAATTTTGAATTCCATAATATAAAAATTTTAGTAAATTTTAAATTAGCAAATGTTACATTAATTTAACTACCTAATTTAGATCATGTTCACAATTTTTCAAATTATTCCAAATTATTTTAATTTCAAAATATTTCCTAAATAATACAAAAATGTTTTTAAATTTTAATTGCCAAATTAATCTTATCAAATAGAAGTTGCCAATTTAAACTACCAAATATTTCTTTAATTTAATTACCTAATTTAGATCATGTTCACAAATTTTCAAATTATTTCAAATTATTATAAATCAAAATATATCTGAAATAATAACAAAATTTTAGTAAATTTTAAATTACCAAAATTGTGAAAATTTCATTCACATTTTTTAAATAAAATGAAAATTATAATTTTTATACAAATAAATTTTTTTACTGAATTTATAGATTAGAATTTAGTTATGAATTTTGGGTTTTTTAATTTTACAAAGTTGTGAAAGTTTAGTAAAATCAAAATTTTTAATGTAAATCAAGAGTTCATGAATTCAAATATATGAGAATTTTTTTTATGTTTTTAAATATGATGACTGAAAATTTTTATAAAGATAATTTAGTTTCCTAATTTCTAAATTTTAATTTGGAATTTTTTTATTTTTAAATAATTATGAAAATATATTTTAGGTTTTTAAAAATATTACAGAAATTAAATTTTTTTCCCAAATAAATTAGTTTATAAATTTATAAATTGGTTTGATATTTTTATTTTTTGCTTTTAGATAGTTATGAAAATTAATTTCAGTAAAAATTAAATTGGATAATAACAAAAGTTTAGTAAATTTGAAATTGCCAAATCTTATTTTAATTTAACTACCTAATTTAGATTGTGTTCAAAAAATTTTAAATTATTTCAAATTATTTTAATTCCAAAATATTTCCTGAAATTTTACCAAATTGTTTTAAAATTTCAATGTATCAAATTAATCTTGTCAAATACAAGTTATCAATTTAAACTACCAAATCTTACTTTAATTTAATTACCTAATTTAGATTGTGTTCACAATTTTTTAAATCATTTCAAATTATTATAATTTAAGATATATTTTTGAAAAATATATTTTTTCGTTTGAAAATACATTTTTTTCATTTGAAAATATATTTTATTTTCTTGAAAATGTTTGTGGAAATATATATTTGATTTTTTTAAGTATTACAACAAATAAAATATTTTCCTGAATAAATTAGTTTACAAATTTGCAAATTTAATTGAATTTTTTATTTTTTTGTTTTTTAATTGTTATTTTTAGATAGTTGTGAAAATTAATTTGAGTAAAAAGTGAATTAAATAATACCAAAAACTTAGTAAATTTCAAATTACCAAATCTTACTTTAATTTAACTACCTAATTGAAATCATGTTAAAACATTTTCAAATTATTTCAAATGATTTTAATTTAAAAAAGTTTTGAAGTAATACTAATTATTTTTAAAATTTCAACTTTTTTCCCTGAACTCTAAATTATTTTTCCAATCTCAATTTTTTCCTTGAACTCCTGATTTTTTTCAATCTCTGAAAAATACATCAGGTAACTAATCTAGCGCCATCCATTATTTATTTTAGTTTATTTTGTGTATTATTTTTTTCTGATTTTAATTGTTGTTAAAATAATTTCTTCAGATCATCAATTTTAATTCCTATATAATTTTGTCTACGACCCAAGGCACTTTTTCTTAGAGAAATATTTTTTAGGAATTTATTATGCAACCCTAAATTACTTATTTCTAATTTTATATGTTTAATTATTTTTCATATCTGATAGTCGATGTTTTAATTGTTATCAAAAAATATTAATTTTTGGGTTTTCTTGAGTTTTAAATCTGAGAAATAACTCTCTAATATTTTATCTACAATCCAAGATACTCTTACTTGGAGAAAGATTGTTTAGATATTTATTCTACAATCTTTGAATAATTATTTTTAATTTAATATGTTTAATATTTTTTATTTAATTGCTGTGCTTTTAATTTATCTTTGGTAAACATTACTAGAGGAAAACAAATTGGTGATTTTTAGTCTTCAACCCACGACACTTTTGTTGATGGGAGAAAATGATTTAGCTATTTAATATAACTTTATCGTGAGGTTATCTATTTATATTTTAATATGTTAAATTTTTTATATCTAATAGTTATTTTCAATCATAATTCGATGCATATTTTGATTCAATTTTCTAGGCTTAATTTATTGAATATGTTAGAATAAAAGATATTGATTTAAAAAAAAGCAATTATAAAATATATTTTTTGATATTAATTTTGAATTTTAGATTTTTTAATTTTATAAATTTGTGAAAGTTTATTAAATTCAAAATTATTCATGTAAATCAAGAGTTCATGAATTCAAATATATGAGATTTTTTTCGTATTTTTAAATATGATGACTAAAATTAAATGTTTTATAAAGGTAATTAAGTTTCCAAATTTGAATTTGGATTTTGTTTTGTTTTTAATTATTTGTGAAAATATATATTTTCAATTTTTAAAAATATCACAACAATTAAAACTTTTTCCCAAATAAATTAGTTTATAAATTTACAAATTTAATTGAATTTTTTATTTTTTTATTTTTTATTTTTTATTTTTTATTTTTAGGTTGTTGTGAAAATTAATTTTAGTAAAAAGTGAATTAAATAATATTAAAAGTTTAGTGAATTTCAAATTACCAAATCTTACTTTAATTTGTTATGAAAAAATTAGTTTAAATTATTTAATTTTAATTATACCTTTATATAAGTTGTTTAATATCAATATTTCTGGGCGGAGACATGTTCTCTAATCTCATTGGGTATGGGAGAGGGTGAGGTTCACGTGCTTCGAAATGAGTTGAGTCATTAGATCTTTAAAATTATATTCAGAAAAGAGTGATTGAGACATGCCAAATATAGATGAATTGGAATAAGACCATGCTTAGCACGCGTTAAAACACTAGTTTTTAAGAAGGGACTAAGTAATCCAAAATAGGAGAACTATGCTAAACCCACCTCATCTCCATCTTTATAGTTCAGATACTAATCATTTAGGGGACTAAGATTTTGAGACAAAACCGCCTCCATTCTTTTTTTTTTTTTCTCCCTAGGTTAAAAAATTTAATTCGTCCGCTTGAGCCTTTCTTGCTCGCGCGTAACGTTCCTTTTCCACGCATGTACAAAACTGTATCTTTTTCACTTGCTCGTAGTGTATATCCAGAAAATCGCGAGAGGGATTTGTCAAGTAATGCATGCAATGAATCAAAATTTTGTGGTACCTGGTGTCCACCAAAATTGATAATGAATATCATATTATAGTGGAGAGGTCAATCAATTTTCTTATCATTACATTATCTTATTCTTCTGTTGCCATGTTGTTTCAGGCCCTTTGTTGCTGTCAATCCATTAAAACTAAATTAAAGAAATGATGACAGAAAGGAACTAAAAGAATCCATATATAGTTGATTATCCATGTATCGTTGATTATAGTATCTCAAAAATGTATAGCTTATTATACATGACTTTACAAATTGAATTTTGAAATTAAATTCATATACAACTTTAGATCATATGACAAAAAGGAAACTAATAATATCAAATGTGAGAAACAGCAATTGACAAATTACCCTTTTATCATCCAATCTATGTCTTATTCAAATATTTTTCACTGACGGTCATTTTAAGTTTTTAGAATGCTTTTTTTTTATAAATTATTATATATATATACTCTTCAAATCGCCCTGGTATGTTGAAAATAAACATGATATTTTATGTGGCATTATCTTATCCATTAGGATTGGAATGCATGGTAAAAATGGTGGTAATTGGAGTTTTTTTTTTCAAATAGATGCATAATTACAATATTAGTTGGCTAGAGGACAAAAATTATCATTCTGATTATGATATTAAATCGAAAAGTCATAGTCCTAAAAACAAATACTAGTCTGGACTATTTTAAATTAGTCTGAGTATTAGTCCGCATTAAAGCAAACATTAAATTGGAGTAAAATAATCCCAGAATAACATAGTCTGAGTACTATAGTCCAGGGTATAGTACTCCCTAGTCCGGGGATAAAAAACAAATGTGGCCTAAAAGCTGATGAACACCAGCAAGGAATTAAAAAAAAAAAAAGAAAACGAGTAATAGACCAATTACTTGTTGAGAGAACCCTTTCTTATTGGTGGACATTCATGTATAAGTATAGTTCCACATCAGATAGGATAAGAATGAGTGATGAGTTTAGATAGGAGTTGATCAAGGTGTAATAGCTAAACTTTTGGGTTAAAATTGGTTCATAGGTTCTATTTAAGGCCGAATATGGCTTGGTTATGATACTTTCTATAATCACAATATTCGCCTACCGATCACTGATACAGATATGTCTCAGTAAGGAAAACTCATATCTATATCCGCTAAAACCAAATATGGATACGGACATACATGTGGATAGATATGCAGATGCAAAACGTTTATGAGAAAACCAAATAATATTGAAAAATATAGTTCGAAAAATATAGTTCATATGTCAACATATATTCAGATATATCAGATACGAATTCAAATATTTCGCTACATAATCATATCTGTAGCCATATCCTATCAATTCTAGATTTTAATAACTATATTCATATCTTAACGGATGCTGATATAGATATATTCGCTGATACGCATATTTTTTGGCACTCTTATGCACGGCCATTTTGCTTTGTAATAACTATATTTGTATCTTAACGGATATGGATATTTTTGGCACCCCTATGCAGTACCCCTTGCTGCTCATCCAATTGCCTTAGGTTTTAGAGTATAATTGGCCATTTTTCTAGCAAATCGGAAACGCTTTTGCCCCCACACATATCTTCGTGCACTTTTATTGTCTATTACAACAAAAATGGAAAAAAATAATTAATTAAGACAGTTATGTAATGGGTTGGCACTATTTGTTGTGAACCCAATAAACCAAACAAACCGATTGATTCTAGTAGTTCAAGCTTCGTTTTAGAAAAACTTCGATTCGGTTCGGTTTTGAAATATTTAAAATCGAGATAACTGAACCAACCGATCTCAATATTATCATCTAAAAACTCACACTCTTTCTATGGTATAACTTACACTAATATTTTTATATATTTTAATTGACTAAGTTTTAATTTCAGTTTGTAAAGTAGTTGATTTGATGAGTTTTCTCTTCAACTTGGGATATGAAATGATTGAAAGGTTTGAATGAGTGCGCTTTGCCTTCCAGCTAAAAATTCTATAGCTTGACATGTGTAAACCAAAACTGAATAAACCGAACCGAATCGTACTGAATCGATTTTATTCAGTTTTGTACAATTTTGAATCTAATTCGATTTGGTTTAATTTGAAAATAAAATCAAAATCAAAATCTACGAACCGACCTTTTGCTCACTTACACGGTTTTTTGCAAAGTTGCAAAAGTACGATCCAAATTGGAATTTTGCATGTTCTTACTTAGTTAAGCCATTAGATTCCTGAACATTTTAATTTTGTTTTGATCTGATGACACTAATCAATTTCTTATGATCAAAAGAAAACACGTTACAGGGTATCTTGCAACATGTGCATAATATCTTGTTGTAGGCCACGTACTCTAGTTTAATTAATTCTCTTATGGAACTATATATATAGCCTATTGAATAATAAGACTGCTTGACGATAAACCCATATAAGATATATATATTTCCATCTCTTTGCACAAGCTCATGCTTCCAGCACCTTCCGTTAAACACGAAAATATTCAAACCAAAAAAAAAAAAAAACCTGAAATTAAAATAAAATATTATCTAGTTTCAAACCTCGATCTTGACCTGATAACTTAAACGTGAAGCATGCTAATGAACTTTGGTGGGGGTCGTGTTACACATTTGATTTATATATTTGGCGGAAGTTTTCCTACTATTTCTCTAAGCAAACTTTATTCCCTACGTATTTCTACAGTCTCTCTATCCTTGCTGTTGCTGTCAGAAGAATAATTTAATTTCCCAAGGCCTGAATTTATATATTTCAGCCAAACTTATTAATCTTAGTAAAATATGCAATTGTTTTATTATCATTAATTATTCCCTTTAGCGTGAAGTCTGTTTTGGCATTATACGGAATAAAATATAGAAACAAAATACATGTGTAATACGGGACGGATGTCGCCATGATATCCACGCATCAGAAATAGGGTTCATTTTACAAAACATTCTAAACTTTGTTTATCTCATATAATCTTTCTCAATTTTGTTTATCTCACGTAACTTTTCTTGAACATTGAGGTGTCTCGCATAATCCCTTAAACTTTAAGCTTTTTTTAATCGGTCCCCATTGCATGTAGTTTGCAAATAAAAAATTTCCTTGAGAGGAAACAAAATAATAAAATAATAAAATACAAATTTAAAGAAGGGACATGTTGTCAATAAAAAACAAAAGATAAAATTTAGGATTTTTTACGAGAAACCCTGGTTTAGTACCAGCCTAGTAAACCCTACGGTCTGGGGCCCCCTTTTACAGTCTAGACCTAGGTGAATAGCACAAGCAGCAGCAGATGTAGAAATTTTATCTTTCGTCAGGGGGGTGGGGGGGTGGGGGGGGGGAACAAAAATACGATGTACATAAATTGTCACTTATTTTTTTCATAAAAAGTTTTTTATGCTTTCCCATTACATCTATAATATTTCGAAATTGGTCCCTCATATTATTCTATTAGGTCTCCCAATTTTCATGATTAATTGGAAACTATTCACGAGAATTTGAGAACCTAATGGCAGTTTCAGTGATTTCATGGGCTGATTATAAAATAGCTGAAAGGATTTTGTGGTACCTTACAGCAATTTCAAGGATTGAGGAACACATAACAACAATTATAAAGTTAAACGACCACCATGGACAAAGACCCGAAGAGCAAATAATAACTTCTTTTTGGAGTGGGAGTCTGCCCTGAGCACAAGTCATGCAATTTGAGCCAAGACTCAAGGACATTTTTGTTATTTGCAAATTATAGATAGAGGTCTAGTGAGAAAAAAGCTGATATTTACAGAGATTTGTGGGACACCCTAAAGTTTAAGAGCTAAGTGAGATAAAAGAAGTTCATGAGGGTTATATGTGAAAAAAACCCCAAAAGCTAGGGTTTACGTGAAATTTACCCTCAGAAATAAATTCCTAACATCAAGAAGTTCATGAGGGTTATATGTGAAACAAAACCCCAAAAGCTAGGGTTTACGTGAAATTTACCCTCATAAATAAATTCCTAACATCAATGAGGTGGGGAAAAAAAAAGAACGGTCACAAGTAGAAACTATATAACTTAAATATAAGCAGATATAACTTAACTGATTTGGCAAGGATCTATAGAGAGACACCAAAACCAAGCAGGATTTTGTCTAGATTCCACCAGTTGTTTTCTCAAGCACAAAAGGTAGGGATCTATAAGTAAGGCAACCAATTTAAAAAACAAGGATGTTATCAGTAAATTTTAAAACAATTCTGTTAATTTTTCAATACCAAAAATTTAAAATAATAAAGTACTGATGCCAAAAAAGACAGCAATGTCAGGATATAATTTAACGTTAGTAGATAAGATAAAATCATTTTGCATCAAGGACTGACTAAAGAAAATACAGACAATTTTTGCATCAAGGACTGACTAAAGAAAATACAGACAAACCCCATATCCAGAAGCCATGTGTAAAAAATATTCAAGTACGTATATTGTGAAATGAAAGCTACCCTTGTTGAGATAACAGATAAAAGATACAAATAATTAAATTGACAGCATAGCAATCAGGCATCACCACAATTGCGAAGAAATATTCACCAGCTTAGAGCTTAGGACAAGATTCCAATTTGCTTGGCCAAAGAAAATACAGAAAATCAAGAGATACCACAATCCTTATCCACTTCATCTTGAGACAAATGAAACTTTGAACATGAACGCATTCAAATGGCTGCGGATAGACCTTATGAAGTTCTGTTGGAGCGGATAGATCCTCCAAGAGTCTGTTTGGATGACAAGAAGTATTGGAAGTAAGAAATAGATCGAGAAATTAAGTAGCTTCTAAAATTATAAAGTATGAAGTAGCGGAAGTAATATTTTTGTCATTTGTTTCATTACTTCTGTCGTTTGTTTCACACGTTTTTAGAAGTAGTAGAATTGATATTTCTTCCACTTCATTCACTCTTTTTTGTTTGGATTACAATTGGAAATATTGTTAAGAAGTAACTAATACATGATATAAATCATAGTAAGATTACCTCCCTTTAT
>JBAKGM010000365.1:13540585-13551336 GCA_037177215.1 Asparagus racemosus | reverse complement strand
TTTTTTTGTTTCCCCCCCCCCCCCCCCCCCCAAAAAAAAAAAAAAAAAAAACCCCAACCCCCCAAAAAAAAGTGAGATAGTGAGGGTTCACTCCAATATGGTAGTTGTTGGAGAAGGTGGATGGTCTATGTGATCTGATGCTACATTTCACTGCCAAAAATGTAAAATGTATGCTATTGTTGGTTACTCTTATATGTTTCTGTGCACCATTGTTGCTTCAGTCATTAAAATGTCTGGTCACCTGGATTTAGAAAAAGGAATTGAATGTTAGGTAAGGATGTTATGCAGAGGATAAGAGAAGGAACTTTTAACGTGACTGATAAAAAATAGGTTATATATCAAGTAAGAAACGGAAGTCTTAGTGTTCGCCTAAGTACTAATATACATGTAGCATCCTCGTGAATCAATGAAAATTGCAGCGTGTTGACAGTTCGCGGTTCCAAAATGAAATAATAAGATCGGAAGTCACCTTAGAGTACTCTAAACTCTTAATCAACCATGCACACTGTACAAGGGGCTGAATATAGATATTTATCATATCAATAGGAGTTAGCTGAAACCTTGCTAGGAGCTTAATAGATCTACTTAAGTTGAAGATGCTTATTCTTATAAATTTGTGAGAATGGCATATTTGAGATAGTCCCATTGTTTTGTCAATATCTCATTTGAGATGGTTTCTTCTCCAATTCTGAAAGCAGAAGTACTTCTTTAAGATGTAGTATACTTGAATATTATTTATAGCTCAAAGTTTTTAGTCACCAACTGTAAAAAAAACGTCTTGTATTGTTGTGTATTTGTTGTTATGGTCTCAAAGCACAAGTTCATGAACCCTAGAAACCCTAGAACTCCATTGTGTTCTTAATTACACATCAGTGTTTTGCTTACATTACGTGCCTTGTTGCAGTGGCGGATCTAGAAAGAAATTTCTTGGAGGGGCGGACGACAAATATCTATTTATCAAAAATAAAAATATAATATTATAAAACTATTGTACCTAATGGGAATACACTCAGTATACCTTATCAGTTTCGTTGCATCATTTCTCATAAAATTTTCTTTTTATAATGACTAATTTTTACATGACCCAAAGTAAAGACCAAGCCATTAATCATATATTCATTTTACACGTTAGTGCATGTGAATTTTTGAGTGAAATTAAAGAGACTACTTGACCAACGAAACTAATTTTGAAGTGAGCTCATAGAAGAACATATGTTAATGTGCGATTCTATTAGCCAAACTAGACAATATCAACTATGTAAACAAACAGTCTCGAGCGAGAGCAGGAGGATAGCAGGAGGATTCTGAGAAGTTTGAGGACTTGAAGTTGGGGAGATGTTAGCGGTGTGGGGAAGTGGCGAGGGATTGGGTGGAGATCAAGGAAGCAAAATGGAGACGGAGAGTTAGGGTTTGGTGTTGAAAACAATGAAAATGATTGTAATTAAGGGTGGTGTCATGAACATCAAATCTTTATTTCCCATCGCCTCCCTAATCCCTATAGCATTATCCTAAATACAGTAATATTAACTACAGCCAAAAGTTATATGCTTAAGGATGGTATTTTGAAATTTGGGTAATTAAGGGTGATATCGTGAAGTAAACCCTAACTTAGAGGTGGTTTTGTGCAATAGACCCTAATGCTAGAGATGCTTTCATGAAATAGACCCTAACTTAAGGGAGGTTCCTTGTGGTCTCATTTGGGGTAAAAATGGTTTTTCGTTAATATTACTGGAAAAGATGGATGGAAATAGACATAGGTGGTTATAGGTTGATGAAATGGAGCTTAGGGGCGGTTTTGGAAATTCGACTAATTAAGGGTGGTAATGTGAAATAAGGCTTAGGGGTGGTATTTTAATAACAGGAAATTATCACGACGGAAACTGACGTGGAGCATTTATACTTTACCTCTTTACTCGTACTTCCTATGGGGGTTAAACTGCAAAATAAAACCAAAATGGCCAACTGTTTAAAAAAATAAAAAAAAAACCTTTAATTAATAACAGGAAATCATCACGACAGAAACAGATGTGGAGCATTTATACTTTACCGCTTTACTCACACTTCCTATGGGGGTTAAAAACTGCTAAATAAAACCAAAATGGCCAAGTTAATACAAACAATGCACAATTAGAAGCCATCTTGTGTCTAAAGTAGGAAAAATGCACATAATAACTAAACTAGACAGGATGGATATTATGCTGGTATACCAGTGGCAAATTGGCTTAAACAGCCAGTGAAGTTATTATTTTGTCTGTATGAGTGAATTTCAAAAATATATGAGCTTGAAGGAGAAGCTAGCAAATAGGGATCTTAAGATTGACAGCAGAACCAAGCACCAAATTTTGGACTCTAGGGCAATTTCCCAATCACAGCTACTATACTATAGCTCCTCTTTATTACGGGTACCAAAGCCATCTCCAGCCGATACAGAACTACCGTTAGAGATCTCAGCAACACTGAGCTTTTGCCATGTATCTGAAGGTTTCGCTGTAGAAGTAGTTATCAGTAACCTTCTTATTTGATAACTGTTCTACTTCCAACAACAAATTTCTGATGCTCCGGCCACCAGAAAATTTCTTAACTTCTTCATACTATGGCTTTAATTTAATCTGATTCTGTTTGTCCCCCTTTCTTTTTTCCCCTTAACAGATGGCACCGAAGCAGAAAATAAGAATAAAACTAAGATCCTTCTGGGTACCATTAATTGAGGATTCATGCAAGCAAATCATGGATGCTGCCCGAACCACCAACGCCAAAACCATGGGTCCTGTTCCCCTTCCCACAAAGAAGCGAGTCTACTGTGTTCTTAAATCCCCCCACGTTCATAAGGATGCACGATTCCACTTTGAGATCCGTACTCATCAGCGATTGATTGACATTTTGTATCCTACAGCCCAAACGATCGACTCATTGATGCAGCTCGATCTTCCCGCTGGTGTTGATGTCGAGGTCAAGCTCTGATCTCAAAGAAATGCATATCATTCATTATGTTGTTTTTATGAGTAGTTATGTAAGAAAAGTTTCTGTTGTGTTCTGTGTAACTAAGGAGGAACAAAGATTATCGGTACCCGACTGAAGGAATTTGGGTCTTTTTTGTTTCACCAGTATTACTTGTGAGATGAAGGATGATTGTGATAACTGATAATGCATACACTTCTCTTGCCCTTGGAGTTCTGTTTGGGTTGGCTGTTGAAAGCAGCAACAATCATTTGAAGGCCAATCTTGCAAGAAATGTGTCATTGTGATGTTGAAAGGTTTGTTTTATCGCTTGTTTGAAGTTTATACTTATACGTCTTTACCATAAGGGAAAAAAAATTATTTGTGTCAAGTTTAATTAGCTTTGTATTTTTTCCGGGTACAGATTGCTTTTTGATCTAAATTAATTGAGCTGAAACTTCAAGTAGACAGTATAATTTAAAAGAGTTGAGGTAGTCAAATACTCTGCCTACAAATCCATGTAAGTTCTTGGTTCTGCCGTATGAAGTATCTACATTAAAATTGATTTCTAGTTTTTCTTTATAGGGTCTGTTTGTTTGGCCCAAAAAAAGAGGAAATGGAGCTTTTAGGACCTAGCAAGAGCTCCACATCAAATTTTGATTTCACTTCATTTCCATTTCTAGTGTTTGGTTCGTTAAGGGTATTAAAGAAATAGAGTTTAGAAATAGGGTGCCACGTCAAATTTTGTAGAAAATCCATTTTAGACCCAAAGTGGTTGAATGGGTGAGAAATGAATTAACTTTGACTAAAATAATGTCCCGCTCACTTTTCGAGACCCGCGGAACATTTCCCATTATGTTTTATTGCCTAACAAACCAATGAAATTGAGGAAATAAAAAGGCTTATCAAATTTCTTGTTATTTGGATATTGAAACAAACCAAAAAAATGGGAAACACTACTTTACAGCCTATGATTTCAAGGCAAAAAAAACCAAAAAAAATCAATTCTAAGAAATCCTTTGAAATGCACTGAAATGGTTTTCAGCATGATTTTGTATTTTTTTAAAAGAAATTAACCAAACAGGCTCATAGCAGAAACCCCCCTTGATAGCACTTAACTGTATTTTTCACCGAGAAAGACCTTCCCCTGCTTAATTTTACTCACCCATGCAAAATTTATGGTTTTATGATATTAGGCTATGTTTAGATTAGGGACTTGTTTAATCCCGAGACTAACTTAATACACTATAGTCCAGAGATATAATAACCGAGGAGACTATAGTAAGTTAAATTTTTTATAATTTGTTTGGTTCAATTTCTTATTAACACCTCTAATACATTTGTCATGTTTGAGAATTTGTTATTATAAGGAGGTATCAGATTAAGACATAATAGTAACTGTCCACAATGCCCTCTGCTTACCAGCTATGTTGATTGTGGTCATTGTCAAATTAGTGAAAAGAAAATTTGACTACAAAGTTTGGTCAATCAGTAAATCACATTTATAGAGTTTAGTTAGTTGACAAGTCACAATTATTCAGATTCAAACTATAAATTTTTGTCATTCGGCAAATCATTATTGCTCAGGTCCAAACTATAATTTTCTATCGGCAAATCACTATTATTCAAGCTCAAACTATCATGTTTTGCTCACTCTAGCATAAATCACTATTATTATGTTAGCCGGCATAATTATTTTCTATAGGGAAATGACAACATGTCATTGAACAAACACAACGTAATTGAGATGCAAGAACAGGATAATCATAAAATGTTTACTTTAACGTCAGGATGAAAATGAAAACAATGACTCTGCCTCTGTCAACAATGTCCGTGATTTTTCCCCCCTTCTTTGTTCTCATATGACAGTACCAAGTGAGGGGAATAATTAAAGATATAATTTTTAGAAAAGGCAAGGTGGATAAGGAGGTCCTTTTAGATCTAATCCAAGGTGATAAATAGTCCCGCGACTATAATAACACCCTCTTTCCCACCTTTATTTAGTTTAAAATCTCTAGACTATTTCATTTTAAAGGACTAAATAGTCCCACTTAATCTCCCTAAAATTTTTGAACTAAATGCTTCACTATTTTATTTTAATAGATAACGACTTATTAACTTAAAATAATACTCAATCCAAACACGGCCTTTAGCCTTAGGTTTTTAGGAGTGTTTTCTCACAAAATTTTAAAAGGTGCTCTGTGATAAAACCCAAAGTTTAAGGAGGGTTTCTGATACTTTGAAAGTTACGGGTTCACGCATCTGAACTCAATTATCGGTGCTGGGGCGTAACAAACTGTAGTAGGAGAGGGTCAACAATCAATGAACTCTTACTGCTTTAATGGATAAGGTACGCACATTGATAAATTGTATAACTTCCCACGCGTCATCTCATACGTCACCACCTCCTTTGGACGTTAATTATAACTGTGACAAACAATTGATGATCAATTTTTCTATTCCAACAACTATAGTCATTAACTCATAACATTGCTTGTCATTTCAGTACGGATAGAACAGTTGCTGTATATTAGCAGAGAAATAAGAACCAAATGATAATTATATGTCAAATAAGTATCAACTTAAATCAAATATTAATGAATAACTCTATATATTTGGAATGCATATGCATGAGGGGTCCTAGAAAGTCATAAATTGCCCAAAAAAAATTATAAAAAAAATCAAAAGGTTAATGCAATCTATTTCCTTTGAAGGTCTTCTGACGCTTTTGAGGGATGAGACCACGGAGAGCCATTAGTTAATACCGTATTTATCCCTAAGGAGTTTTTTAAATCTGCATTCCCTATACATATTCTGCACGTAATTAAGTAAAAAAACGAAGGGCATTTCCGACAAAACTAACCCAATATGTCGACTGCGACATCAGCTCCCAGTAGCGGGTCTTTCACGCCTCTTCCGCTTTCAAAAGCCCGCCATCACCACGACGGCTGCATTACAATCAAAATCCAACGGCCGTGATCAATCCATGACAAGCCCATTTTGGACTTTTGACACTCTCTGGGGCATTATAGAAGCACTGAACCCTAACGCAATGCCTTACATCATATAGAACCTATACAGTGGCCCTCCCAAAGACCAACCACTCTCCTCGGAACAAAATAAAATAAGATAAAACAAAACAAATATAAAACCTTTTGCATATGTGCCCTCAAATATACGTTATTTGCAATTTTACTCAATCTATATGTTCACTGACTTGTCTCAATGTCTCCCTTATTGGTTTTCCTCGTTTCTATTTTCAAGATCACTAATATACTCCTGTACAATTATTTAATTTTATTAATTTATAACTATAACGCGAGTCTCTCTCTGTTTTGGATTGTCGCAGGCCACATTGATGCTCATTGAGCACCTGAGAATTTCTCCTCCTTTTTACTCTTATATCTAGTTATAAATCAATTAAATTATTTAATTAAATAGATTTTTTATTTATAAATCCAAAATTTTATCTCCATTTACTTAGAAACCCACACATTGCTATATTTTCTTATACGCCCAAAACAATAAAGTTTATTTATCTTTAAACCCAAAATATAGAGCGTTTAATGTATGCCAACATATAATAGAGTTTGAATTATACACCCTAAAATATGTAGCTATACATTCTACAGTATGTAGCTATACACTATCGTATGTAGTTATGCACCCTAATACAGGTAGCTAAATATTTTGTGTTATGTATTTTGGGTTTGAAGGTAAGTAAACTTTGCATTTTGAGGAAAGAAAGAGATCAGCGTGAAGGATTTGAGGGGCAAAGTTTCAAATACTATAATGTAAGGGGTAAATATGCAAAATGAGGGCCACCACCTTTCACTCATTCTACTTCCCAAGAAACCTCGTTGAAAGTCTCTCCCTCCCCCGTTCACATATAAACACGCCCTCCTCTCTAATAACTCCATCACCGATCCGAATCAAATTTCTCAAACACACGACTCGATGGCTACTTGCATCGAAAAATGCCCAGCATCATACACGTGCATCGAATTCTGCCCGTGCCCGGACGTCCCCGATCCCCGCTCCCCCTCCGGCGACGACGACGAAATCTGGTCCGCAATCCGATCCGAGTCCGAGTCCGACGCCGAGGGAGAACCCATCCTCGCGAAGTTCTACTGCGATCTAATCCTCCGCCACCCCTCTCTCGAATCCGCCCTCGCCAACCTCCTCGCCACCAAACTCAGCGTCCCAAATTTGCTCCCGCCCCCCGACCTCCGCAGACTTTTTCTCTCCGCCCTCGACGACGAAGAAATCAAGAAATCCGCGCGCGCCGACCTCGCCGCCGCGCGCGACCGCGACCCCGCGTGCGCCAAACTGGTCCACTGCTTCCTCTACTACAAAGGCTTCCTGGCGACCCAAGCGCACCGGGCCGCGCACCGGCTGTGGAATCAGGGCCGTACGCGTGTCGCGCTTTTGATACAGAACCGGGTGTCGGAGGTTTTCGCGGTGGATATTCACCCGGGAGCTCGGATCGGGTCGGGTTTGCTGTTGGACCACGCGACCGGGATCGTCGTCGGGGAGACTGCGGTGATCGGTGATGACGTGTCGATCTTGCACAATGTGACTTTGGGTGGGACCGGGAAGGAGGTGGGGGACCGGCACCCCAAGATCGGGGATGGGGTTTTGGTGGGGGCCGGGTGTCAGATACTTGGGAACGTTAGGGTTGGTGAGGGTGCGAAAGTGGGTGCGGGTTCGGTGGTGCTTAAAGATGTGCCGGCGGGGATGACGGCGGTGGGAAACCCGGCGAGGTTGGTCGGAGGGGAGGGGAGGAAATTGGCGGGGTTGAGTATGGATCATGTATCTTGGTCAGATTGTCAGCAATACAAATCTTATTAGAACATTCTCGATAAGAGCGAGTAGTGAATCATAAAGATTGAGACGAGGATAGTCTAAATCTTTATAAATGTTCTTCTGTTCTTTCTCTCAATGGCTTGGAATACTCCAATGCGAGCGTTCTGGCAAAATTTATACGCGAGTTGTTCTGACTTTGTAGGCATGTATTTATTAGCTCAAGTGTGATTTTGAGCTTGGACGTTCTTTCAGGTTACCTCGTGTGCTTCTGATGTTAAAGGATGTGTTTGTTTTAATTACTCTTTTGTGTTGTTTTCCCGCAATTATAAAACGTAAACATGAACTAAAACTAATGAAAATGCGTAGTTTGTGGAAAAACAGCTAAAATTCAAGATGATGACTGTGAAGTTTTGTCTTTTGATACATTTCCGCAATATCTTAAAGTACTATCCTCTTTTCTTTGAGGATTGAGTTTAGGATTTGGCTTCGAATTCCTTCTCTCTTATGTTTCTAATGATTGGTTTTTGAGAATATGTTATTCTTTCATGTGGCTCTTTGTTGTTCCCACGCATGCAGGAATTTGCGTACTCAGTTGGGGGGATAAAGACTTGAAATAGATAGAAAATGACAATATATTGGATCAAAAGGTTGTTAAAAGGACCTTAGGTGCCACTTAGCAAAGGGTTAAGATAGAAGAGTGAAGGAGGGGTGTTAACTTGGTTAACCCTTTACGAGGGATTAAAAATAAATTAATTTTGTTTGGATTAGGTATTTAGCATGAAGGGTTTTTTTTTTAAATGTTTGGCAAATAAAGAATGATTAAGTCATCTAATCCCTCTCATTTTTCCTAAACTACTAACTTTAACTTTATTGATAGTTCAAAAAATCACTAACAACTATTCTATTAATATTAATTTTGTTAGGACCGTGTCCGTACACTTGACTTTGTTTCATCAATAACAAACTTTTATATTGGTCTAGTATAAATTTGAGATGTTTTATACATGTTATAATAAGTTAGAAACAAGTTTGAAAATATAAAGAGCAAGAAGACAAGTTAATCACAGATGATTGTGGAAAAATATAAAGTTAACATCAATTTTGAGCATTTTGGGAGTGTCAGTCTTGTTGTCATGAATCCACGAGAACAAATGGAACTCAATTCGGAGAAGTATAGCTCGAGATATGAATATTTTAGTTAAATAACGTCAAAACAGCCAGCAGGCTGATTGAAACATACACCGGGGCTGAAATTTACACGAGTCATAACTTTTGACTCAGTTATTCAAATTGCTATTATAATAGCTTTTCGAAATCTCTTGATCTGATCTGTAGACCATCGATGGAACTATCAACCATCGATATGTGAACTCCAGAGAGGTTCAGGTTATCGATGGTGAACAGTAACCATCAATGGTTACGTTTGACTATCAATGGTTAAGTCGCTGATTTCAGATTTTTGATCTGTTTTAGAATTTAATCTCAACGGTTGATTGCTAGGGGTATATAAGCTCTTTCCTCCCTTTTTTTATCAGAAATTGCTGACCTAATTGATAGAGAAAAAAAAAGAAGAAAAAGAAGGGGGGGGGGGGGAAGGGGAGCTAGGGTTGTACTTTGGTGAAAGAATCTTGTTTAAGCTTCTAAGAAAGTATCATCGATGTCGTTCTTCATCATCTGATCATCAACTTTCAAGGAGTGCTGCCCTTGGACTTCATCATCATCGCCGTTCTTTTCAAAGCTTCACTTCAATCATTAGGAGAATGATTTACACTATCAAAAGATAATAAAGTCTTTCTAGTTGAGCTTAATTATTATTTATTTCTTTATATCAAACTTATTTTTATGACGTACTAAAGCCGGAGTGAATTGAGGGTTTACGACGTACTCAAATCGGGATTGAATTGAGGAATTGGTCATTAGCTAGGGCTAGGGATACTCATGTATGAAGAATCAGATTAGACGTAGTTTGGGAGAAACTAGGGTTTCGGTCTTGTAAGCTGCCTACTGAATTGAGTTTGTGATTCAGCAGAACTGTTACACAGTAAGGAAGCCCCTTCGTGAGAAGAAAGAGTGGATGTAGGATTGTTTATCAGAGCTAATATAAAATCTCATGTGTTCTAGTTGTGATTATTCCTGTGATTATTGTATTGCTTATTATTTAGCTTATTATCTGCTTTATTCCATTGCATATTCTGTGATATCTCGAAAAACAGTAGGCAATCCTATTCACCTCACAAGCTTGCATCATAGATCCAATAAATTTAACTAGAATTTGCATTCATCTAAAATATGAAACTATTCTCATTTCTGAATTATTTAAATAATTGATGTAAGAAAGGCTAGTTAAAAAATAAATTTAAATTAAATAATTAATTTAAAATGCACTAATATTGTAGCACAAGAAAAGACTATATTTATAAAGTTGAATGTCTCTGAAAGAGGTAATGGGGATTTTATATGGAAACCACCTTTAAAATAGGGGTGTAATACAGAAACCACCTTTATTATTTAATTTATACAGGAACCACCTTAAGAGTATATTTCGTTTCAATCTACCACAAACTCATTTTCTGTTGATTTTTTATCAAAATTTCTTTAATACCCCTATTTTACTGTTGGGTCCTCTTTGTCTTTGTGTGTGTGTGTTTTTTTCCCCTCTCCCCTCTCCCTCTTCTTCTATCTCTAGATTTAGGGCACAGTTACAAGAAGGGGAGGTGGGGAGGGGGGGGGGGAGAGAGAGAGAGCCAACAGTAAACACAGGGGTAGTTAATGAATTTTGATAAAAAAAAGTCAATAGAAAATGAGTTTTGGTGGTTGATTGAAACGAAATATACTTTTAAGGTAGTTCTTATATAAATTAAATAATAAAGGTGGTTCCTGTATTACAGCCTTATTTTAAAGGTGGTTTCCAATATAAAAACCCAAGGTAATAAGTGTAAAACCCCGATAATTTGAATATTATGTGATATATAATGATAAATATATTTTATGGTGATAAATATCATTAA
>JBAKGM010000365.1:13519355-13530215 GCA_037177215.1 Asparagus racemosus | reverse complement strand
TCTACATGAGCTTTATCACTGTCTTCGGTCTAGCCAGCGTAATTGTATCGCTGGTGCCCGTGTTTGAAAAGCCTGAGTTCTTGATGGTTCGGACTGGGCTTTTCGCGTGCATGGGATTTTCAGGTTTGGTGCCGATAATGCACAAAATGGTGGCGTTTGGGGATCGACCGGAGGCTGTCATTACAACTGTATATGAGTTGATGATGCTGAGTTTTTATGGAGTTGGAGTGATTGTGTATGCGTTGAGGATACCAGAGAGGTGGTTGCCAGGGAAATTTGATTTGATTGGACACAGTCATCAACTATGGCATGTTTTGGTCATTGCAGGAGCTTATACTCATTATCTTGCTGGATTGGTCTACTTGAGTTGGAGGGATGTTGAAGGTTGCTAGCGTTTAAGAAAAATTTATTCATTCTTTTATTTTATTTTTTTGGGTTTAATTGTAGATACAATATTCAATGATTCAAATGTACAATATATGGTTAGTGATTGATTATTTCTGAACTTTTTATTAGCATTTAGACTCTTTGATGTTCAAACAGGATTACCTCTCTCTTATTTAATAGCCGTATCGTAGGACTTTATGGCCGAGAATAGAGGATATCTATGCAATACATTGAAATAACTGGAAATGTCTCTATAATATATTGATGTCATGTACACGCACGTAAGCGAATACATAACAAGAAGATAACTCTAATACTGTATGAAGGTAAAGTGCTAATAGGAAACTTATGGGGCTAAAGCCGCTTGCCCCATACAATGCATGTAGTTTATCGGTACCTAACCTCTTTATATAAATAAATTCATGCATAAGAGGGAATCAGTGGACAAGCCAAGTGGGCTGGACACAAAATCGGGTCTTAAATTCAGGTCATCTCACAAACTGAGTCAAATGTTTATAAGACTGTAATTTTATTAGCCCCTCGTTTGGGAAAGGTATAAAAAAGAGATATTAAGGTAGAGATTAACCTAGTTAACCCATTTATTATCCTGAATAGGTAAATTAGTTAACATGTTAGGTAGATTTTATTTAAATCATAGTGATCTTTCTTAGAATTTGGAAATAGTAAAGACTACAACTACATTTCTTTATAAATAAAGGGGTTATCTCTCAACTCATCTAAGGAGACATAGTAAACCCCTGTGTTTGAGGGTCAAATCATTTTAGCCCTTCTAGAAAGATTATCGTAACTCTCTTCAACTTTGAAAATTTTTAGGAGGGGTTATATCAGTCTACACTATGTTCAAGTTCTTTTTTTTTCCTTTTTTTTTTCCATTTCAACTTGTTTCATACATATATCCATAGAATGACTACTTAGAAAATACTATAGACTATCTTGAGCAGAAACAAGGTGGAGTATGACAGGCAAACCATTATACGATGGCGACGGTAAGGATGTGTTTTTCTCCTACATATTATCACCTGTAATGTAAGAGATTTTCAATCTCTTTTCTTTTTAGGGGTCTGGGTTTTTGCGAGCAAGTCTGTATTATTTCATGAATCTTTTAATGAAAAACTTGGAAGCTTATGCTTCAAAGTTAGCTCACTTCCAATATTTCTATTCCTATTCTCTCCACTGAATCAATCGATCAAATTATATACTCGAAACAAAAAAGAAAGGGGACAAATAAAGAAGAAAACAGGCGAACAACCTAAAGATAGGACACACGATTAAGGCTAATACCGCGTTGTAATTAGATAAACAAACTTCTATGTAGTAATCTAGGTTTACGTGTTGAACATTGAGCAGTTCATAACTGGGACCTCTTCTTTCCTTTTGTCTATAAATCTAATAAAACAAATTTTTTAAAAAAAACTTCTGATGAATACACAACATCAAGTTCTTCCAACCTAATCCTCTCCTTGTCTCAAGGGGACTCAATTGTTCCGTGTATCTAAATTTTGTCACATTGCTAATTGCACTATCACTGAGAGTCAATCCATGTAAAATTTCTAGCATAGAAATTTGTCTACATCCATTTGCCAGAGTCATATCATGCTTGTGAGCCTTTTAACAGCATAAATTTGGCTTAACTGTACTCGTACAACTTTGACTTGTAATTTTTGAGTGGTTCAACCAGTTGAATGAGACAATGCAAAACTGAGCAAAACTATCAATTGATCCCTGTCAACTACATAGTTCTTGATAAAATGTCTCTTTGATGGATAGATACATCAATCTCCTGACCTCAATGTTTTGCACTGATCTAAAGATAGACACATTTTGATGCATCGACTATCAATGTATGGTCGCTCATAAAACCATAATTCTGTGTTACCTCTAATTGTATAATGCTTGTCTTCATTTAAATAAAGTCATAGCTAATAAATTTTTGAAAAAATGGTTCTAATTGACAATGTTTAAGGCAATGTAAAATGGTCTTATGGAGACTAAATATTCTCATCCATGAAAAGAGTACAAGTTTTTACATTGGACTTCACCCAAGGTCCATTTTGGCAATCCCCTCATATTCGACTGTTCCAAGATTTCCTAGTTACAGCCAACCCTCTATTACCAAACAAACCCCAAAGTTTATACAAAAAGAATTTACACAATCCTTTGAGCTCTAGCAACGTTCAATATCCCTCCAACTCAAGTACACCAACCCCGCAAGATAGTGAGTGTAAGCTCCTGCAATAACAAGAACATGCCATAGTTGATGGCTATGCCCGATTAAGTCGAATTTCCCAGGCAGCCATCGCTCCGGTATCCTCAATGCATACACAATCACTCCGATTCCATAAAAACTCAGCATCATTAACTCATATAAAGTCGTAATAACAGCCTCTGATCGATCCCCAAACGCCACCATCTTGTGCATTATGGGCACCAAGCCTGAGAATGCCATGCACACAAATAGTCCAGTTCGTACCATCCTGAACTCAGGCCTCTCAAAAACGGGAACAAGCGAAACCAACACACTTGCTACGCCAAAGACAGTAATAAAGCCCATATAGAGGTTTCGAAAGAATGGATCACATGTGAACGTGTAATAGACTAATGGGTAGAATGAGGTGACGATTAACGCAGAAATGCCTGCATAATCGAGACGAAGCATAACATAGCAAGTGTGCTCAGAGTGGCAAGAGAGGAGATGGCATGCACTGCTGATCAGCAGACAGAACATTGCTCCGGTGAGATAAGCATAAAATGGCCAGCGAGCAATTGATTGTATTGTTCTGTGTTCAAAATTGTCGGTTAAGTTTGCTTCGAAGGTAGGCAAGACTAATAGTTCTTGATGCAGTTTCAGAAGTATCGACGAATTACTGACTGAAGAGAGGCTAGTACTTGTTTGAACACTCGTGTCAATAGAAACCATCAAAGTGGTGGCAAGAGCGAGGAAAATGAGGAATCCGATCAAGTGCCTGAAACAAGATAATTGATGTCAATATTAGATGAGCACACATATGATACGGGATACAGTAACGAGTGTTGGTTGAAGTGTTCAGAGTTCTTACGTCCAGATGTTGAGGGTCTCGTTGTGAATAGAGAAAATACTGAGAATGGTTTGCTTCAAAGGCCACTCTGATCGATAGTAATTCACCACAAACTCGTTGTGCTTTAAGAAATCAGGTAACGAATTATAATTGACAAGATCACATTTGCACCCGTTGTGTGATTTCTCCTTCTTTGTTTCGTCCTTGATCAAAGAAACAAGGAATTGACTGTCGCGCTTGGTGAAGGTCATAGTTCTCTCCAACGTAAGGGCGCAAGCCATTGTCGTATAATTGACAAGAGATGGGTATTGAAGAAGGAAGCCTTGGGATGCTGCTAAAAATGGAAAGGAGGTTTGTGATGGTGAGCTTGCTAATGAGAGGCGACTGTATTTATAATCTCTTTGGCCTCCGAAGTCTGCAAATGCAAGGAAATTCCTAACTTCTTGTTAATTGAGAATGTGTCTGAGAGGGTCTAAACTATGAAATGGTCTTGTGAGAATTGGTCATATAGAGTGAGCCCTTTAATACAAATTTGCAGTGTTATCTGTGAGTCGATAGACTGAAGTTGTTTGGTTTATAGTGTTTGTTTAATATGACAACAAATCATTCCCAAATCTAATTATAATCCACATGTGGGGCTCCAAGGCGTTGACAGAGTACTGGTCTGATCTAAAATCAACTCTGATAATTGAATATATGGTGTTTTGACTTGTACTCTCATCAGCAACACATCCCTCTCAAATTTTGAGCTGGTGGGTTACCTCAATAACAACATCTCTATCAAAATGTCATTACTCTTTAAAACATCCTCAATCCTGTGAGTCTGGGAAATTATTAGCTGACCTCTTGTGCAAGTTCTGCATGTACAGTTTCACATATCCAGTATCTTTCTCCTGTATCTTATCTTTGCATAAAAAATCTGTCTTCTTTCCTTAAATCTTTGAAACTAACATCATTGATTAATAGGTAGACGAAAATACTTGCAAGAACAAGAGAAAGAGCAATTAGGTAGGCAACCAGCTAATGCAGCGGCGTCCGCCACACGACATGATCGGCATGCTTTAACTCCAAAGTATCCGTTCACATTTATGGTTCCGTTCCAAGTACCCATCACATTAAAGACACCATGTGTTATTGGTTGGCTTATTTTGGGTTTTGTCAAAACTTAGGTACTGTTTTGTCTGCACATATATGTTTCTTAACCTAAAATATCTTTTGTCAATCGACATTATTCCATGAATACAGTAAAATTCAGCAGGAGATTGACCCTGTTATGGTCTTGTATGGGCATATCTAATAGCTGAAGTCTAAACGTAGGGGAATTTTTATTGTGTTCAATGGTACTGAAATCCAATGTCAACACACAAAAGGACTTTGAGGTGTACAATTCTGACTAAGTGAAACTGCTGCTTGATCATTGAACGGATCATATTTCTTGTGGGTAAACGATAACGTCAGTAATGCAAGTATCAGACTTTATATGCATCAAAATCAATGAAGTCAAATGTCGATAAAGTAAACTTGTTTGAATTGTAAGAACAAAGTCAAGCAAGCTGCAAAGGACTTAAACAGCCATGAAAAGTGTCAATGTGCAAGCAAGCTGCAAAGGATTTAAACAGCCATGAAAAGTGTCAATGTGCAATTAATTTTGTTTGGTCAGCCATGGGACAAGTCTACACGCTTAAAGTCCATATTTTGGAGCTCATAAACGATTACTGAGGTAGTCAGCAACTGTTAAATCCATGCAGCTTTTACCTTAGATTAGAATAAAACTTAATTAGTTATTGTCATTGCCAATCTATCATCTAAATATTTCACGCATAAACACAAGAACACAGTGAGAAAAAGATTACATTTCAAGGCTAAATGACTGTCTGATATGTCAACTTTAAATCCTTAATCACAAACATGTTTTCCTCCTAGTCGTAAATTCATTCTCAATCTTGCCGCCATCCAATGTGCTCTTGTTAAATTTTTCAGGAAATGTAATTGAGTAAATTCAAATTCCTCCAAGTCCACAAACTTGTGACAACTCCTGTAAAAATAAGTTTCTTCACATTTATCTTCCAACTGTATTCTAGTAGATATTTTAGTGTATGTGTTGGGTGCAGAGACACGCCCACACGCCGCGGAAGCGATATCACCTGAAAGAAGGTCCTAATTATATTCACGAAGTAAATATAATCGCCGACGGGATTAGCTCACGAAGGAGATAATCGTCGGAGTGGGTGAAATCGACCAAGCGAAGTCACGCATGAACCCTGAGATTAAGAGCAAGCTTAATCTTGAGGGTGGATCTTGTAGATCTGAGAACCTACGAACTATAGCCAATACACAATAAACAGTAAAGACACGAGATTTACGTGGTTCGGCAAACTTGCCTAAGTCCACGGGGAGCGTTGAGGAGAGATTCTACTATGAAGAAGAACACTGACGATTTGTACAATCCACAAGCTCGTCTAAAAGAAAAAACAAAAGCTTTAATTTTTATCTAAGAGAAATTGACCTCTCTCTTGTACAATCTCTCCAAGCTCTCTCTTTTTCTCTCTCTACCTTTTTCTCCTTTTTCTTCACCTCTTCAAATCCTAGTTTTAAGTCTCTATTTAAAGGAAATTAGTTAAGAATTTTTCTTCATACTTGTCAATGTGGGACTAATTAAAAATTTTCCTTTTTTGTTACTGTAGCACGCACAGGAACGAATTGTTACCGTGGCCCCCACTTGTGGCCCCCCCATGTTCACAATTTTCCACCTCGTACATCATTTGATAAACCTTAAATTTTAGACGGATACCAGAAGAACACCGCGAATATTACGAGAGAGATCTCCATCAGCCAAACCAGGTCAATCCAGTTGTGCCATTACACCGTGGCTGCCTACGTACCCTCCACCAAGATCAAGCTAATCGTAGTTCTGCTAATTCTCCATATAGTCTCTAGCTCACCCCATCACCGTCCTGAAGGGCCATGCCCTCTTAGGCAGATCAGCACGGGTTGATATGAAGCAAGTCCAAGCAATTCTTAAACTTGTTACCTGTGACCACCTTGGTTAACATGTCTGTGAGATTCTCATTCGTGTGTACCTTCATGAGAGAAATATCGCCTTCCTCTATGACATCCCGCACGAAATGATACCTGACATTGATATACTTAGTACGAGCATGATGAACTTGATTCTTCGCCAAGTGAATCGCACTCTGACTGCCGCACCACAAGTTTACGTTCTCCTGCTCAATCCCCAAATCATCTAGAAGACCCCACAACCACAATTCTTCCTTCACTCCCTCTGCCATGGCCATATACTCAGCCTCTGTAGTAGAAAGTGCCACTGTATCTTGTAACATTAATCGCCAACTAACTGGAGCTCCATGTATCTTGAATACATAACCAGTACTAGATCGCCGTCTATCTAGATTACCCGAATAATTAGAGTTCACAAACCCATAAATCTGACATGTTTCTCTACCAAAACACAGACATCTATCAACGGTACCCTTTAAGTACCTCAGAACCCACTTCACTGCTTCCCAGTGCGCTTTTCTCGGATTCGCTATGAATCTACTAACCACACTAACCGCTTGTAAAATATCTGGGTATGTACACACCATCGCGTATATTAAGCTGCCAACTGCACTAGCATAGGGAACACGCTCCATGCGCGCCTTCTCTTCCACTATAGTGAGAGATTATTTACCGGAAGGCTAAAGTGTGGAGCTAATAGAGTCACCACAAACTTAGCACTTTGCATCCCGAACCTTGCGATCACCCGCTCTATGTAGCCCTTCTAACTCAAGAACAATCATCAGTTCGCTCGCTCTCTTCTAATCTCCATACCTAGTATTTTCCTAGCAGCGCCCATATCCTTCATCTCGAACTCTTCACCAAGTTGAGATTTTAGCATATCTATCTCCACTCTACTCTTAGAAGTAATAAGCATGTCATCCACATACAAAAGGAGATAGATATAATTACCTCTACGAATCTTTCAAATATAACGCAACAATCATAGTCGCTTTGAGAAAACTCATGCTTCAGCATGAAGGAGTCAAATCGCTTGTACCACTGTCGAGGAGATTGCTTCAATCCATATAGTGACTTCTTCAAATGACACACATGATGCTCTTTGTGCTCAACCTTATAACCCTCAAATTGATGCATGTAAATCTTTTTATCCAAGTCTCCGTGCAAGAAGGCTGTTCTAACATCGAGTTATTCCAACTCAAAATCACCATGAGCAACAATACTTAATAGCACTCAAATAGAAATGTGTTTCACCACCGGAGAAAAGATCTCATTATAATCCACACCATCTTTCTGTGCAAAACCCTTAGCCACTAGTCTCGCCTTGTACCTTGTACCTCCGAGCTCTGAAAGATCTTTTTCTTATACACCCACTTACAACCAATACCTTTTCTTCCTAGGAACAATGGGACTACCTCCCATGTTTGGTTCTTCCGAAGAGATTCTATCTCTTTCTCCATCGCAGCCAACCAACTCTCACTATTCTTGTCCCGAATAGCTTTCTTGAAGGAGACTGGCTTATTCTCCTCCACCAAGAGTGTGTATTCAACTAAATTAACCTGCCCATAGTGCTTCAGGGGTTGATCAGCCTCCAGTTTCTGTACATACTTGTATGCTCGTTTTGGCCTAGTGGAAGCTAGACTATCCTCGAGCTGCTGTTGTTGTAGCGCCTGTGTATTATCCTGCTGAACCTTCTCCTGCTCAAGCTCATCATCTTCCTGACTTCCCACTTGAACACTACTAGAACCGGGTTGGCCTTTAGGTTTTATTTTAATAACCTGAGACTTAGAAGTCTCAACAGTCCTAACACCATCATCCTTGGGCGCCCTAGCAATTATGGATTTCTCATCAAAAGTAACATCCTTGCTGATTACGAACTTTGAATCTTCCATACACCAAAGCCGATAACCTTTTACGCCCTTCGCATATCCCAAGAATATTACCTTATTGGCCCTCGCATCAAGCTTTCCTTCGTTGACGTGATAGTAGACAGTACATCCAAAGATTCTGAGCCTATCATAATCTGCATGCTCCCCTGACCACATCCTATAGGGTGTATCACCATCCAATGTCGAATGTGACGAACCGTTTACAATGTAACAAGCTGTAGCCACCGCTTCAGCCCACCATTCGCTCTCCAATCTAGCGTATGATCGCATACACATTGCTTTCTCCCGCAATGTTCAGTTCAGTCTCTCTGCGACCCCATTCTGTTGTGGTGTTGATCTGACTATCCAGTGTCGAATAATACCCTCCTGATCACAGAACTCCTTGCAAGCACCATCTGTATACTTTGTACAGTTATCAGATCTCAGTGTCTTCAATTTCTTTCCCGTCCTGTTCTCAACCATTGCTTTCCACTTCTTGAACGTCTCGAACACCTCATTCTTATGCTTCAGAAAGTAAATCCAAGCATACCTCGAATAGTCATCTATGAACGAGACAAAGTATTTAGAACCACTCTTTGAAGTTGTCTGAGTCAGACCCCAAACATCCATGTGCATATAATCTAGTATCCCTCTGCTCTTAGACTTGCTTCTCAGAAACTGAACCCTGCGCGCCTTTCCATAGATACAATCCTCACAAAAAATCCATGCTACCTTTTTTCAGATTCTTCAGCAGACCCTCTTTACCAAGCAGAACTAGACCCTTCTCTGACATATGCCCAAGTCACATATGCCATAACCGTGTGTGCTCACGTGGGTCTCCACCACTTCCTTCAGTTCCAACCGCTGCATCTCCCATTACCGTCATACCTGAGAGAGTATATAAATTACCGTGACGAACACCCTTCATCACTACTAGGGAACCGCGAACAACCTTCTTCACTTTATTTTTCGTAACAATTCTACAACTGCCAGAGTCTAATACACCAACTAAGATAAGATTCTTCCGCAAGTCGAGAACATGCCTCACATCTATCAAGATTCGGACCACTCCATCGTGCATCTTGATCTTAATATTACCTAGCTCTACTGTTTTACAAGTATGATTATTCCCCATCAATACGGTGCCACCATCAATATCTCCGTAAGTAGTAAACCACTTCCTATTTGAACACATATGGTAAGAGTAACCAGAATCAAGTATCCACTTCTCGGAGATATCCTCGCCACCCGTAACGACATAGCACTGCTTATCGCTCCCTTCCTCTGAAACATAGCTCGTCTCTTCCTTACCCTCTCTTCTCTCAGTCTTGTTGTTGTTTTTCTTTTCACCTACTCTCTTATTTAGACAGTTGACCTCTAAATGCCCAATTTCACCGCATTTAAAACACGATTTTCATGCAAGAGGTCTCGATTTAGATCTAGACTTTCCTCCCTTTCCTTTTCCTCGCTCATTGCTTCTTCCTCTAGCAAACAATCCCTGCGCTTATTCTTTGTTACCACCAGTAGTCATGTCACTGGTTGTAATTTTTTAAAGATCATCCACTAGAAGCACCGTTCTAATCTCATCCATCTTCAAGTTGTCTCCTACAAGCATCAGTGTTTGCACCAGGTTCTAATAAGACTTCGGTAGAGATAGAAGTAGTAGAAGCGTCTAATCCTCGTCTTCAACTTTCACATCTATGTCTTTTAAGTCTGATATGGTCCTATCTAACTTATTGATGTATTCCCGGATTGATGAGCTCTCCTCTATCTTGCAAGTATACAATTTAGATTTTAAGTAGATTCGGTTCGTTAGGCTCTTCGTCATGAAGGTATTTGATAACTTCTTCCACACGCCTATAGCCGTTTCCTCTCCATCTACCAAGAAAGCTACATCCCTTTCAAGGTATAGGATAATCGACGCCTGTGCTTTCAGATCCAGCTCCTCCCAATCCTCATCAGACATATCCTTGTGCTTCTTCTCTTTTCCATTCAAAACCTTGTGCAATTTTTGCGAAATCAATGTGTTTTTCATCTGCATCCTCCAATAGGAAAAATCATTCTTTCCATTAAAATTTTCAATCTCGAATTTTCCCACTTTGACCGATTTACTGGTAGACGCCATTCTCCGTTTGTATTAACAAATCTACTTCTCTCAGAAAGCACCGAGCACCACCTCAAACTAGAAGCTACACCACTTCCAATCTGAATAACAGCTCTGATACCAATTGTTAGGCACAGAGACACGCCCACACGGCGTGGAAGCGATATCACCTGAGAGAAGATCCTGATTATATTCACGAAGGAAATATAATCGTCGACGGGGATTAGCTGACAAAGGAGATAATTGCCGGAGTGAGTGAAATCGACCAAGCGAAGTCACGCACGGACCCTGAGATTAAGACCAAGTTTAATCTCGAGGGTGGATCTTGTAGATTTGAGAACCTACAAACTATAGCCAATACACAATAAACAGCAAAGACACGAGATTTACGTGGTTCGACAAACTTGCCTACGTCCACGGGAGGGGT
>JBAKGM010000365.1:13481748-13496784 GCA_037177215.1 Asparagus racemosus | reverse complement strand
TCTAAAATTAACCCATTCTTTTATATAAAACATGTTTGCTTTGCAACATTATCTACCGCTGTACAAGTTCTTAATGTATTGAAAATTGTTTAGTACCTGGGGATAAACATTTAGACTTGAGCTAAATAAACTAAACTTTAAGGAAAGAGTTTAAATAATAAATTAATTAGATTACGAATTCATGCAACAACAGAACAAGTTTTATTCCATTTGCAATTTCATCATAATACGATCATCAATTTATTTATTTGTTTGTCTCTTTACTAATACAATCCTACCATAATTTGCAGCTATAAGCATCAACAAACACAAGTTGCTGCAGCAACAACAGCAACAAAAAAGGTGCAAGTTAAGGCTGCAGGCGCTCATCTTTAATGCTGATGGATAATTGCACGAATGGCCTATTCAACTTTGGCCTCTCAAGGGCAGTTCGTTTGCTCCCAATTAAATTACTTGCGGCTCTCATGGAAACGGTCCGGACTCGGATCAGCAGCTTTGTTTATTTGGACGGATAGTGATGGCCGTCATTGTATTTTAGTGAGAGAGGGGGGAGAGAGGAACTGAGAGTTCTATTTTGTACGACTTTTTTCTCTTTTCTATAGTGAAATTTCTCTGACGTCTATGTCGTGGACGTAGCTCAAATTGGGGGAATCACGTAAAATCATGTCTTTATGATTACTAGTTGTTTATTATTATGCTTGTTCTTCGCAGTTATTTCTGCTCAATTGTGCACGTGATCTAACATGAAAAATATTTTGTTTAATCCTTTGTTATATTGCACTCATTATTATAAACTGTGAAATGTAATCAGTTAGAAGTTTGAATTATTTTATCACATGGACCTTATATTGTAAAAAGTGATAATAAAATATTTATGGTGACCACGTGTGAATCTTTTTACAAAAAATCTCACCACTTTCAATGATTTTTTTGTTTCTTGCTAAAGAAAGGAGCTAATTAGTTGACTGAGCCATCCTCAAAGGGGCAAAGTTTGATTTTAGTGGACTAATAGCTGTTAACAAGATAGATGAGTAATGAGTGTCAACAGCATAGTATGTGTAAAAAAGTGTATCTTTTAATCCATTTAGATTAATATACAGATTCATCGCCACTTCAGATTCCGTGTCTTGGGCTCTAAGCAAATCAATTTGCAGCAATGTAAACACTCATGGCCTCAATCTTTCTTAGATTTGTTATTTTTGCGAAGAAGCTTATGTTGCAGCGAGGGGCTTCATAGACAGAGAAGATGTCTATACAAAGTAGATAATAACCCAATACTGTATAAACTCAATAAAGACAAAGAGAACAACACACAAGAATTTAACATGATTTGGTCAATATGACCTATATCCACAGGCGAAGACAGCAGATGAATTCATTTATCAAAATAGAAAATTACAACAAAGAGATCATTCTCTAATCTCTCTCAAAACTCACAAAGAAAGAATACTCAAGACTCTCTCTTTCTTTCTCTCTAACTCCTCACTACTCTTTCTCTCTAAATCTTTGTAATTAAGTAGTTATTGCTGCCTTGATTATTGCTCTTGGTCTGCCTTCCAATCAATGAGTTGAAGGCTATTTGTATGAAAAGTGGGCTAGTGGCAAAACACAACTCACCACGTCAGAAGGAGAGCTATGATGGTAGGCACAGCTCTCAAATATTAATTTTAAGGCAATACATGTTTACCATGTGAATTTATTTTTCATAGAGCTTCATATATAAGAGAAGGCATCCAAAATGAATTCTGATTCTCATGTTCATAGTCATATTATACAACAGATCTCCACCTTTACTTTGACTATGAAAATATTCTTTTCAAACTTACTATCTCACTAGAAGCTCCTGAGGCTTAACCTCCGCTTTGTTGGATTCCAAATAATTCGAGACAATGCCCGAACTTGTTCAAAGGTAAGGGCTTCATCATCATATATGCTAGATTATCTGTAGTACCAATTTTCTCAATTTTGACGACTTTAATTTCTTTGATAAAATGATACCTGACATCTATATGTTTAATTCTTTCATGATACATTTAATATTTCGTCAATGTATTGCACTTTAACTGTCACAAAACACCGTAGTAACACCTTCATGTAAGCCGAGATCTTCAACCAAACCTCTCATCTAAATAGCTTCTTTATTTGCTTCTGTCATTGCCATATCCTCTGTCTCTGTTGTAGATAACACAACCGTCGACTATAGTGTCTCCGTACAACTAATAGCACTACTTGAAAGAGTGAATGCATAACCTGTCAGGAATCGTCTCTTATCTAAATCACCCACATAATCTTAATCAAAATAACCATGTATTTTTCAACCTTAATCGGTGTTCCTGCCAAAACATTAACCAATATTAGCAGACCCTTTTAAATATCTAATTATCCATTTCACAACATGTCAATAGACCTTTCCAGGCTTATCCATATATCGTCTTTTTGAATGTGATTTATGATCCAAAGTCTGCAAATGCACCATGGAATTTGTTCAGATTTGTCATGCTCCTTGTGCTTGAGAAGAAATTCTTGAATGAATGGGGAAAATTATGAGAGGAAGCTTAGTTATTCACTGCAGCCTACTTTGTATCATGTGTGGAATGCTAGAAACAGGGTAGTTTAATTTTCAGCAGAAACAAGTCTCAGTAGAATAAAGTGTTGGAAAATATTTAGAGAAAAGCTTGAGGTTCTATTTTATTTGTTTTAATTAATATTATTTAATTACTCTTCATTGTTACCTTTATTTATTCACATTAATTTGTCATGGTTATTTGTTATTATGGAGCAATTTATTCATTCATTAAATCCTATAATTTTGCCTCTTAATGTCATATGATAAATTGTGTTTATGGCATAATATTTATTGTATGTTTATGACCAAATTTGTAACATTTGTATCAATTGCATTATTAATGCTTGACCTTTTCCCCATATATATATAGAGACCGAGAGTTGATAAGTTGAGGATATTAGGAAAAAATCATCTCTAAAAGAAAATGAAAAAACTCTATACTTCTTCTCTCTTGCATATTTTTTCCTATATTTCATTTTATGGTTTTGGGCAAGCATCTATTGAGCAAAGAGTCTTGAGAATTGCAGTAACCTCAAGTGTCGGCTACAACGAGGGGACTTTTATCGCTATTTCACGATTGCATTGATACGTCTCTGCGAAGGCGGCAACTGTTGTTCTAGGGCAGTGACATCACGGTTGCCCCCCTTACAGGCCAGCGATCCCTTTCACTATTTTACACTTTTAATGCTTTGATACAAAATATCCAACATAAAGGTGATGAAACAATAGTGTATTAAGTGCCATTTAGCCTCAAAAGCTTAATCTTTTCTAACTAACCCAATTTCCAAAGCACATTCATGTTTAGAAGTTAGGAATAAAGGGCTATTTGTACTTTACATTCCCATGTACGCTGGGGATAACTACTTATCACCATGCTTTATTTGTTTTATGTATAGGCATACGCATCTCATGACCTTGTGGCAATGTTGTATTTTCCGCTAGTTTTTTTAATGTGAATTTTGTGAGAATGTTTTTAGCAAATTCTAGTTCCGACCATCACGTGAACTTTATAGAAATTAAAAGCTAATAGAGAAAACAACACTGTAACGAGAAAGCCAAGATATTTTTGCTAGTAATTAGAATTTAGAACGAACATGAATGTTAAATAGTTATACCTTAATAGACAAGAGTGCATCTATAAAGAACCCATTTTTATTTATTTAATTCAACATATAGTATCATATAATTTATATAGTATCGACAAAAATCCAATAGAAAAAAAAATTTAAATAATTAGTGAAAAACTGAATGGGCCATTAAATTACCACATATTGCATAATTCGAAAGCATAATTGAATGTCTGGGGAGCAAGGAAGATCCAAAGGGTTAAAAAAAAAAGGTAAATAATGAGAGTCCTCTAGAGAGTTTATTTTTTTGGTCAAATTAGATTTTAAGCTACCTTGCTCACAATAGATATTTGAGAACATCCCAAATAAGCTGCCTTTCAAGTCTCAATTTAAATGTTAGTATTTATCAACTTTTGAAAACTAGCCTATTAGCTCACATGAATGAACATGTTTGACCAAACTAATGGCTATTTAAAAAATTTTAATAAAAATTTAAGCTAGAAGGCACCAAAAGCCTTAAAAGCTTCTCTAAATAAACCCTCGACGATAGGGAATGGCCACAGTGTGAAGGCCATAAAGATTTTGGGCTAAAGTAATAATGGGCTTATTCCTATGGCTCAGCGCACGCATAATGTAGTGTTGAGCGTACTCACAATTGAATAGCTGCCAAAGGATGATGGATTAAATAAAAACTGGGGGGAAAAACTAAATAAATAAAAATAAAACAAAATAAAATGAAATGAAATAAAATAAAATAAAATAATAAAATAAAATAAAATAATAAATTAAAATAAAATAAAATTTTAAACTTCTAGGTCAACTTTTAAGTGCATGCTATTTTCAAATTGGTCGTTAGTCCATTTCTTTTACAAGAATTTCGCTAAAAAATGTTAGCGCCACTTACATCCTTGTTTATTCATTATAAACTAAGATTCAACTTTGCGGAAGGGGATTTGGGCTTCACTGATTTTCAGCTGTGCTATTAATTAAGGATTTCACTTTGGGCCAGAAACATGGGCTTCAATTTGTAAAAAAACCTAAACACTTTTTCTAAAATGGACCACATCTATGTATACTACATAATTGAAATATCGGGGGTAGATCTAAAATGGATGAGAAGTGGGCTTTTTCTCCGTTTCCACTGTATTTGAAAGGGTATCATGGAATTCCATAGAAGCACTTTTTCCTTTCTTTTCTTTTCTCTTTCTCTTTTCTAGAACTTTCTAAAATATTGGCATGAGCTTATTATTAAAGCTCACTAATAAAAAGTCTATTACATTGCGGTAGCACTGCAGACCATGCATATGCACGTGCATGAGGCGAAAACTAATTTTAATAAATTTCTATATTCAAAAATATATAGTAGATCTGATTATAATGTGAGATCTTAAAATTTGAAGGAACAATCCTTTTATCTATCGGGAAAGATGAGGCTTTTATCGTCTATTAATATCGTTTGTGTAAGATTTATTTATTTTTTGTTGCAAAATAAAATGCACATGCCTATTGCACAAAATTTATAGTTTCCAGAAAAAAAAACTTAAATTTGTTACTTTGACATTCTGACTTTTTTTTTTGCTACATATATTATTATTTTTCCTGAAAGAAACTTATAATTTTCATTTGTATTCTTTTTAAAACATGAAATATAATGGAAAGGCAAGTTTATGGGTCAAAATCCTATGACATTGCATAGTATGGATATTCTAGAAAACAAAAGATGATAAAAAAAAGGAAGAGAAATATGTTTGTATGATATAGGATATTCTAGAAACCAAAACAGAAAGAAAAAGGAAAAGAAAGAGAAAAATTTCTCTCATTAAGTTCTTTTTTGCCCTCCCAATTATAGTAGAAATGATAAAAATGTCCTCCTTTCATTCATTTTTTGACTACCCCCACAATGTTCTTTGTATAATAGTATAGATATTATAAGAGATATAAATATAAAATTGATATAAATAAATACAAACAGCAATTAGAATTCAACATGTTCCAATGTAAATATTATTGAAAATTATTCCTAGGTACTTAGACTAAAAGCAATTAAATATAATAATTTGAAGAGAAAATATGAAAAAAAGAAAGACTCTTCTAAATAACATTATGTAGGAAAATTAAGTCATCACTCAAATTGAAATATATATCATAGTCAAATTCAAATAAGATCAATAAAATATCGCATATCAAATGAACATAAATCATAAAAAGATCTCGCAAAAAGTTACTTTAGGGTATTAAAAGTACCCTTTTTATGTAAAAGTTAGAATAATTAAGTTTTAGTTTTATTTTACACGAGCAATAATGCTAGTATTACATAAAAGAGGATTCTTATCACACAAATACATAAATAAAGGTACACATCCTGTAAACCTTTCCAAATAAATCCAAATTAAATGTAAAATAAGAAATATCACCTACAAGTCCCTAAAGAAAACATATTTGGAGCAACTTCTAAATAATCCTTCCAAGTAAATAACTTCATTCAGTAAAATTTGTATAGTCTAGTACTATAAAATTTAAGTCTAGTACTATAAAATTTAAGTAAGCCTTCTTAATTCACTGAAGAATATGACTACCAAAACGCATGTGAAATTAACAAATATACTAGTTATGTACGAATATGGCTACAAATATACTTGGTTATGGTCCAAAAAGATAGTTTAAATATGTACATATAGTTTAACATCACCAACTATAATTATAAATATTATAATAAATAAACTCCTCAAATTATTTTATTAAGATCATTTGTTCAGTGCATTACTAAGTAATAGTCTACGACAAACCCTGTAACTAAATCACACATATTAAATCATCAAAACATAATTTGAACTATTTAACAAAAATATTTCAATGTAAATTTAAGGTTACTTGTACATGCATTTGCACATGTGCCAATATTCTAGTTCCAATGTAAACAACTTTGCACAACCACGTAAATCTTAGAATTGACATCTTTCAATGACATATAATTAGGGACTTGAACAAATACAATTCAAAGTCTGATTAGTAGAGATATGGCTTTATAAAACTTGCTTCTTATCTCTTGAACAAAAAAGGAAAAATACAGTTGAACAAAATGGTAGAAAAGAACCTTAATGAGATGTCCACAAGAATCTGGCATTGACGTTTTAAGGGGATATTCCACTAGCTAGTAACAAAAAGAAAGTTAGCTTCTTGATGATGATGGCACAAACTTACTATCTCAACTATAAAGATATGCAACTCACAATGAAGCAGTCTTCTCCAATTAATGGTGACTTTTCAAGTTGTGCCAATAGTACACCATAATCGACTGCTGTATATGGTGGTGTAACACTGACATAATCAAATGATCCGTCTTCTCCTATGAGGAAAAAATTCTTGTAAGGAGGCTTAACATAAATCAAAAGGAAAACTAGAATCTAAACAGACAACAAACAGAAGAAAATATATAACAAAATAAGATTTTGACTCAACTAAAGGCGATAATGGTAATGGAAACAAAAATATGTATCCAATATATTTGATGAACATACATATGCACCCCACCTAATATCATTATGCCCCTCTCTATAAGAAACTGAACATCCAAATCAATACATGTCAAAAGGTAAGACTTAAAGTTGCCACTAAACCTGCAGATAAGACAATAAGGAAAATGTCTTTACCTGAGAAGAAATCATCAATAAGTTGGGAAAAAAAAGGTCTGTAAATCTCGTAATCGATCAATCTAATAGCAAGAGCAATCAGCTAAGTAAATAAATTATTTATGATGCATAGTACAGTGTACACACAGCTCTCAGATGAGATTTATTCTTGACATAAAGAGAGACCGTCTATCTATATTAAGAATATAATTTATTTCAACAGCCATCAGTATACAATATTGTATATTACTATCCACCTGTGTGGGAGAGCAAGGGAACACACAACACAACTTGTGTGAGGGGGAGTTCATATGGTGAAAATAGATTGGGCAGTTTTTCTTTTGCTATAATAGAACAAACACAATCATTTAATGAGTAGAATAACAATATCCGAGTTTTGTGAATTTTTGAACGATTAATCTCATGTGATTAATGGTTCACAACTGTTATCATTCCAAACTTATGAATTCTTCATACTGAACAGTTAAACCAGCCCTAAAGCTCGAATATCACCTTCCTTTTCTCATAAACAGATCAACAGGCAGCCATAATTCACAGTCCCCAATAGCGAACCAAAAATAGACCGTTAAAGGTCAATTGCATTGTTAAGATAAACTAAGACAAGGTCATAACACGGCCTAAAATATGTGTATAAGCATTCTGATGTTAAATAACTACAAGAATATTGACGGTAAAAAATAAGGACAGATTTGAATGTATTAATGTATACCTCGAGATACTGCCTGTTCCAGGAAATTTTCAACACGGCTAGTGTGTATCGTTGAAACATCAATAAATCCAGTTAGTTCTAAATTTGGCCTCAAGACTTCGGAAACAACCCAAGGATCCATTTCGACAAAGTGCGCCTGAAAACAAATGAACATAGTGAATACAATCATTTTAATTAGTATTGTGTAAATCAAGTTAGATGGAACTAAGAATCATGTTTATCAAACTTTCAGCAATACCATCAGGTTATTCGTAAATTAAGTAATGGGAAGTAAAAAAGCTTTGAGCAAGTTGGATTGAAATCACTTGGTTTCTTCATTTATTCATTGAAACCTCATGACTATATCACTTACAGGAGGTAACATCAGAAATGTTGTTCTCTATCAGAATACCTAGCAAACGAAGTTTCCAAATAAGCAATAGAAGTCCTATACTTGAAAGATTTCACTACAGCTGGAATTGTTTGTCTCTTTCATAACACAAATTGTTTGTAAATGGATTTAAGATAGAACGGCTTTAGATCACCTTTGAAGTTCCATGTCATCCAATATTTTTGTACCTACTAATGCATGTCACTATTTGTAGGTTATATGTGCATACACTGATCTATATGTGCATGCAAGATACAGCGTGAGATTAGACATGGAGGAAAAGTTCGATACTTAACATCTTCTGAAAGGATTCATAATTGTAAGTTTAGAAGAAGAACAACATCCAAAGAACAAGCAAAGTAATAAATTAATGAAGGTAGACTACTTCAACTGATGGAGATATCCACATATTAAAATATATAGAAGCCAAAGGCAAACTGTAGTGTTATATGGATAATCGTAAATAGTACTTAATTGGTGATTAATGTAACCCTCTGAAGATTCCATCAGACATTCAAAATATACCTCAGAACATCCACGGCTTATAGCTTCAATTCCAACTGCTCCAGTGCCACTATACAAGTCTAACCAACGACCTGGCCTAAGAGCAGCAGGACATCCACCAGCCACCTAGATAAGAAAGGTTAATTATAATCAAATTCATGAAAAAATTATCAAAATAAGTATAACACGTTCATCTCATCAATAGTTGTGATATCGTAATAAAAAACCTTTTGACCCATACAAACATTGAAGAATCATAAAGTAGAATATTACCCAGAAACGGAAAAATTGCAAATCGCAAAATACCTTACCTGTAACATATCAAAAGCAGCTCCTCTTACAACTTCCATCATTGGTCGGACATCCCTGTCCTCTGGTGACAATAGCTTTTTCCTGCGAGCTTTTCCTCCTAAAACCTGGTGGGTAAGAAGTACTGTTTAGAAACAAAGCATGATGAGCATAGCAGAAACAACCTTTTAGTAATGAGCGTTACCATATCAGTGATATCAAATAATTACAGTTACACTTTTATCCAACTATAATCACAAAGAACGCACTAGTCAGCTGCACAAACACTTTCGTACGCAGAGCACGGTCAATTGTTAGTTACAAGTAATGCGTTCGTTCCAAACTTAAAGCAAGCAAAGTGTTCCATACATGAGTTGACCTCCATCTATGTCTATTTTGCCTGTTTGGGAAGTTAATTTAGAAAGCTCACCACAAACACAGGGTCCATCTTTCAGACCGTTCTAGACGTTTTCTAGTTTTTGCTTGATTAATTCATGTAAACAACATTCAAAGTCTAGAAATAGTTGTTCCAATAATTGGTGCAGATGAATTTCATCCTTGAACTTGATCCAGAACTCTTGTAACGTTTAACCCTCAAGAAATGGGAAGTGTCGTAAAGCACACAAATAGTAGTAGGTTAGACTTTGCGATTGGCTCAGTGTAGACATTGTGGTGTATACTGCCCTTCCCTAGTAAGACTCTGTAACTCATTTAGCATTCAAACTAGGGATGTGGTACACAGCTCTCGTTACTATAAGCTCTTATAACAAATGGTGTGCATCTCAGTGTAGTCCCTGAACTAAGAAAATGCCTCAGATAATACCAAACTTCTACATGCTAAATGGGCAAAGAGTCCCAGAACTAAGGAAATGACTAGTTTAAATTTTGAAATTGTAAAAATTGGAAGACAATTTGAAATCCTAGCTTACGTCTCAAAACAAATGGTGAAACCAAGAAATAACTACATAAATTTTATTTTAAAACTAGAGTTCAACAAGAATAGACTTTAATAGTTTAATTCTAGCTTAAGAATAGTTTTTTTTTTTTTTTATTACTTTAAAAAGGAAACCAGAACCTTGAGCAATTTGTGCGTGGTACGAGGAGGTCCCCGCTCCTCCACCCGCGGAGGCGCCGCCCGCCCCTTCTCTCTCTTCCTCAGCTTCATCTGCTCTTCTCTCCTCCTCCCCCGCTAGAAATTCACACAAAACCCCTCATTATTATCAACAAAAAAGAATCATAAATTCAACGGATAAATGATACAGAGTTAGGAAGAAATCAAACCCTTTGGCGAGGTTCTGAGATGAATTCTGATGGGTCGAGTCCGTACCTCTCGAGCACCATCCGCTTCTTCTCCTCGCTCGAATCGGAGGAGGAGAGAGGGAGGGAGGATCTCCGGCGAGCGGCGGAGATGGAGGAGGAGGAGGAGGGTTTGGGGGAAGAGGAGAGATGGAGAGGGGAGGAGAAGAGGAGAGAAGAAGCCATTGGAGCTCGGGGATGGGAAAGCTCGGATTATTTTGGAGTGAGATTTGTGTTGGAAATGGGGAGCGAATTGTGTGGGAAGAAACGGGTAGGGTTCGGGTCGGATCTTACGGGATTCATTACGAAACTCTTGTAGCTGTTTCATATGGGATTCATTACGAAACTCTTGTAGATGTTTCATATGGGATTCATTATGAAACTCTCGTCATTCTGTAGGAACACCTTTCATTTTCAATTTATATATACATCATTTTAAAATAGTTTTCATTATAATCAATCACCAGCACCTACTTTTCAGTTAAGTTTTTTCATTAATTGACTCTACCTATCCTCAATTGAGGACCATCTCTCAAATATATTTGGTATTTAATAATTAAATATTATAGTAAAAAAATAGCTTAAAAGTAGGCTCCTGTAGTTGATTGCAACAAAAAATACTTTAAAGATTGTTTATGTATAAATTTAAAATGGCAGGTAATTTTTATAAAATGATCATATATTAAAGGTGGTTTCTATGGGAAAAAAAATTCCAAAGGGTTAACTTTAGAAAACCAGCCCCAACCACTTTTGGGGTGTTGTAGATAACCCCCCGATCTATTTTTATTTCTCTAAACTTTGGGGGTGTTGATAACCCTTGTCAAACTTTTTTATTTCACTAAATACCCTAAACTTTGGGGCGTCTCGCAACCCCCCCCCCCCTCCCCACCCCACCCAAAACAAACAAAAAAAAAGGTTTCAACTCTTCTCAGTGGAATCGTAAGTATAAAATGATAAATAATCAAAATATTGTTAAATTGTTTTCCACAGTTAAGTTTTTAAATCATCCATTTTGATAATTAATAAAATAGTAGGGATAATAAACAGACTTAGCATGTCATTTTAGTGAATCTGTGACTAAAGTGAGAATTGCGGCTCAGTCATGTGCCGGATAGGTCACAAGCCGTGACAGAAACAAAGAGATTCAGGAATCTTTTTATTGTAGGAATATGAAGTTCCAAATATTATAACGTGAGCATAAACCATCTTGTTGTATTGTGCTCTACCCCTTTTCCTCTCCTTTCTTCTCATTATTTAGTTTTCTTATTGTATTGAATAGCTTAATGTGCAATGATCTATAATGTGTGTAATTTTCATGTTTTGCTTTCATTTCATTAGATAGATAGATAGATTAGATAGATAGATAGATAGATAGATAGATTGATTGATTCATAAATAGTAGCTTGTATTGAACATGTTGTAATTCTCTATCATGATTGAAATGACAATTGAAATGAAATTAAGAGATATTCACCCAAACGAAAAATCACTAGTTTGAGTATTAGATCTAAACTTTATCCTACGGAAGCAAATTAGAGAAAATTGTGGTTCTTTCATAGTTTATTATGGAAAATAAATTAGAACTTTACCCTAAGAAAAGATTCTTGAGGGCAATGACAGAGGCAGGGGAAGGTCACGGGTGGCCATGTGCCGCCCGCTACTCCTCCGCCCTCACCCCCCCAAACCCCGGCTTCATATTAGTCCCTCAAATCTTTCATATTTGAAATTATCCCCCAAAGCTTTCATATCCCTCCTTTTATATACAATGAAAAATTGGCAGTATTCCTAAAAACATAAAAACCTGACACGTGTCATTCTTAAAATCACAAAAAATTTGTTATATGTCATAGCGTAAATAGCCACATTTCCCTCTATCCTATCACAAGATGACAAGTAGGTACCTAATCTTATTTTCAGCTCAGAATGATCAACAAATTAAAACTATCCATAAGTAAAAATTCTTATAATCAAATATTTGGTAATCATAATCAATTATAACTATTCATAACTAAAAAATCTAATATAAAAATTAAAGAAAAAACTCATGTAGAGAGCCTCTCTTTTTAAAAATCATGTATGAAAAATTGTACACACATTTCAAATTAAAGTTAAATAGAATTCTTAAAATTACAAAGCAACCCTTGAGAAAACATAAATTACAAAGAACCTCCTAAAAATTGAAAACTTACAAATAGCCGTATAAACAAACACAAACAATCACATGAAAAATCTTGAAATTACCTAGAAGATCAGAAATCACAAACAAATCCTAAAATTTTTGAAATTGATGAAAAGCCCAAATATTTTTTGAAAATTGCAAATGAACTTTTACAATAAAAATACTCTTAAAAAGTTAAAAATTACCAACAAATCCATGAAGAGTCCAAAAACTATGAACAACCTCTTTAAATTTGAAATTACAAAATAAAGCTAAAAAACAAAAAAAAAAATATTACTAGACCCCTAAGAATCTAAAAATTACAAATAATCCCTTTAAAATTCCAAAATTTCAAACAACCTTTTAAATAAATCTAAAAATTGCAAAAATCTCGTACAATTTAAAAATTGCAAACAACGCCATGAGAAATATGAAAATTATAAATAACTCACTGGATCCAAAAATTACTAATAACCTCTTGCAAAGTCTAAAAATTATAAACAGACCCCTCAAAAAATGTCATAAATAACAAGCAAGCATTATTTGGGTTTTCTGCCAAAATTTATTGGGGCTTAAGACACAAAAATCTTATTGGGGGTTTCTGCTAAAATTAACCAAAATGACTAATGTCAAAATATTAAAAGATTCGAGGGACTAATTTAAATATGCAGATGTTGGGGAGTAATTTAAAAACACTAAATGATTCGGGGGGCTGAGTGCAAAATACCAAGCCTTGGGAATATTTTCAAAATATCAAAGATTTAGGGGTTAATATTGGAATAGCTCTAAATTACAATAGTGATATTGCTACAACTACGCAGCTACGAAGAAGAAAGAAGTTATGAGCTAAGTTGCTGTTAGCAAAATATAGTGCAATTTTTGTGGTAAGAATTTACATTATCTACCATTACTACACCAACAAGTAATTTTCGAAGCATCGAGCTTTCAGTTTTGTGAGTTAATAACCTTAATTAATCCTGCCTTATTTAATTTTTACCGTCTATTCGCGTTTTTTTATGAACTAAAAAAATCTATCACATTTTTCATTTTGTTGAATTGAGCCCTTCAAGCGGTGTTGTGATAATTTTGATATTCATAAGCAAAAGATTATAATGGTTTCATATTTTACTCACGATTTAATCCCTTAATGAATATTGATTGTTGGTATACGCAATTTGTCTAGTCATATACATAAGAATAAGTGAAAAAAAAAACATACATGCATGCAAAGATACCACAACCACCTGGGCATAAAATACTTGTTTGAAGTTAGTACCCAAATCTTTCACACATGAAACTAGTCCTCCAAATCTTTATATTTTGCAATTAGTCCCCCAAATCTTTGAAGTATCTCAGATTATTATTATTATATTTACTATCCAAATTATTAACTATAGTTGGGTAGTGAGTGGTTAATCATGGAATGGTAGTTACCAAATCAACGAAAATCACCATCAAGATTCACCAAAATTAGGCTCAAATCCAAAGTTTCTAAGTCTAATATTACATAATTTTTTTCTAAGTCTAATATTACATAATTTTTTTCATGTAGTTTTCTTTGCATTTCAAGTATAAAAGGTAAATCAGGTTTCAATTTCCATGTACTTTTGCATTTAATAGTAGAAATGGAAATGAGGTTTATACATTTATGTGGATTTTACAATTTTGTGATGTAATTGTGATATGAGGTTCCTCCATTTTTATAAAGTATTAAATTAAGAAATAAATATGTAAAATACATTTTCTGTGTTCATTCCTGCAAATATTTTATAAATGTGATAGTTCAATTGATTCATTTCTTCTTAATATTATTTGAAATAAGTTTAATCATATAACTTATAGTGTATTGCTAATTTATCAAATCTTCAAAAAGATTATAATTTGTAGTTTGTGTTTATGAAAATAAACCAATTGCAATTGATACATTTAAGAACAAAAGATACTTTAAAAGATTGACGTATGTTGATTCAACGATGAGTGCATATATCAAAATGTTTAAAGTATTCATGATTTTTTAAAACTTTTACTTTATAGATTTTTCTTTCATTTATTTGCATATATGAAATTTAATTATACATTGTCATATTTGATTGCTTTTTGATTGATACGTAGTATAATAGTTATGTTTTGACCTCCCCTTCCTCCCCAAAAAGAAAATAGAAAAAAAAAATCCTTGGTCAGCAACTGCTTAAGGGCTTTGACAAAGATGGACTATTTCAAACAAAATAATTAACGACTTCAATATATATATATATACCTTATAAACATGAATAAGAGAACATCCCATTGTAAGCGTTGAAAATTGCATGTAAGTCCCTGAACATGACTCATGAATAAGAGAACATCCCTTTGTAAGTATAAAATGATAAATAATCAAAATATTGTTAAATTGTTTTCCACAGTTAAGTTTTTAAATCATCCATTTTGA
>JBAKGM010000365.1:13464618-13477126 GCA_037177215.1 Asparagus racemosus | reverse complement strand
TGGCCAGCACAGCGCAATTAATTGTGATGTTGACTTGTTGTTGGCGCAGGGCTCAAGGCCAACCATTACAGCAGGAACAATGTAGCATCTTTGAGGTACTGTAGACTATTACTGTAGCAATCGTCCGAGCGTACTCTAGCAGACGAGTCGGTCTGCTGTAGCAGGACGACTTATTAAGTCGGCCGGTACTGTAGCAGGGGGGTTGGTTAAATGCAGCAAAACGATACTGTAGCAGTTGGTCAGCCTGTAGCAGACGGCACTGTAGCAGTCAGCCGAGACTGTAGCGAGGGGTCGGTCTACTGTAGCAGAACGAACTAGAAAGTCATTTGTACTGTAGCAGATGATACTATAGCAGTCGACCGAGGCACTGTAGCAAAGAGTCGGCCTACCGTAGCGGGACGACCAACAACTACTTTCGCGTCGGCTGGTACTGTAGCAGCTGATACTGTAGCAGTCGGCCGAGATACTATAATAAAGAGTCGGCCTACCGTAGCGGGACGACCAACAACGCCTTTCACGTCGGCCGATACTATAGCAGCCGAACTGTAGCAGTCGGCCGAGATACTGTAGCAAAGAGTCAGCCTACCGTAGCGAAATGACCAACAACGTCTTTCGCGTCGGCCGGTACTGTAGCAGCCGATACTATAGCAGTCATCCGAGGTACTCTAGCGCAGAGTGTCAAATACTTAGAGAATGTCGGTTGAGACCGTCTTTCGGTCTTAAATTCGCATGTGAGGTGGCACCCATTAATTTTCATATAGAGATTAAACAAAAATCTTTTTGGGGTACCAACAGTTTCCAAACGCATGGTGTTTTATTTTTTACAAAAACACCATGGAAACAAGCAAAATACCACGGTATCCAAACGGAGCCTAAGTTAAGAGAGAGAAGTGTTTTTCTTAGCAAAAAGACTATGGCCCTGTTTGGTAAAGGTTTGAGAAGGGACAAGGAAAATAGCCAAACTAGTTAAACAATTTCAAATAATGAGGGACTAAGTTAATCCGTTAAAACTATATTAATACTTTGCTCCTCTGGATGTATGGAAAGAGAGGCTTATCAGATGTTTTGTGTAAACGGAGAGTATTCGTTAATCCATCTCAAGAGGTGGATCAGCAACACCTCATTTCAAGGGGATAAAATCCTCTTAACCCCTCTGGACGGATTCTCTTGACCCTTTTGTCAATCTTGTTTTCGGAAAACAAGACAGATCAATCCCATTTGCTCTATGCACACAGTTTCTGCCTTTGACAAGTTAATGACAGGTTAAGTCATCTAAGAACATTTCCTTGTTGCTGGCAAGAGAAAATAAGTATGAGAGAGAGGATACTGATGAATCATTTAACATAATACTGCAGGCTTTGTGCTGAAATTCAAATGACTTTACCTTCACATATTCTGCAGCCTGTGATGTATCTGTACCACTGGCAGGAGGAGAGGTTTCTAGCTCGAACTCTAAATCACTATCATCATCCTGAAATAGCATCTAATTAAGCAATGTTATTTCATTGATATGAATGCACCACAAAGGATAACTCTATAAATGAGATAAACAATCATGTCATCCATTATGTTGGCTTCAAACATCTTAGAATATATCATTATTGCAGTTTGCAGTAGGTATAACTAAGATTCCTGACAAAATAATTATCAAAATGGAATATACATACTACAAAAACAGTATTCAAGTTGATGATCAATTGCAACAAACTTGTAAATAATAGAAACGATAGAATATCACTAGATTTATTGCAAAACTTTATTGAAATTACTATAGAAATTCATTTTGGTATCTCATACAAGGTATATCGAGGAATATAAATATCACTATGGGAAGTTAAAATTTTGTAATTGGTGTGTGGTAGCAAGCTGGGGGAAGGGAGGACAAGGATCAAGTCAACCAGTTATCAGCATGTTGGTCTTTTTCAAGTAAAACCACATATTGCTTGGTTGAGTGCAATTCTACCACAGTGGTAAATGAACTACTAGATATCATGGAACATTTTTGCTTCATATTAAGGCTTCAACTATTAAGGGGTTGTTTGGTTGACAGGAAGTACAGCATCAAAGGCATGGGCGGAGCTAGGTATAAGTTTTGGAGGCCTTTGCCCGCAACCCCCCCCCCCCCCAAAAAAAAAAACTTTTGTAATCTGCATATATGTATGGTAGTTATGATTGACAATTTATATATTCATACAGATACATTGGTTAGCCTTCTTACAAATTAGCTTAATTGCACTTAAATACCCTACAGGTTCCGCTACTTTGTACTTAGATACCCTCACTTGTTTCCGGCAGCACTTTATATATACACCCCAAAGTTTTTAAAATTTGCATTTTAATACCCTAAGTTATGCAAATGGGAGAATTTCCTCCTGAAAATTCTCAATGTGACACTCTCATGCTAATTTTAGAACTTTTTCACCATTAATTTTGTTGAATCTAATGTTAAACCTATCGTAAATCTATTTTAAAACAGTATTTTAATAGTTTTAACAGTAAATTTAACAAATATTAAGATTTAAATTGCTATAAATATAGCATGTGAGTGTCACATGACAATTTTTGGCGGTGGGGGGAAATTCTCATGTTTGCATTACTGAGGGTATTAAAATGCAAGTTTTAAAAAACTTTAGGGTGTATAAGTGTTGTAAAAAAACAAGTGAGTGTATATAAGTGCAAACTAGGAGAAACTATAGGGTACTTAATTGCAACAAATCCTAAAAATATCTTAAAAATAATTGAGCTAACAAATTATTGCCAATATATACTCATGTATCTTGGACTCTTGGCCTCCCCAAGATAGAATTCCTGGCTCGGCCCCTGTTCAAAGGCAAGTATCTCAATCAGATTTGTATTTCCATATTGGTTTGCTAAATTGTACTTGGGAAAGGTAAGCACATTTACATTTTGTAAAAAAAAGCTACAGCAAATTCTCTAGCCAATTTGAAGGGAGAAAAAGCTGCAGCTTTGCAAAAGATAATAAACAAATAAAAAATCAATGTCACCTCATCAAATAACAGTTTTCTAATTCAATCTAGCAGTTTTTGCGCCACTTGGTTTTAACCAAACACCGGATTTGTGCAGGAAATAAATTTTCCACACTAAGCTTGCAAATAATCCAAACTATGGATTTGAAGTTGAGATATGTTGCTGCAAATTTAGCAGCAATCCATTTTTGCATCAAACCAAACTGCCCTTAAGAAGAGATTTCCTTCTTGCAAATGCTCAAAAGACTAATATACGCCCATAGATAATGATTGGATCATAAAAGAGTAAATTGGAATGTTAAACAATCAACTGCTTTTTAATGTGATATTTGGGCTTCTTCAATATGCAAATAAAGTTAGCAACAGGATGATTAGTTGGCCTGGCAAACTTTGTGCAGATACATCTGTTTTCTTGAAAGTTTTAAAATTCATGAGTAGTCTCCTCTCAAAACTATCGTCTCAAAGATAATTACTAATTTGTTGCTGACTTCCAACACAGATTTTTGCATACCTAAAAAACAGACTTAAAAAGAGATGAGGTTGTCATAGTTTAAGAAAATCTGTTAAACCTGCACAAATTTAAGAACGGAAAACAGTCAAACAAAAACAGACCCTCAGAGACAAAGAACTTTGGATGAAAAACTACAAAACAAAGTACGGAGAATCTGTTAAACTTGCAAAAACAGTTCAGGAAAAGGATTGTCAACATAATGCATTTCAAAATTCCAGAAAGAGTATATATACAATTTGTATCCAGAGAAAAACCAACCATTGGTTCAGCACCATCTATTTCTTCCAACAATGGTTCACGGTAAGCTAGATGGCGCCACAGCAACTGATATTCTCGTGGGTTAGAGATTCCAGAAGATGATCTTTCAACAATTGTTTTCCAATCAAAATTTGCATCTGCAGCAGACTGAGCAACCTCTTGAAGGAGAGTAAGTATCATTGTCGCATTGTACCTGAATAAGATAATAATTGTAAAAAAGAATCATAGTAAATGTAAATCCCCAAAGTTTCTATCCATTAAATAAATAAATAAATAATCTATGAATGAGATATCATCCACACTATGTCTAAAGCGATATATCAAAGCACACTTGATAAGTATAGTTCTGCAATGCTTTTACTTGGTAATTCATTGGAAAATTTAAACTTAGTTAAACAAATTTAAACTTTTTTAGTTTCATTTTTTCTGAGAAAGTAGGGTTATTTGCACTAAAATACACCCAAATTTTACACTATTTTAAACTCTAATCCCATGAAGTTTCCCCCCAAATATACACCAAAATAAAAAAAAAGTTGAAGTTTGATGCCCTAAAACGATTAGTGGGAGTACGATTTTTTATATTAATACTTGGGAAAATTGTGTCAAGGCCCCAAAAAAACCTCATGTGGCCTAGCCCCATAGACTTTTCCACATGTTGCTTAGCCCCAAAAGACCCAACAAAATGTGGCCCAGCCCCAAAAACCCATATGTATTTGTGATCTTCCAAAAAACTACCCTCCTTTTCTTCTTCTTTTCTCTGTCTTTCTCATTTTCTCATGGACTCCATAACTGCTCCTTCCTCCTCTCCCCTAACCCTACCTTCCTCCTCTCTCTCCCTCTTACTCCTCTTGCCCTCGACCCCGCTGTCTCCCTCTCCTGCTTCCCTCTTCGCCACCACCGAGCGTACCCTCCAACCCTGTCATCTCAAGCAAGCGTTGAGAAGGCTTAGAGAATGAGGAGAGGCGGTCGGCAAGATAGATGTAGAGAAGCATGGAGAAGAAGTAGGAAAGAATGAAAGAGAGGTCGAGCTCATCAAGCCAGTGATATCCATGGTGATGGGAGGTAAAGGGAGATCGGGAGGGGGTATAGATGTATTTGTTGATGAAGGTTAGGGTTAGGGCTCGTATCTAGTGGGTAATGAAGGAGGATGAGAATAATGAAGATTTTGGGACATATATGTTGTTTGTCGAAATGCTTAAGAGGTGGATGAGTTGGCTTGCGGGTTAAAATGATATTAGTTAGGCTAAAAATTTATGAATGCCTATAGAGCCTTTGATGAAATGCCAAAGAGAGGTGTGGTTTCTTGGAATGTGATAATAACATATCATGTACAAAGGAAATATTATAGAGATATTAAATTGTGAATGTAAGACTAATCAAACTGTGAAATACTTGCTATATTAGCTGTAAGAATGTAAGACTAATCAATATAAAGTATATATTTACCATACGTTGGCTATTTCTTTTTCCTGTTAACTAGCTCAGTTTGCTGTTAAATTTCACCTGAAACTGTTAACTTTCATTAAAAGTTATTAATTCTGTGTGTTACGTGTTAAGTATAAATGGTATCAACAATAAATGCATCAAACTAATAGTAAAAAGAATCTAATTGGTGATTAGTGTGGATTGTTATGCAGAATTATACTTTTGATAGAGCAATATACGTTTCAAGACTTTGTAGCACATTGTGGAAGAATTTTGTAGGATTTAAGAATGTAAGACTAGCCAAACTGTGAAATACTTGCTATATCAACTGTAAGAATGTAAAACTAATCAATATAAAGTACATATTTACTATATGTTGGCTATTTCTTTTTCCTGTTAACTATCTCAGTTTACTGTTAACTTTCACCCGAAACTGTTAACTTTTAGATTTTCTTGTTAACTTCCATTGAAGGCTGTTGACTCTGGATGTTACCTGTTAAGTATAAATGGTATCAACAATAAACATATCAAACTGATAGCAAAAATAATCTAATTGGTGATTAGTGTGGATTGCTATACAGAACTATACCTTTGATAGAGCAATATAGGTTTTTAGGACTTTTGTAGCACATTGTGAAAAATTTTTGTAGGCTTTAAGAATGTATGACTAATCAAACTGTGAAATACTTGCTATATCAACTGTAAACATGTAAGACTAATCAATATAAAGTACATGTTTACTATATGTTGGTTATTTCTTTTTCTTGTTAACTACCTCAGTCTGTTGTTAACTTCACGTGAAACTGTTAACGTTTGGATTTTCCTGTTAACTTTCACTGAAAGTTCGTGTAATTTTGATGCTTATATACACACATCTACGCGATAATATCTCTTTAACATTCCAATAAACTACATTTCTCTTTGGCATTTCATCAAACACTCTATAAGCATTCATAAAATTTTAACCCAACTAATATCATTTTAACCTGCAAGCCAACTCATCCATCTCACAAGCATTTTGACAAACAACACATATGTCTCAAATTCCTCATTATCTTCCTCCTCATTCATTACCCACTATATACGAGCTCTAACCCTAACCTTCATCTCCTACCGCCTTCTACATCTCTTGCAGACCACAATCCGTTACCAAATTCATCCATACCCCCTTCTGATCTCCATTTATCTCCCATCACCATGGATCTCACTGGCTCGATGAGCTCAACCTCTCCTTCCTTCTCTCCTACTTCTTCTCCATGCTTCTCTCCATCCATCTTGCCAACCACCTCTCCTCATTCTCTAAGCCTTCTCAACGCTTGGCTAAGATGACTGGACTAGAGGGTATGCTCAGTGGTGGCGAAGGGGGAGGTGGGAGAGGGAGACAACGGGGTCGAGAGCAAGAGGAGTAAGAGGGGGGGAGAGAGAGAGAGAGAGAGAGAGAGAGAGAGAGAGAGAGAGAGAGAGGAGGAGGAGGAGGAGGAATGTAGGATTAGGGAGAGGTGGAGAGGAGAAGAGAATGAAGGAGCAGTTATAATCTCCATGAGAAAAAGAGAAAGACAGAGAGAAGAAGAAGAAGAAAGGGAAGGGTAGTTTTGAAATTTTTTGGGTTACTTTTTAGGAGAGTACGAAAAAGGGCCGAATCACAAAAGCCCTTGGTATTTAGGGCTTATATATAAGTGAATTAATACGGGGTGAGGAGCACATGAAGTTCTTTATTTTGGAGCATTGACACAATTTTTCCTTTTATAAATTATCTAAGAAAAAACAAAAAAGAAATAATAAAATGAAAAACCTTAAAAACATGAAGAAGAAAAGAAGGAGAGATTGTGTCGGCCCCCACCTGCCTTATTTCTTCTCCAAATTATTCTACTTGTAAACACTGAAACACATGTCACATCCCTTTCCTTGCCACATCGTAACCCCTAAACTACAACCACTCAACCGCTTTTTCCAGAGTGTTCATGGCTCGATTCGGGTAGGTTTTTAAGACACTTCTGGCCTACACTCAAATAAAGGTTTGGTTTTTTATTCACAAACCACAAAGTAATTGCTTTTATTAAAATTTTAAAAAAAAACCTACAAAGTAAATGCTAGTCACGTTTGAATAAATTTAAGGGTTAATTATGTTAGACCCCCTTTATTATCACCTAATTGCGGTTTGACCCATGTACTTCTATTATTGGAAATAGACCTTTTGGATTCACAACTTCGTCAGTTTCATGTTATGATTTGGCGTCATAAACTGAAACATATGAGCTCCATAAAACGAATTTCTTAATACAAACTTGCATAATGATAATTACTTACAACTAATTTAACCGGGAGAACTAACAAAGTTGAGAATCTAGGGGGTCTATCTGCAACAATAGAAATATAGGGTGTCTGTTTGCAATTTGAAGATTGGACAAATTAAGGGTAAATTTAAATGCAAACTCAATAAGATAACTAGACGTTAGCGCTTCGAAAAATTTACCCCAGTTGATCGAAGGAAACAATTTTTGAAGCCCATTTGCCTATTTAGAAAAGAAAGAAAAACTAAAAAAAGAAAAACTTGTAGCCTGCACAGTAATTAATACAGTTCTGATTTCTACGCTTGTAGGATATAAATAGTAAATACATATAAAGCACATTAAGACATAATTAAACTTACATTTAATGGGCAAGATTCTGGTTTAACCCTCAACTCTCTAAGCAAAGAATTAAAAACAGAAGTGCTCATGGCCCATCCATGTGCTATAGTAATTAGTTGTGATTATAAAGCCCTTGAGGAAAAGAATGCATCAATGATCTCTGATTCTCTATCTTCTTTTGTTCAGACGCCCATTCCTCTTGAGTTAATAGGGTTTCAATTTTTATTACTTCCCTCTAAAGACCATGTCCTATTTAAGCTAGAGAACTTGATTAGGTGTAGAAAAGATGTAGACTAACTTCATTCGTGGGAGAGATCACTTTGTCAAGAGTCAACAACCCCATGTTAGGTAATTACCAAGGCTTTTTTTTTTTTATCATGTAGATGTCCAACCAAATAAGAGAAATTCGAAAATATCAATAACATATCTAGTCAATGGTTAATAACTAATCCATTTAATAAGGTCATCACTCACAATAAAGATAGTTATGATTAGACATAATAAGATAGTTATGACAGATAAGACATAATAGGATAGTTATGATAAGACATAATGCATTGGGAAAAGAATAGCGACACTGATGACTGTACTCAAGAGTTATACTATTCTTGTACCACTACACACAAAAAAAGCGATCTTTTCTTGTAGATTGTAAAGAAGAATTATGAGTTCCTATGGACCCACTTCTTTGTGTTTAGTAGTACAAAAGTAACACAACTCATGTTGTAAACTTTGATAATTTCCTTGAGAAAAGATATCCATCTTGCCCGTAATGTTGTATACTTAATATATTTGATAGGAAGAACGATAGCTAGCTATTTGGAAGGGCTCAACCATGGGAGCCAGTGGACTAAACTGACCTAGGTCATGAGTCATGACCTTAAATAGAGGTTGGAAGCGAAATTATTCCAAAAGCTTATAAACTATTAAATATTGAACCTGACTCTTATCTAAATCTATCGCTCTTAATTTCTTTATTTTTCCATTATAGAATTATACTCAACACTATCACTTGGGAATGGAAATTAGAAAGCTTAAATCTAACATTTCCAAGAAGAAATTTCATTTATTTTTATTTATTTGTGATCCATCATATATTTGTCCACAAACTTTCACACATAACTCTTGTGATAAATTTGGGCACCTACTCAAATGGTGCCAATAAATTTTAGCACATGCAACCCAATAAATCATGCATGAGCTTATTAAAGGAAAATCTAGTAAAGTGACTTTTTCCGTCAAAGAGAAATATTATTTGTTGACAAAACAAAAAAACTTGATGAGACCTTTAATTATATGGTTGAACTTTATAAGAATTCTATACAAAAGATATCAATGTAGAGTCCAACCAGATGCATTATGTTCAAATAAATGTGGTGATTGGAACCATTTGATGTGTCACATGATATGTTTGGCACTTAGGGTGGGGCTTTAATTAAAGCCTGCATTTTTTGTGATTGAATTGTCCACGTACATATTTTGTTTTATCTCCACATTGTCTTAGTTTGCAAATAGTGCTGAATAAAACTTTATGGTGCACGTAGTTTTTTGCCATCCCTGCTGTGAAATTAAGTTTCTCATCCTCATGCTTTGAATTTCTTAGTACTATCTTGCATCTAGTCAAGTTCAATGTGCAACTTTAGTCTAACAAAAAAGATGGACTTTAGTCCTAATTATATTATGCACAAATAGGTAGATGGGCTTACGGTTACATATGTTTTGACTAATAATTCATTTAATGATATTTATCAATTTGGATGTCCACGTAAATTAGCTAGCCTAGTTCACTCCCATTCATAGACCTTTGCAATCCAATAAATTGGTACCAAAAGAAATGATTCGACGAGTTAATTAGTATAGTTTAAAGTTCTCTTGGGTGCATTTGCTTCGCACTGAGAATGACTCGATTTGTTTGTGAAGTATTAAAGAGATGAGATTTAGTGTTGCTCCACAATATTATTTAAGGAGATGATTTTTCAATTGTTAAAAGCAAAATAACGGAATTCGTAATAAAAGTTGGAAAACTAAGTAAAATAGCCCAGAATCAAGGCCACGTGCCTCCAATGACTTGTTGTAAAAGAGAAGATTTGGAGTTCTAGTTTGTTCCCAAATTCTTGACATAATGACTAAAATAATACGTACACTTCTATTGAGCAAAAAGAAAAAGAACAACTTACTTCAGAAAATCCTCTCTAGAGCCTAGTTAAGCACTTGAAATATTATACAAAAATAGGAGAAAATTAGCAATGCCGTCATTATGAAGGCACCCATAGCATGCATAGTTGTGTTGTGAGTGAATTCTAAACAAATATCAATTTGGAGTGATTGGAGTTCATAATTGAGAATGGGGGAAAAAAACCCAAGGCTGTCCTTGGTTCTCCCCTTTTCTCCTGGTACAGAAAATTGTAAAATAAGCAAGGAGACTGCAATTAGTATTTAATACTTATTTTAAAGTTAATAATTGTACTGATATAATTAGTCTTATTATATCTGTATTTAATACTTATTTTAAAGTTGATTATTGTACTGATATAATTAGTCTTATTAAATTGATAATGGTTTAGGGATTACATTGATAGTGATTATAGTGATATTGTATACTAATTGCAGTCATTCATAATTGACAAATAAACTACTTCTCCCTATATAATATTCTACAGAGAGCACCCATATAGGAAATTCCTTTTCCCTTTCTCTTGGCCTCATGGTAGACTGAGGCAAAATCCTTTTGATGATATAGTAGCACATGGGCATGGGCTCGAGCTGCCCTGCACAAGGTATACAATTGGAAAAAGTTGATCAACTACCCCCCTTAAAAAGGTGATGGGTGGAAAAAATGTTTAAGTCTTTCCCTCTCCCTCCCATTCAAAATCAAAAGGGTCAATTGCGCACTGACCCCTGTAGAATCTCCCAATTACGAATAGGTCCCCTGTAGTTCTATTTTGCAAAAAGAGCTTAGAGTAATTTTTTTGACTATTAAAATCGTTCTAAAATATTTGAGGAGGTGGATAGACCCTCACTTGCTTTTGTTTAAAATTTTTAAAAGAGTCGAAAAAATTTCACTAGTGGGGCCCCGCAGGGGGGGGGGGGGGGTATTCGCGCCTGAGATAAATACTATAGGGGTCTATTTGCCACAAGTAAAACTACATAGGGTCTATTTGCAATTAACCCAAATCCAAACGTAGGCAACTCCCTCTACCACTGCCATTGCTCTCTCTTAAAAGATCAAGCCTTGACAACTGTTCAATATGTATATAATTGATGGCCAACATACATATGAGAGGAAAAGACCATGGTCCCCGTTATTCATTTCAAAGCATGAAGGGAAATGAATATGGTTCTAATTCCGAATGCATACAAACCTCATCAAGAGAGGAGAGCGAACTGGTCAAAAGATTATGTGGTCCTATATATACCTCACTGATTTTGAATAAAGAAGATAACCATTGATTGAGTTATGGTGATAAGCTTCTCTCATTCGTATGCTCTTCTCTTCAACAGGAGAATATGCAATGAAAGATGTTAATGAAAGGTTGGAGATATGGAAAACCATTAATTGGAGATACAGCTCCTACACTATATATGAGGGTTTAGCCACTTACACTCCTTAAACCATTTTATTGCCACTTATACTCCGTAATTAAAATGCAGACAATGTTTCTTTTTCTCCCTCAAATTTAGTACATAATTTAGTCTTTTTTAACTAAGGCAAACACTAATTTATTGTCACATGATTTTAACATGACATCGCAACTTGACGGAAGAAATAATTTCATCTAGAATCAGTGTTAATAAAATAATTAGGGATACAAGTAGTTATAACCTCAAGAGTATAAAAGATGTATTTACAATTAACTCATATAAAGTGAAGAAGGAAATTTAACAAAAAAATTATAACAACAATCGAATAGAAAGGACTATTAAATACTTAATAGACAGTATTGTCCATTTGCAAATTAATGAAAACGGCTTTAGGGTTTTTTTTGCTTATACACCCAAAGTTGTATCCCCGTTTACCTTAAAATCCACATACATAGTTCTATATGTTCTCCTATACCAAACATACAAAATTTACTTACCTTTAAACCCAAAATGTATAGCTAACATAGGAAAGGATATATGCAGTTGTACACTCTACAAGTATACATCTATGCACCCAATAGTATGCACTAATACATCCTAGAGTATGTCGTTATATACTCTAGTATGTAACGATCACGCTTTATTATAGGTAATTATACACTTTGTAGTCTATACTTTGGATTTAAAAGGAAAGTAAACTAGAAGTTTCGGGTGTGTGAGAACGTATTGAACTAAGTGGGTTTTAAAGTTAATGAGGGTAAAACTTTGGGTTTGTTAGTACAACTCACTTTTCTAATCATCAGATGCACTTGCATGTACCAAAAAAAAAAATATCCTAAGTGAGGAGGAGATGAAATAGCTATGCTTAATGATCTCCTTTGTTTTATGGCCATTGGTCCAAGGGTACTTGTTGCGTAGAGACATGGCAAGCGCGCAAATTGTTAGGAACAACAGCACATGTTTGTAGATGGGGAGTTTACCGTGTCAGTGCCATTTGTGTGCATATCCATCTATATTCAACCAAAATATAGGAGAGAGGTTCAGTTGACTAACTAGGAAATAAATGTTACCACATGCCATCATCTCTGTAAGTTTGCCTAAAGACACATCATTAC
>JBAKGM010000365.1:13434240-13463806 GCA_037177215.1 Asparagus racemosus | reverse complement strand
TAGTTTTTCATTCTCCTTATTTCTTAATCTTGACTTAAGTTTTGGATCAATATTTTGCAGGGGCTTGAGATTTTTTTTATGTGTTCGGTTGAGTTGGAAATTTCTGCCCAATTGGCACGCCCGTGCTGAATTTGGCACGCCCGTGCAAGTCATTGGTAAAGTCCCTGCTCAGTTGGCACGCTCGTGCCGATTTTGGCACGCCCGTGCAAGTCATTGGTAAAGTCCATGCTCAGTTGGCACGCCCGTGCCGATTTTGGCACGCCCGTGCCAATGAAAACCCTAACCCAAATTGCTCAGCCCCCATTCATCTCCTTCCTCTTCTTCATCTTCTTCAACTCATCAGCCCCTCCCCCACCTACCCCTCCACCACCAGCAACTCTCCACCACCAGCCCAGCCCCCTCCTCCCCCCATCCCCCTACCCGACCTCACCCCCATCCCCCTACCTAGCCCCCTACCCACCCCTAGCCCCCATACCCGAGGTTGACATAAGTGAAGTTTCAAACGTATAGTGGTCTATGACATGTATAGGCGAACTTTCAAACAAATAGAAGACGGTAGCATGTGGTAACCTTTAACGTGTGCTATAAAGAGGAGCAGAGCATGTCAGAAATCTTCCGAGGGGCTATCTTGTTAATTATTATTTATCTTTTACCACGGCGAAGAAAATGATGTCTGATGTTTCTTTTAAAAGCTTTTATGAAAATCAAACGCAGTATCTATCATGCTCTCTTTCCAGCGGCATGAACTTTACAATGCATGTTTCTTAGTATGTGAATATTAGATGGCAGCTCGTTTCTCCTTTCAAATGGTTGAGGAAACTCCTACCACATTCTTCATAGAACTCTTTGAACTTGGGATCTTATCATAAATCGCCTCACTTTTCAACTGTCCTAGCTAGTATTTTACCTCTTACGTACATGTTTCATTCAAGGCTTTTTAAGCATCCCGTCACTACGAGGTGGGGATGTATAGTTAGATGAAATATCCAGTGATCATTGGTCATTGTATTTAATCGCGCATTAGAGAGATGACAGGAATTGGAGGCACAAAACTGTGGGGCTATTAATCCAATGATGTAGATTTTTCGGTACATAATTAATATAATGGATCATAACTACTAATACTTTCTCATGAAGTTGGATACACAATCTGAAAACAACCAATCATACACCAACTCTCATAATTATATCCTTAAAAAGGATTAACTAAAAAAAATTTAGCACACCATTAATGCAATGGATCAGGAACACTAAATAGTTTCTTGTGAAGTCATGTCCTTCACGCAATCCTAAAGCAACCAAATCTCATACTCATACACCAACTCTCGTAATTATATCCTTAAAGAGGTTTGAGTAAAATTCATTTTAGTATCGTACCATTAATGCAATGAACCATAACTACTCGATGCTTTTACATAAAGTTGGATTCTACACACAGTCCTCAAACAACCAATCTCATGCCCCAATCCTTAATGAGGCCTAATGTCTTTATCTAGCATCGCAACGCCTCCTCACTCTCTGTCATGTCCTTTTTCCAAGCGTCCCCATGCTCACGCATAACAGGATAAGTCCATATATTCTGCGGTTGAGGAGAGGGCTATCTCATGTTTGGTACTGAACCTATCATTCAGACATGAACAAGAGAAAAGATCCAACCCTAAAAGATGTGAAGGCAAAAAAGGTTCAAATTTGTTTGGTTACATTATGAATGGTAGATCCATGCAGGATCACTTCTTACAATACCTGTACTAATTTAATGCCTACCCACCTCCTGTAATTCTTAAGGTAGTTTACAACATCTACTCCTTTTGACAAAGCCTAAATAGTGAGTTCACTTACAGTAATTACATTGATGATAAAAGAAAATGATATGCTTAACTACAAAGCCCTAGCTATTATATATGCGAGGACAGGAAAGACTGTAAATAAGGTCCACGGATGACATTATTTTTCGGTCAGGTTTTAAACTCACATACAGATCACTTGACAGTGTTTTTGACAAATGACTGATGATGATCATCATATGATTCTCACATAAGCTTAACCATTAACGAGGAAAAATAATTTTGCAGAATCAGAGGTGCTTTAACTGATAAAAATAGAACTACAGTGACCAAACAAATGTCTATACTCTTACGACTTGTTCAGCATTTAACGCTTATGTCAGCTTACTAGAAAAAAACCTAGGCCAAGACTTAAATCTTGTTTAGTAAAAACTAAGTCAGGATTATTCCACCCTCTCCCTACAGGCCAGAACTAACTTAGTTAAGGTCAAAACAGGTTTAGGAGGGAATTGCAAAAACTACTCTGATAATACAAAAAATGCATCCACGAATAACCCAAAGGCAAAAAAAAAAAAAAGAGAGACTCCACATTCATGATAGATAAATCAATAGATACAACTGCTGCCTCCGTCCCACCATTACCATCCATGGGCAACACTCTACATATAATATCCAACGTATGCTAAATATTTCTACTTATTGTACAGCACATGATGTATTCTTATAGTATAATACAGCAATGATCATTAGCTACTTAGGGGTAAGTTTTATGCCCTTAATCTTATTAGCAAAAACAATAGAAACAGTAAATTCCATTCCGCTCAAGAAATGTATTTTCATCAAGGTACAGGTTATCTACCCTTCGGCAGGTAGACTACAAGAGCATGTGGTTGCTCTTTGTTCCAAAGCTAATACGTGTAGTACGGTACACGTGCAGATGACTTGCTTATTGTCTCGGTACTGACACCTGGGGGGTGGGGGGGCTGGGGCGTATCATTGTATATTTGTATGTCTTCATTAGATGAGAGAAGGTCCCCATGTTTTAGAGAGAGAGAGAGAGAGAGGTGCATCATGGTATGTTTTCATTGGATGAAAGGAGGCCCAACGTTTGGTTCTCTCTCTCTCTCTCTCACCTTCTCTCTTCTCTCTCTCTCCTCCCAATTTCATTTCCTCTGTTCACGGGATTTGAAAGCAAATAATGAACGTGTAAAGAGTACACAGTGCCTTGCTGTATTGCATGTGAAGCCGTTGTGGCCATCTCTCTCTCTCTCTCTCTCTCTCTCTCTCTCTCTAGACAGAGAGAAACATAGAGGAGTTTAGCTTTAGTTAACTTTTTCTTTCCTTTGCTCTTTCGCTAGGTTTCATCTCACCAACAAAGAGCCCAATGCCCAACTGGCAGTTTTAATTTCATCTGAACCGAGGAAAAATAATGTGGTGTGTATTTGTAAAAGGATGGCACTGCTAAAGGACAAACCAAGGCAAGTCTGGGATTTGGGTGGGATTCTATTCGTTCTCCTCTGCCACTCCCATATCTCTTTCTCTCTCTCTCTCTCTCTCTCTCTCTCTCTCTCTCTCTCTCTCTCTCTATCTCTGTTTTCAAGCCTCCAACTCAACTCAGCTCACTTCCTCTCCCATTCTCATTTCAAGGACCACTATGAAGCAGCGCATGGATCATGAGACAGAGTTTGAAGAGGAGGAGAAAGCCTCCTCTGATTGCACCAGTGGATGCCAATCTGGGTGGACTATGTACTTAGAAAAATCCTATGAAAGCAAAGCAATCTCAATGCAATATCATCAACTACAAGAGGAGGAGGAGGAGGAGGAGGAAGAAGAAGACCTTTCAATGGTCTCTGATGCCTCATCAGGACCTCCCCATTTCCACGAAGACGACGACGAGCACTGCTGCTGCTGCTTTCCCTCATCTACTGCTCTCCCTTCTAACAATGGTGGAAAAAAGAGGAGGATTGAGACAAAGCAAGACCCTCATTCTTCTCTCCTTGACGACACTGCTAGCTCCCCTCTCTTCACCTTCTCAAAGGCAAGCAAGTAATCTCTCCCTTCTCTGTTTTTTAGTCCCATATCTCATCTGGGCCTTGCTCATTTTTGACCGTTGACATCTCTGCAGACGAGTTGCAATGCCACCATTAACACCAACAAGAAGAACAAAATCTTTGCTGAGGATGTGCTAGAGCTCTCCTGTGGCTTCTCTGCTACTCAGTTCAAGGTACATTTTCTTAGATTCTTTTTCCTCGGGTTCTTTATCAATTTAATGATTGAGAACTCCATGGCCGCATCCAGGGGAAATCTGCGTTGAGGAAACACTTGGGCTATTTCAAATCATGTGCTCCTATCAAGCCAGCATCAGTAAGTCAAATAACCGAGAGAAACACAACTAGTTGTTTCTTTTATTTTCACTCTTGTGTTCATTTGGTTCATCTGTATCTCTACAGGATTCAAGGGAGGAAGGTGAGAAGAAGAAATTATGGTGATCTGCAAGAAAAGAACAGATGGAAGGCATCTGTACAGATCATCAAGAGATCCATGTATTTTTTTTTTTTTTTTGGTTGCTAGTTTATTTTAGTCTTTTCTTTTAACTGTCAATGCAATGGGAAACAACCTGAGCAAAAAAGAACAGAAAATAAACTGTTTTCTGCTTTCTTTTCATTTTCCTCCTCTTACTCAATTCTTTAGTGTCATGGATGGGGGTAACAGAGAGAAAGAGGCTAGTGGGTTCTGTTCAGTTTTGTGTCCATATCCATGTAAGTTGCCCCATTGCTCAGCTCTCATCCATTTCTCCCATCTACTCACCAATAACTCCTTAACTTTGATCAAACAATGCACAATCAAAATGCACATCAAGTTCAAAATTTGCTCAGTATTCAAGTTCAAAGCACACACATGTGCACATTTAAATAAATGTATTAAAAGCAAGAGCTAGCTAAAACAGTTGTGAATTTAAACCAAAGAGGGCTCCAATATGGGGTCACTATCAATACCAGGTTGTCCTCTTAATGCCACATGATCTCCCCTCCAATGATGTGCAAGAGATCACAGTGGAGATTTCAACTCCATGGGAGTCAGTGAGGGATCCCGAGTGAGTCCTGGAGAGGTTTAGGCTGGAGTTTTTCTACTATTGGCTAGTGCCAGAAGGACAATGGGGGTTCAATAGGAGGACAAATGTGGCAACTTCATCCATCATGCACATGATGGCACTGAAAGGGACCAAAAGGGAGGATCCTGCTGCTCAGCCTCTTTTTTCCCCCTCTCTCACTTGTGTTTGGAGAAACCAAGCAAGGGGGAAAAAAAAGAAGGAATTGAAGCATGGCTTTCTCTACTCCATTTGATCTCAATCTCAATGGGGGAAGGAGGTGGGGCATGTGGACACAACTCCTAGGACTTAAAACTAATCTGAGCTGGCTATATGAAACATGAAAAGCAACAACAACAACAACAAAATATGTAAGAGGGAAATCTCAAAGGATGATATCCTGAGATACTGCCATGAGATCTTCCATGCCCAGAGCATGAACCCCCAAATTTTATTAGAAGATCTAATTACTTCTCCCCTTATTTATTTAGTATTGATTGAGGCCTCCAAGGATGTCCCTTTTGAGACTGCCATTTGGGTCATGTGTCATGCAAACACTTGGTTTTTTTAATTATTCCCTAGTCAATCTCTTGTCTGCTGCTGCATTGGTCCGCCCATGGGAGTAGGAGAGACATTTTATATGACAGAAAAAGAGAGGGGGAGCATGTGGGAGCTTGGAATGTTCACCCATCCCTCCCCCCTTTTGGTCTCTTCCTCTTTAATTATATTAATTAAATTACCTACATAAAATCCAATGATTTGAGAATGGATAAAATGCAAATGCTGCATTAGAAAAACTAATGTTAGTCCTCCTATATTGTAGCCCATCATGTTGGATCAGAGTGCCTGGAGGCTGAGAGGTATGGAATCAAAATTTCCCTGTTTCCAATTACCCCAACCTAAATTTAACCCCTTGTAAGGAGTGGATAAAGATGGGTCTGTGTATAGGGAAGCATTCCCTGTAACCTTGTGTTTATATTATTCTATGTTTCCAGCTAAACAAAATACTCTTGCTTCCATGTGTTTTAGGCTCGGGTTTCTCCCCAGTCCTCGTAAAATCTAGAGATGGGCAATGCTTGGCTGCTCTCCCTCTCTGTGTGTTCTTTGACTGTGATCTGTTTCATGTTTTGGGAGCTGCTGCTTGCATGTGCACCCAACCGCAATTGCACGAGCACATGGATCACACGTGGCTCGGCACGCATGCACACAATCAGATGCGCACACGTGCACGTGCACTGGCGATATTTCCTAGGCTCCAAAACTTGGCAGACATATAAGAGAGAAGGTGGCCATTGCCAAATAATTGATTATCTCATTTAAGTCAGATTCAAAAACCAACTGGAATTAAGTTAATAACATAGGATGTTAAATGACCTGAGATGCACCTTCTCCTGCAACACATCTCTTTCTCCTCATTGCGGTAATTCAAGTTATTCCAGGCATTCTCACTTCGATTCCCACCAGCAGCAAACTGAGAGTAATCATCCAAGTAATTTCCAAACTGTGGAGGTGGTAGAGACTGAACAAGAGAAAGCATCCTTACTAATGATCAAACAGATGGGAACATCAATGCATCCTTACGTACAATACTGATTCAGTATAAATTCTACAGATATGTGGGGACTCATTAGGAAGTGATCATATAATTTGCAAGTTAGAACAAAGACCGCTTTCTGCCTTGCTTTCCTGAAGTTGACTCAAGTCGACATCTTATGGTCCTACTACTAGTTGGACTCTCATTATGTATGTCAATGTGACTGCACTTTTAGCAGGGAAAACAGTAAACAAATTAGCCCATGATCAGATATATGCATCAGGTTAAAATAAGGATCTATAGATTAAAAATGAACTAGTCAGAGTTAACATGACAAAAATAATATGACCCCAAAGTTCCAATATACTATTTACTGACATTCGCCTAGATAATTAATGCAGATCAGGAAATTCAAGAATTCAGTTATTTGATATCGGCTTGTAATATATTGTTACTAAAAGGTGTTCCCCCTCTTATCTGACTCGCTACACTATTCTAGGTTCAAAATTTTACCATGATCCTAGTTAGATCTTTCGTCCCAGCCAAACTCCAATCATGCACATAGAATACACTCAACCAAAACTGACGTTGGAACCTAGCTCCTATCCAAGTTGATGAGAACATTACACGTGAGAATGATTTCTGCTCCCAGCTGAATTCAGAAATACTAAAAATCTCCATTTTCAGTGGCCTCAAGCTCATCCCAGGTTACAACTCCACTAGAATGGTCAATAGAACAAAAACCATCTGCCTATTGTGTCTATTGAAGTAGTATGAAATCGACTCTACTCAGGGGAGTTGGGGATATATTTAATTGAGAAGATGAAGAAACTTAATTCTTTGTTTGCAGTCGGTCTTAATTTACAAGTTTAGATACTTTTTTAGTTTTAGCAACACTTGTCTTTCTGAATAAATAGTTCATGTAAATTGTAGTAAGAATCCGGACTAGCAAGAAGTTTCAGTTTTCCAGCAAAATTTTGAAGCTTCTTTTTTCTTCATTAACTAAAGGCCTCCTTTGTGAGAAAGAAGCATCTTCTTATGAGGGGAGAAAACATGTTGTTCTCCGTCAACACAATATAACACAAGAATTATTTGTATCTTACAGCTTTAAACAATAATACTAATGTATGTCATCAACTTACTCATTTAATGTTACAAACCTAATTTGTGTGCACTCACAAGCAGGGATAAAAAAGTGAATAAAGAACCACTGCCATGACCCCTAAGATATGAGGACAATTCACATAGGCCAAGGAGATGAAGAAAAGACAAATTTTGAAATAGCCTATATGACGCTAAAAGAACACCTTAATATAAATCTAGGAAAATCTTACTGAGCAAGGTTATAAGGATGCACATATGATTTTCCAGAAATGTAAGAGAAGATAATGATTCAGTTTCTGGGGCTTCATTTAAAGAAAAGGGGAAAAAACCATTGTTGGCAGGAAGTTTAGCGATGGAAAAGTTCTTTGTAATTTACTGCAGTTTAATACATTAACGTACTGAGAGAGATCATGATAGTGTATAGTAATTCAATAATTTAAAAAAGACTTCCACAAAATCCTTATCCCTTTTCACATAACCCTCACTGTTGATCCATTGTTTACAGTGATGAGAAAGTAATAATGGTGGATGGAGTAACTCCAGTGACCACAGGTAACCTTGTATGAATTTTGTAGGGAACTGATACAATAATCCAAATGCTATCCCATGAAACAATGCAAATTAGATGTATAAAGCATAATTCAAAAGAGGTTTTTTACTAAATTTTCTACTAGTGCATACTAAATATTTTTTAATACAATATCCTAAATTCAGTACAAATCACGTGCTTAGAAATATGGAGTTAGAAAGTAATATGGTGTCAACATGACTATTTCCTATAACAAAATTTCTGAGCCAGCCTTGACAAAGCAAAAACAAAACATCAACTTTATCAGGGTAAAAGTTCAAAGTATTGGTGGTTTTACCAAAAGGAAATTTTATTTGGATTATGATGTATTCAGTTTATTTATTGATAGCTAACACAACCAAGTACCAGATTCTTTCTTCAAATTTCCCTAAAATTTTCATCTTGAGTTTGAATTTAACACATGCAGTTCAATTTCAATAATACTAATGGTGCATCATTTAGCTTACCAGTTACCCAGGAGATTAAGATCATATGAGCTACTATAATTTTTTTTCAGAGTTAACTATCAAACACTCTACCGAGTTTGAAAAGGACTTGAATTATGGAAAGGTCCTGATTTCTTTTAGGTCCTGATTTCTTTTAAGTCCTGATATCTCTTAACTGCTCAACTGTAAGAGGATAAATATTAAGCTACATGCATTAGTTCACCTAATATCAGTAACTTTAGCAATGAAACATCCCACTGAGTCATGAGAATAAATACTTTTAGACAATAGAATGAGGGGCAAAAAGATCTAAAAATGATCCGATCAATCTGAAGGAGGAGGACGATAAAAGAATAGAGTAGTGTTAGAATGATACACTCCCATATCTTTAATCTCAGCCACATCAACAATCTGGCGGTGTTACTTATCCTTATCAAAGTTTTGCAAAGGAACCAGAAACAGAAAGACAGTGCCTACAGGAGATTCTTTGAAGGGTACCCTCTTCTTTTACTCCCTTCAAAATCAGATAGATCTGCAAGGACAGTTTTGAGACTAGGTTCTATGAATCTGAAGATTCATGAACCATGCCTTCAAGGGAAATGTATGGTGAAAACTTTATGAGAACAAGGACATACAATCTGGTTAAACTACTGAGGCTGGATTATGGCATTATGCCAATATGGCAGGAGTGCACCTGTATGAGAAATGAAAAATCATACGTGAGTTCAGATTCTGGCTGTTTAAGTCTTTCTTAGCTGGCGATCTGGCACTTATTTCACCATAGGCAATGGACCAGTTACACTAGAATCTTGTGAGACGTAATACACGTCTTATCCACAAGCTTCTAGCCTGTTTGAGATTGCAAAGGATGAGAACAACATGGTTGCTTCACAACAACAGAGGTACTGTTGCCAACAATTGCCGATGAAGGTTCATTTGTATGTTAATGTAGCAGGAAACGGAACAAGGAAAACATGGTGCAATTCCTTCAGACCCTGAAATTGCTAATGAAGTTCTGAACAATAGAAGGGTTCTATCACCAAATTCTAACCAATGTAGAAGGCTCATTTCCTAATGGAGATAATGGAAGGCTCATTTCCTAATGGAGATAAAGCCTTTCTTGCGGTTAGCTAAGATAACAATACTCTCACCAGATTAGCTTCGTCTAGGGGAAATGGCAGGCTCAGAAGACTGCCTCATGTCAGACAGGAAAGGAGACAATCAATCATTTTCACATCACTGACCAAACCACAAGTACGTGCCAAAGGCCCTTGAAGGAAAACTAAACATCAAGGCTCACCCTGATTCATTTAACACCCTATTGTCTAACATGAGGGATAGGAGACTCTGGCCAGGGTCTAAGCATCGTAAGGGCAATTTACGCAGAAATCTCATATTACGCTATTTGGGAAATGAATAATAAGAGGATGGCTAGGAACATCAAAGAAGAAGTTAAACCGTTGGTGAAGAAACAAAAGATTACGAAGGGAGACCTACAGGACTACATAGACGGACAAGAAAACTCTTCCATAACCAAAATCTTGAAGGACAACCCTGATGCATCAGCTGCTGAACGGATAACAGATCCTACCACATCCACAGATACAATGTGGTCATATTAATAATTTGAGAGCTGCAATAAGAATGTAGCAAAGAAGCATACTAACTCAACCATAAGTTTCCAATCTGAAAGTAAAAAAAACTATTAGTAATATCAAGTTGATAAGGAGGAGCAATAAAGAAAAAGCAGATTACTCCATAATGAGGATGTTGCCAGTAACTTAATTTGACCTATAACATTCACAAAACAAGAACTACCTACATCAGAAATATACAATCATCATGTTACTGGAAGGAAAAAACAAGAGAATTGTGCTACTAACCTCTTCAGATCTCCAATATTATTATAGCAGGTTTCATCACCTCATTCTCTTTTCCTATGCACTTCATTATCAGCTTATCATTTCTGCTATTTCGTTGAATATGGCATTGATCACTTCCCTTCAGGATACAGCTCATATACGCTGTTCCGCCACCAATTCCATCTCTTTTCCATGTAGGGCAAGCGCCACAGAGGTCAAATGGATTACAAAGTTCAGGGGAGGAACTCTTTTAGAGTAAAAGCACCTCAGTAATCTTGGACATTCATAAACTCCATTAATATATCTGAAGGTGTACAGCTAAACAGATATATAGACAGACAAGAAAGCAGAATAGAGCAATACAGTTGAAGGGCTAAATCTTCATGATTCTTTTTTCGATTGCTTGACCAGGAAGGCGATCTTACACAAATGTGCTTAAGGATAGAGAAGCAATCGGTATTGAGCACGTGGACGTCATTAGTGAACATAACACTGTAAATGAGGTCAGCCTTTCCTTCTCATATTCCAACATTGTATCGATCTCCTCTCTCACTTAAGTGCGTTATCTTGCTGAAGACACCTTGAAAAGCGGCAGAATCCCGAGCTCTGGGAATCAAAGCCACCTCAATCAGCTCTTAACAAGAGTGTCTGTGTGTAATGTGTAGAAGACCATAAAAATTAATTTTGAGAATAGTGGCTTAGCATCAGTATATAGTTTTGGATCCTAGTGAAAGATGTGAAACTACTAAATCTCAATGCCCGCCAAATAAAACACAAACAACAAAGAGGTAGTAAATCATGTTGTCACTGAACATAAATTAAAAAAAATCATATGGGGTATGTGGACATTAACTATAATCTGACATATTCATCTTCAAACCAAAAAGAGATGGAAGAAAAGAGAGTGAAAAACATTGTCCTCTTGCAAAAACCTGATTCCTACTTAATCACACGTATGAATCTTAAAATGAAGCAGAAGAATGTTTACTAGTCCTTTTTGAAAACACTACTTCTCACATGTTCCGCATGGTCTCTCAATGAGTCTGTATAGTGTATATCAAACATTAATTCATAGTCATTGAATGGAAGAATAAAATCTCGGAAATCTCCTTAGCTATTTAACTTCAGGTTAACATATTCAACTGCAAAACAAAGTAGCGGTTTTCGCATATATACCCCCAAATATTTTGTTGTAAATTTACCCTTGAAATCTTGATACTTACAAATTTACCCCCCAATTCCTCAACATTGGATAAAAATGCCCCTGTTATGTAACTGTGTTACATGATTAACGATTGGTCTGTACAATCCCAAAAATACCACCGTACTCAATAAATCCTCTCCATCTCCCTCTTGCCTCCTCTCAATTTCTCAGATTGGACTCCATGGGCACTGCCTGCTTATTAAAGCTTTTTCACCGCAGACACAAACTTGTTCTTATCCTCCACTAAAAAATTCCTTTGATTGAGTCCAACTTCAGGTCCGGGTCAATTGGACTGAGATTACAATTGGGTTTGGGTGGAGATTGATTTTAGATTTGATAGTTGTCTTCAAAGGACAATTGGAACCCAGTGGAGACTAAAGGAGGGCAGATGTGTTTCGTATAACTAACCAATTAACGTAAGGGTAATTAATCTTAGTTAATCAATACAAGGGTATTTTAGTCATTATGTAACTACAAAAATTATGTTAACAGCAAAGAGAGAATATAGTGGGAATATTCGCTAACATTGTTAAATGAGGGGCATTTTCATCCAATGTTGAGCAATTGGGGGGGGGGGGGAGTAAATTTGCAAATATCAGGATTTTTTTGGGGGGAGGGGGATTTGTAAATACGAAAGATTTAGGGGGGGTATATATGCCGAAACCCAACAAAATGACATACAAAGCAACAGAAAGGAAACTTTATCCTCTTAGAAACCTGCATGGTAATTACTGGTAATGTGTAACCAAAAATAATATAATGAGGTCTTCAAACTAGTAATATCTAAATAAGTGAGCTAGAATATCCATTAAAAAGATAGAAGATAATTGTTGATGATCATTCATAATTAAGAAATTAGAAGATCTTTTCATAACTACAAGTGTTACGTAGAGAATGAGAGAAGGCAAAAGATCATTATTCATCTAACCTTAACCTATCTTAAATAGAGATTAAGACGACATTACAAAACAGGTATAAGATAAAATCATATCTAATCACATCTCACAATATCTCATAATATCTACTAAATTTACTAATACAAAATTAATTTAATATCTAACACTACCACCCAAGCTGGAGCATATATACTATATATGCCCAATTTGTTACAAATAAGAACAAAACTGCTAGTAGAAACACTCTAGGCGGGTAAACCAGTAGAACCACCCTAGGCAAGAAAGCCAGTAGAAACACCCTAAATGGGTTAGCCAGTGAAAACACCCTAGGTAGGTAAGCCAGTAGAAATTCCCTAAACGAGTTAGCCATTAGAAACACCCTAGACGGATTAGCTAATAGAAACACCCTAGGTGGGTCAGCAAGTAGAAACCCTAAGTGGGTCAGTCAGTAGAGAGAAACCCTACACATGTTAGCTAATAAAGAAAAATCCTAGGTGGGTTAAGCAGTACAGAGAAATCCTAAGTGGGTCAGCCAGTAGATAGAATCCCTAGGCGGGTCAGCTAGTAGAAGCAATATCAGAATCAACTATGTACTTTTGTATCCAACCATCGAAAGATGACGAAGAGCAATATTGTACCGTCATGAACAGTGCCATTTTTCCTTTTGAAGTTACGTTTTTTTTCAAGAGCAGGGCTTTGTTATTGAGGTTCAACAAAGATTTAGTAAACAAATGATGTAGAAATCAAAAATGTTAAAGCCATCGAATATACTGTCGTACCCGTCGGGGAGAGCATGAAGGACATGCAAAACCCCCTCGACGGCCTCAAGATCTAGAAAGATGGAAGAAGTTGTTGGAATCGAGTAGGCTCTAATACTATGTAGAGAATGAGAGAAGACAAAATTCATTATTCATCTAACCCTAACCTTTCTTAAATAGAGATTAAGAGGATATTACAAACAGGTATGAGATAGAATCATATCTAATCACATCTCACAATATCTCAATAATATTTTATAATATCCACTAAATTTACTAATACCAAATTATCAATAATATCTAACATGTAAGTTACAGAACAAGAATCATTCAGTAGACACCTAGTTTTTTCCCCCTTATTCTGCTATTGGAGAATACATTCTGTTTCACAGCTTCTTTTTAATTTGTATAGAATAACGTTTCTAAGAATAATCATCGAGGGATAAATTTCGTTGTTAGAATTCATACTGTGAGATTTCAAAACAACAATAGAAAAATGTTGTATTCATTTGGGCACCCAAATACTAACCTTTACGTCACATTTTATTTGAAACTGAAGTAAATTCCTCCTATTCACGTTTATCAGTGAAATTGCCTCAGACGCACAGTTCCCTCCCAACTTGAACTTGTGACTAAAAAGGGCGCTGCAGAATTAATCTGTAATTTTGTACGACTAAATGCAGTGCTTAGAAAGAAATATTCATGGAACTTATGTCTCGATTATCTGCTGTTTTCACTTTGTTGCTTTTCAGGTGAATTCTTGGATCATAAGGTATGCCAACCTATTCAAGTTCAGCGCTGAATAGTTGTTCACGTCAGTATATCTAATTTGTGCAGCCATTTCTAGCTATACGCGGCTCTTCGAAAGTATTCAACAAGTCTTGTTTGTAGCTCTCTTTCAGTTTGGCATACTGAATCCACAACCATGTGAAGACCACCAAATACAAAACTTCCCCAGGTTCAAATTCCAATAAATAAACAGTTACACAGACTCTCTTCTGCGGAAAGATTCTCAAAATTGTTATGCCACTGCAAGCTTCTCTTCTCTTTTCTGTATATTTCTGCATCAGAAATTCTACCAGCCCCTTCCAGACCAGTGATCAGCACTGCATAAGTACCATGTGACAGGGGGATACCTTGGTTTCTCATTTTTGAATAGACCTCAAGACCTTTATCCACTTCACCAGCTTGAAAATAAGCACTCATCAAAGAAGTATAAGTAACAGTATTCTGGTCAGAGAGGGAAGAATGAAAAATCTTTGCAGCAATAGAAGAAAGACCAGCACATCCAAGTTGGTGTATCAAAATAGAAACAAGATAAGATCCAAGGTCAACGTCGGCCTGAACTATTTCCTCTACAATCTCCATCATGTTCAAGAACGAGTTTGTTCTGATGAGAAGACCAAGAAGAGAGATGTAGGCGCACCTATCAAGTTTCTTATTTGTTCTCAAACAGTACTGAAATGCCAATAAAGCACTGGACAACCTATAGTTTGCACAGTAAGCTTGGACAACAGAAGACATAAGTCCAGAATCTAATTGTATCTCATTAGTTATATTATCATTCAATATACGCTCAATGGCTATAAAATTCTTTTTTGCAAGAAGATTAATAACAAGTTCCCTATCAATAGTATAGAGAATGCTCTCAGAATTCATTCCGGAGTCAATTTCTTCTTCAATGCCTTCAAAAGCAAGATGAGGGTTTACTTCTCGGAGTAGATGATTGATCTTGCCTGAACCTTTAAAAGCTTCAAGTGCTTCCAAAAATATAGGACGGCGAAGGACAATTGAACTATCCTTCATGTATTGGAGAACATGAGCAATTGCTGATGTATTTCTAGCTACAGAACACTTTTGAACTAGAATATTGCATGTAGCTTTGTCAGGTGGAATCCCTGCTTGTAGCATTTTGCTCATTATGTCAAACGCAGCGTCAAACTTCCCTGAGATTCAATTATTTCCAATTTAGAAATTTTTTTTTACATGTCATGGTTAATAAATAAAGTACTGCCCAAAGACCCACTGAAAAAGGAATGTGTGTTATATTGTTATCGCAAGAAAGGTCCAACAAAAGTGCTGAAAGAAAATAAGTCCAATAACAATAGATGAGCTGGTTTTAAATATATTAATCTCATGTCCATGAACAACCACAACAACACCAACACAGCATTTTATCCATTCAGTAAATGTCAACTCAAAATTATCAAATGAAGACATGAAAAGAGAAATAAATAAACTCATGCAATGTGCGTCTGATGGATGAAGCAGTTGCCTCTAATCTATTATCACTTTAAATGTAGTAGGAAACACAGATTAAGCTATTAACCTATTTCCTAGGTTGCATGGATACGGGTGCGGGCGCGGACACGGATAAATACACACACAGTCATGGGACACAAAAAATTTGTAGTTAGTAGGCGGGCAGGCATGCATACATACATACATACATGAGAAATAAGGGTATCCTTGCAACCAAGGACCAAATTTGGTCATTGGCAGTTATGTTGCCAATTCTCATCCACTCGTTCAAAGAGTGATTAATCAAGTGCAGATCATGTTCAAGTAGACAACTTTAAATGTATGGATAAGAAGTGGTCACTAGTCACCTCGCTACCAAGCACCAGCTTTTTGCTTGGTACCAAGGATACTCATTTTTCTCTATATGTATGTACGTAAGTATGTATGTATGTATACACACACACACATACATATACATATACACGTATATAAACATACGCACACATGCACACGCATGCACGCACGCACGCACACGCATGCACGCACGCACGCACACACACACATACATATTATTTACATTAGATCATATATTGAATTAAAATACCTATAACATTGGTATGTTTCTTTTACTACCTATAACATTTAAGAATCAAGTTAAATCAAACTAAGAATTAAGGTTTAACAACAAAAGTTTCGTTTTGATTGTATGGGCTACGATGGGTATTTTTCAAATCTTTAAGCAGTACGTTTTGATTTTAAGATTAAAAACCTATTGGTTTTGAGGTCGACATATCAAAGAAACTAGTTTAGAGTCATAAGTAATGGGGAAATCGGATTTTTCTTTGAACCACACGTGTCCATGGCATATCCGCAATGAATCCGTGTTTGACAAGTGACCGACACAGATACAGCACGTAAAACGAAGTGTCCGATAACCTAGCCTTATGTTTAGTTTTGATAATAATAAGAGTTAACATGTACCACTTTCATGTTTGAAGATTTCATGTAATGCAACTTCTCAAAGAGCTAAATCATGATAATGATGATGAACATCGCATGTAAATGATAAGACACTAAGTATGAAATCCATCTCAAGTACATGCAAAATCTGACCATAGTTGGCCTACTTCTACATCAGAAACTAAGCATTTTATCTAAGAGTAACTGAGTAATCTTGTTAAGATCCAGTGGGGTAGATAACCAATTTTCAGTTGGTTATACAGAACTAAACAACTAGTATCTAATTGTCGGAGTTCCTACACTACTAATAAAAGGCCCTAATAGCAACAATTATTTGATTAAATTGTTGCTATTAGGGCTTGATACAGTCATGACAAAATCTATCCTCCTTTCTCCATTTGAAACGGTTACCCACTAAATCTCAATTAAATTAATAAAAAGAGTTAGATATTTCCATTAAACTAAAGGCAGAAACAAAATTTCTGGGGAGAAAGAAAACTGGTGAAAGAAATAGTGGAAAGAATTCATCCTCTTCAATTAATCGATCTTCTCCACCTCAAAACCTCTGCTCTCTCACCTCAAAAACCTCTGCTTGTTTCAAAATTCTGCCTCAAAACCTCCACTTTCTCACCTCAAAAACCCCTGCTTGTTTCAAAATTCCACGCATGATATCTAATCGCCAAAATCACAAATCTTTCGACGTCTCTAGCCTCTCAGATCTTGTGCAATTGCGCTCGCATCCCCCTTTCCGATCAAGTGCGATGCATGCGCTGATCATCGTCGTCTCACCTCACAAAAGGTACTTCGAGTATTATTCTTATTGTGATTAGATTGTTTTTTCATATTAATTTGTTTAAAAAAACCAATTCCTGATTGTAATTCTCTGGATCAAATTTTATCAATCAAAACACTATATTTTCCCTTTTTTAACACAAAAAATGAATTTTTCTTTAGTTCTTATTCTTACTGAAAAATCCCAATCATGATCTAAGGAGAACTGTTTCTCATGCTCTCCTTCAATCAATTTGAAAAGTAGGATTATTATCCTCTGATTTTTTTTCTATTTTATGATTTATTCAATTATTTGATAAGTTATATGAATGTCCTGATTACTTAGATATTAGTGTACATCTAGATTGTCCGGATACTTTATCTAGGCTTTCGTAGCTGTGTCCGATACTTCCCGTATACATGTCCGTGTCGGCCACTCCTTGGACACTTCTTGTATACATACATACATTTATTCAGATTTGTACTCAATTATATAACACATGTATTAGTTTAAAAAACTCGTGATACATTTCTTAAACGTATACTTCACCTCAAATTTATGCATCTCTTTGGACTCAGGATAGGTTCGTTTTAACACGTACCTAGTTCATAAGTATGATTTTAAAGGATTGTTTGGGTATCTAGTTAAAAAACAAGCGATTTTTAAATTTATAATCTACTCAATAAAGGAAACATAAAAATGTTCTAAGAATTTTAGTTCTCATAACATGTGAATGAAAAACACATATAGATCATTAATTTTAGTATGTATGTATATAGTCGCGTCCCAATATCCTAACTTTTACAATTTTGTTCTGTTCCATATCCACACCCGTGTTTGTGTCCAGACCTGCACCCATATTTGTGCAAGAAAGGTGTACATGCATTATAATGTCATGTTTGTTTGAAATATGATGAATTTAGCTATTGGAAAATACTACTTTTTATTCAAAGAGCAAAGATACTCTTTATGTGAATATTTAAAAGAAGAAACAAAGAAAGATTGGAAGGGGAAACACTCAAAACTAAGATTGGTGAAGAACAATACTCACAGTTACATTATTTGTTTTCTTATCCTTGTCCTAGACACTATTTTTGGGTTTAAAACTCTTCGTTGGTGACCTCAGATTGTATGGGTATTCTAAGAGCAAATACTTCTTAATTTTTGAATTGTACTTGACTTGAGCGTTGTAAGTTCTTGTTTGTTTTCCTTTAGCATTGGAGGTTCTTGTAAGTCAGAGACCTCTACCTGCATTGGACTTTGCATAAAGAATGCTTCTTTTATTCCTATCCGTTAGAGAAAAGCATATAGTTGACATATTTTTCATCATGTACTGAAGTTGGAAGGCAGTGAATCTATTGAGATGAAAAACTTGTAGAGAACACTTGCAGAGGCTCTGAACTTTAGATTTAAAGAGAGAAGAAAATATAAATTTTAGAGTTACAATGGGTTTGTGTGCTTCGTTTTTAGGATAACTCTTAATATTGATTGCTTATGCTCATCTTGAAAATATCCTTTCTTATATATGCAATTAATATTCATGATAATTATTAATGAGAGCTTGTTTTATTAGGTACAAGATGCCACCTAAACTTTCTAACAAGAGAGCACAGATGCTTGGGAAGAAGAGAAGGCTATATGTTGAGCCCTCTATTAAGAAGCTTATGGACACAAATATAAATAACCTACCCAATGGTTGTAAAAAATCAAGTACTACAAGTATTGTATTATTTTATTTAAAGAACTTGAATTTAAGTTCAGCATATTGTATTGTTTTTGAATGTTCACTGTATTACATCATAGTCGGAAAAATATGCAGATTTTTTTGACAGGTCATGTACAGTAAACCATGTTAGCAATACAACTTCAAATCTCTGGCAGGGAATTGTTATTTTTCTTCCTTTCAGACTGTCATCGAGTTTTGGTTCTATCATGTGAATCCTTTAGAAGTTCACGTATGTTTTCTTGTCAGTAAGTTTTCCATTGATCAACTAAATCTCTATTGTAAAAAATTTGATCCAGGCATAACTGAAAGATACATTTATAAAAGTCTTAACGCAAAGCATCAAAAACATAGAAAAAGACCTCTATTATAGCAATACCTAACCCTTTGTCGGGATTACTTCATGTGCTGCTGGTAAGTTCAGGAGATCCTTTTTTCCATTCTGTACTTTGGGGTGATCAAGTTTCTGTTTCTACATGTAAAATATTTCTATAAGGAAATCCATGGTTAACTGGCTATGAACACATACCAAGGTTTAATTATCTTAGTGCTTGACTTTTATTCCTCTTTCATATTTAGTTGGAAGTTAAAGGCTTTCGTTGAAGAATCTACATGGTTTTTCTATAATTATGATCCAAAAACTTCCAGCAAGTTGTTTATTGATTGCTAGAACGAGTTTATATGTTATTTTTTTCTTCTTTCATATGCTTCTGAGAGAAATTCACACATCATGTGCTTTTTGCAATTTATGTCAGATAGAAAATAAGTGTGCAGTGCTATTAGTGAGATTTTTTTGTTTTCTTTCATATGTTTCTTTCATCATACATTACTATCCATTTTAGTCACAAATCATGTCGTCAATCGTTCATTTTCTCTTAGTTTCTCAAGTTAGTCATCCACAACGGAGTGTGCCCTTTGTATATCGCCGTAATATTAGGCCTCAAGCTCTTGTGGTTCATGAACACACACCTACTGTTGATGATGCAACTCCAAGTGTTGATGGTTATGATGGTGATACCCGCTATGTTGATAACACAACCAATTTGGAGGCTTCTACAGGTATTCCAATAATTTCATTTTTTTATTTTCAGCTTGTTAGTATGGACTCACATATGTAACGTTTGCATGATTGTTTTAGAGTAAGTCATGATAATGACAAAAAAAGGTAACATGGAACCTACTAAGCTGGGGACTTTTCGTCCTCCGCTGGGGCAGAAGAATATAGTTACGTGGAGTAATGGACAGCTTGTTAGTCGCACTGCGTTTCAGCTTTCACAGGAGCTTGGTTATTATGCCCGGATAGATAGGTTACTCCCGTTAGGTAAGGAGTGGGTGATGGGTTTCAAGAAAAGACGGGTGATGTTACGGAACTTCTAAAGGTATATCTATTTCTTGGTTATGAATTTAAATCAATTTATTTATCTTAGGTTATCGACCCTTACATATTGCTCTTTAGTTAATGATAATTTTATTTGGGAGAGTGTCCACGAAGACCCTAAAAGCCCTTGCTTCAATCTGCTGGTGAATATGATCTTAGCTGTTCGTTGGTGCACTCTTACGGTGCAGGCAACAATCAGAACTTGGAAAGCAACACTAAAAAAAGTATTACGACAATGGGAAAAGTGCTTCACCTCACCAGTGTGATCAGATCAACTTCAAGAGAATCATTCACAATGAGTGGGAAGACTTCGTCAAATATATAGACAATCCCAATAAAAAGGTAATCTTTTCATATCGAGCCAATGCAAATATACAACAAGGACCTGTATTGGAATCGTCAAGGGATCTGAAACACTAAGACTTCTGTGTTTTAGGAAACTTGGATCTGAAACACGTTGTTTCAGGGTTTCAATTATTTGAGATATTTGAGTTTTCAGTTCACCTTGTATTTTGAGTTTTGAGTTAAGAGGAATCATGCTCGATCTTTTCAAGAAAGACGAGTTTAGGATAAAATTAAGAATACCTACTGTGCATGTTACATTACCTACTATTATAGTTACTTTGAAATATAATAGCTACAGTGGACCCTTTGGATACATCAATAACCTTCCATGTCACACAAATGCAAAAATTAGTACTTGAGTGGTAGTTTCTTTTATTTAGACTCGAACTTAACAAGTCTCTTATTTTATCTCTTGCTCTTTCTTAATCCAGATAGAGATATCTAGAAATATAACCAATGTTGGAAAATAGAAACCTCGACAGTGTTTGGGACAAAAGTCTATGGCTTGAACTAAGTGTCAATTCGTAATTGTTAAATAACATTATTCATTAATTATTACTTTTGTTACACATCATTGATATTTAGATTTAGGAGATATTATGAGATGTGACTGGATATGATTTTATCTCACATCTATTTTGTAATATCCTCGTAAGCTCTATTTAAGAGAGGTTAGCGTTAGATAAATAATAACTTTGCCTTTTCTCATTTTGTACAACTTTAATGCACACATCTAATTATTAACTATTTAATTACTTTTATTCTTATTTCTTCTTTTACTTGACAAAAGGAGTTGGATCCTGAAAATTATGACAAGTTTGATGTATTTGTCAAGTCCCATAAAAGAAAGATAGGCCTTGGAGGCTATTCACAAGGATACTGAAAACGTTTGTGTAAGTTTTATTTTTGATTTATTTTTTCTTATATGATAACACTTTTGGTAGGTTGCAATTTTTAACATGTATACATGAGGTCATTAAACGCGTTGAGGAGCTCAAAAATCAACTTCAATATGTGGATCCATCAATAAAAGCTCGCTGATTGAAATGTTCGTCTATCCTCGAAGAGGTAGCAGGAAAGTACCACGAGGGTTACAAGAGAGGATATGTTGTTGGATATATAGGAAAGTCAATGATTCACCAGTTTTTTGCATCCTCTAACGTGAAGAGTAACGTAAATAATTCTCAACTTCAAGGATTGATACATTCTGCTAACCAGAAAATCGAAGGGTGACAGAAAACAGCTGAAGAAGCAGAAAGAGAAAAGGCACGGGAAAAGGAAGAAAGAGATAATCAAATGCAACATTTCCAAAGAATGTTCTTTCTTTCAAGAAATGGTTGGATTAATTGGACAAAACACTCTCTGTTTTTACATACATCTTGCTCTTAAATGTTCAAAACCGTGACATTTACAAAGTTGAATAGATTATCATGAAAAAAATATGCAGAGAAATCGAGTCCTAGAATATTAAACCACAGGCAAAGTAATTTATCAACTTATGCATATGACTTGTTCTCATGATTAGAATACAAGGGAATACAAGTGTACAGGTGACTTCACCAACCATATGCTTATTTTTTTGAGGGAGCATATGTATGAATATGTGGCTAGCATATGCATGAATATGTGGCTTAACTTATTGATTTCAAGAAATTTCACACTAAAAAACTCTTGGATGAAACAAGAGCAGTCTAAGAATTCAGTTATGTTAAATTCTTTATTTTGTACTAACTATTGTAGAATTGTATTTTAGTATTTAGATGCACGTATGCCTAGTAAAAAAAAACTTTAGGGTATTTCCAATGAGATGCTAACAAAATGCACAGTTGACAAACTCTCAATTTCAGGGGGAAGGAAAATAAGTGAAAACATCTCATCACTTTATTGTGAACTGTATGATAATTGACAACACTAATCATCACTCAGAGCAATTGATAGATTGTCCTATCCTTTTATGTAATGTTTATATGTATGTGTGTGTATATATATAGGGAAAAGTGTTCCTAAGGCGTCACCTTAGGTTCAATCTAAGGAAGCACCTCTAAAATTACGCATATGCAATCAATTTACTTGATCCACTCCGTTCATTTCGATTTATATATTTTGGATTGTATATAAACAAAAAATTAAGGCATATTGGTTGTAGTTACTCATGCATCAAGTTATTATAAAATTAACGATTTTATGACAATATAACTTCAAAGACAATGAAAAATATTTGTTAGAAGTATTGAAACATCATTATTTTTGTTTTATAGATGTTTTGAGACATTTATATCATAATGAATGGAGCGGATCATACTTTGGAATAGTCTAATCCATGAAGCAATACGCTATATTCAATCAATTTACTTGATCCACTCCGTTCATTTCGATTTATATGTTTTAGATTGTATATAAATAAAAAATTAAGGCATATTGGTTATAGTTACTCATGCATCGAGTTATTATAAAATTAATGATTTTACGATAATATAACTAATGAGTCAATGAAAATATATGTTAAAAGTATTGAAACATCATTGTTTTTATTTTATTGATGTTATGAGACATTTAGATCATGATGAATGGAGCTGATCATACTTTGGAATAGTTTAATCCATAAATCAAGAGGCTTCCTCAAATTGAACTCCTCGAATTGAACTAGAGGTGACACCTTAGGAACATTTTTTCCATATATATATATATATACAACTAGTTCTTAGCTATTTTAAACTATAACTATTTGTGAATAGAGTGTCAGCAGGCAAGTGCATGATATGGATGAACGTTGCAAGGTGATGAATGGTAACATGGAGATTAGTTTAGGGCAATGGAGTGGGAAGGAGAAGAAGCCATGTAAGAAACTTGAAGGAAAGGCCTATGATGTTGATAAGTTATGGGCTCACTTTGATCTTTATCGTTCAAAGTCTACTTAATCATGGTTTATTTCCTTACTGTAGGCTTTTTGAATAGGTTTCGGTTTGTTAGATTTGCATTTCAGTTTTAGAATTATAGGGTGTGGAGGAGCCATGAACCTAGTAAATGGTCGAAAGTACAAGTTTTGTAATTGATTGTCACGCCGTTGGATTTGTATAAAAAACATGTATCAAACACTTGGTTATTTGTTGACTTGATTAAATTAAAATTTATATTTAAATGGTTATTATTTATTTCATTTGAATGATTGATCCCATTGAAATAGAAGAAATAACTTATGCAAAAACAAATGAATATCAATGCTACAAATGATTGCAAGAATATACAATAATATTTCTGTGAAAATATTTTTTAAACCTTAGCCACAGTTAGGATTTGTTGACGTGGATATTTTATTTATTTATAAAAATAAAATAATAAACCGTATAGCAATGATTGCTTTTCGTTGTTAATCCACTATAGCAATGGTTGAGATTTGCTGATGTGGAAATTTTAACCCTTTTTATAAAAAACTAGAATGGCAACAGTTGTAAACCATTGTAGTAAGCTAATTGCAACGGCCTTATTAAGGCCAATTTGGTATTGCTTTTTGTAGGGTACTTTTGATTATCTTTTCAAGGAGCAACTAATAATGTTGTTTGGGGAAAAATATTTTAGCATGCTTATTGAAATTACTTCTACTTTGAGGGGGTACTTTTAGAAGTAATCTGAAGATGCTTTTAAAAGTGCTTCTGCTTTTTTTAGTTTATATACCATATATACATTTTCTCTTTTAAAGATGATCACTAAGCATAGTTCTACAAACATCTTAGCTACTTTAAATATTTTTTTATATTTGATTACCAAACAACTATTTTCAGCAGCTTATATAGTTGCTTCTATAATCTGCTTTTATAAACAACTTATTACAAGCTCTAGCAATACCAAACTAACCCTTAGTGACGGACTAATTACAACAATTTTACCCGTCACTAATATATTAGAAACAGTCTAAGGCGTTGCTAAGAGGCCTGTTAGCAACGTTTGAACCGTCGCCATTAGGTACTTTTGTCACAGTGCTATATCCCATTAGAGATCAGCATGTAACTTATAAGCTAGTTGCATGGCACCAATGAACCTAATAATAACAAAGGACTATTCTCATAGATGCATGAGAGGTTTCAAAGCAATGATACAATTAAATAATAGTATAAAGAGTGTTATTCACTGACGTTTGACATATCATTGCAAATAAACAGATCAAATTGACTCATAAAAAGTATAATGACATTATATCATTATCATATCACCTGACATTAAGATAGTCATGTAATATCTCAATCGCAGTGGTATAACAAGGCAAGAAAAGGTAGAAATTATCAAAGTGTAAACATCCGATCTACATCCAATCATCTTACAATTGTTTATACATTTCGAATATGACACTAGTCACAGATACTAACATAAGGGGAAAGTTAATTTTAAATGAGCTTCAAAATCATGCTTGAACACGAAAATCAATGTTATAGAAAGTGCTAGGTGGACACCTAGCCCTAGGTGCCTATGTAGGCCCTAAGCAAACTTTCCTTTTCTTTAACTAGAAGCTTGGAGTCAGTGAAGGTGTTTGGAGTCGGTGGAAGAGGATGGAGGAGGTTGAAAGACGTGGAGGCGACAGTGAAGGAAACCTAAGCAGTGCAGTCTTCATAAGCGGCCTACGCTCCCCTAGGTGCTCCTAAGACCTAGGCAGGCACCCATACTGCTTTTTAAATCATTGACAGAAATAAATACAGATAGACTCTGATAAAAAAAGTAAGTAATTCAGAGTGTAAATATTGCTATCTAAAGTTGTACATTGATATCCTATCAACCCACATTGCCTCTACTCATTATACTAGTTGAATTACAAGGTAAAATGAGTGTGCTTTTTTTTCCTCTTAAAAATATGAATTAAAATGAGCTAGAACATAGGGATATGGACACTTCTATTATGAACCTACCATGCCAGAAACCATATCTGACATAACACTTCTTGCAACGCTTTCGTTTTTCATACACATTTTTTGTAAAAAGAATTTGAAGGGTATCAGTGCGTTATATCATGTCTCGCCCTCATCAATGTACCCCGACCATACAACAAAAATCAGAAATTGTTGAATCACAAGACATCTCCAGTTAATATGTAGTTTCATTCCTAATCATTTACTCAATCTAATATGGCACTAGCTAAACGAGGGAACACAGTAATCATGACATGAGAAAAATGGGTAGATTTCCCAAAATTACCTTGACATATAAGGCGGTTTTGCAGAATACCGCTCTATGAAAATCTACGGTAGCTATCCGGCTTTAACATAAGCTAAATAGTAGTTTAATGACTTTATATCTTCAGTTCCATGGTAATTATATAAGACATAAATAAAACTACATGGTATTTAACTCATGCATAGATTTTTAATAGTATGCATTATTGACACTTTCATGTAAAATATTTGAGAAATTTACCAGCACCAGCGAGATACTCTATCAAGACCGTATAGGTATGACAATTCGGTTTCAACCCGGCATCAATCATCTCCCTATAAACCCCTGCGGCCTCCTTCTCCCTCCCACAACCAAACAAAATCTTCATAAACGCCGTATAGCTCACCACCGTCAACCCAACCCTCCTCCTCCCCCTCCTCATCTCTTCCCAAACCCTAACTGCTCCCTCGACATCCCCGGCCTTCGCCAGCCAATGCATGATCGAGGTGCACGTCACCCCGTCGACCTCCACCCCACTGCCCACCATCTGCTCGTGCAAATGCCACAGCGAGTCGATGCGGCCGGCCTCGCCGAAGATGTCGAGCATGGTGGTGAAGGTGAACTTGTCGTGCTTGAAGTTGGGGATGTTGGCGGGGGCCCAGTTGAAGAAGAGCCAGGCCTTTTGCATCGGGGGGTGGGTTTTGAGGACTTGGTTGACGGTAAAGGAGTCCCAGCGGATGGGGAGGGAGAGGAGGTGGGACTGGGCGGTGGGCCAGGGGGAGGAGCGGAGAAGGGAGGAGATGCGGTGGATTGTGGAGCGCATGTAGGGTTTAGGGTTAGGGTTTGGATTTGTGTCGGGTTTTTTGTGGGTTCGAGGTCGCCGGTGAGTGAAGGAGAAGGAGCGGCCATGGCGAGCGGGATTGGGCATTGATTTCGGGTTAGGGTTTAAGCTTGATTAGGGTTTTAAGAGAGAGGAATCCGAGGAGATTGAGCTTCAGCCTTCGTTTAAAGAGAGAGGATTTGAGCCGTTTAATGCTTTCATATACCGGAATTTCATTGTAAACAGGGTTACATTCTATAAAACAATGTAAAATATCTTCGACAAAACTAAGCTGGAAGATGACTGCACAAGTTGTCCAAAGGGTTCTCACATAAAAACCATTTAACTTTTATCCAAATTGTTACTTATCATTTTTATTTTTTAAAATTTCATTCTGAATAAAACCACATGCATTTACTTACATATTAAGCTCAAATCTTTTTCTGAAATACTCATTTTAACCTCCCCTCATCTCTCCACCTCCTTCTTTCCCTCCTCTCCTCCCTGTCCACCAACGACCCTCTCCACTTCCTCCCTTCCCTCTCCTCTACCCCTCCCCCCTCTCCTTCATCTCCTCTACCTCTGGGTTTCCCTAAATCCTAACCCCTTCTTCCCTCTCCTCTTCCTCTGCCTCTAGGTACATTAACTTTTCTCTATATATCCAAGAATATCACATAACACAGAGTATCAAACTGAAACTTTTAAGAACTTTAAGGTATTTAAATGAGGCTACGTACTAACTGAGGGAATTTATATGCAACATTGGGTGGACACCGACGTGTAATATTTTAAAACTTTGGGCGTTTATCTGCAACTCTTAAATACTTTTGGAGCATTTAAGTGCACAGTTTTAAAATAGAGATCACTTTAAGTACAAGGTCCATGAAACTTTAGGGCATTTAAGTTAAATTTAGCCAATATCATAGGGATCATTAACATTTAAAAGTGGTTAGTTTAACGGACCTCCACCATTAGATTAGGTCCTTTTTGTAAAAAATTTCGTTAAATCTTGCTAATGTGATGGTGACATGGTAACCACATCGATAAAAAAAAATTTAGTGAAAAGCCCAACTTTTATTATATTGATTGAATTACCAAAAAGTTAATAAAATTACAAGTTTATCCTATCGCATCATTGATATAGTTGACAATATTTAATAGCAATTTGACTAAAAACAAAGATAATGTTAGGGGCCTCCACTGATAACTTTCAAACATTAAAAATTCAAATGATAATTTACTAATATATAAGAGGCCTACACTGAAACTTTGCCCATTCTTTTAGCAAAATTAGTATCGAACTATTTTTGGCTATTATATAAATTAGTCCCTCAAATCTTCAATAATTCCATATTAGCCCCTCAAATCTTGGAAATTGCTGTAAGTCTCTCATATCTAGACCTGTCCAAACGGGCCGGGATTTCCGAGTCTGGGCCAAACCGGACAGGCCCAAATTTTTATTCGTTTTTTATTTTTTATTATTTTGCAAAAAAATACCAAAATTTTATATTAATCTTCTCATATTTATATAAGTAAGTATTAGTATATACTTACATATTAGTATATAGCTATATATATTATATGTAAGTATATTGCATGTACTTATAAGTTATAACTTGAGAGAGAGAGAGAGAGTATCACATGAGTATATATTACTTATTCATAAATACATATTATATAGTAATATATGTATTTGTTACATACTTATATTATGCTTATTTAAGTATAGTTATACATTTTACTTATATGATATACTTTTATATATACTAGATGCAATATACTTATAAACAATTATACTTACGTACTTACATAAAATATACTTATATAACTATAAGTCTATATTTTACACAAGTATACTTATAACTAAGTTATATATATACTTATATACTTATATCTTAGTATCTATACCGTGATAAGTGATAAGAGTATACATATAAGTATACAATATAATATACTTGTATGCTTACAAGTGTGTGTATATATATATATACACGTACACACACACACACACACTTGCGTACTTAAATATATACAACTATATACACTTAGGACTAGGAGGCTACCGCCATTTTTCTAAACAAACATATACACTTATAAATACATATAAGTATACATTAATGACCATATCATAATATAATTATATATAAAAAATATATGTTAAAAATATATAAATTTAACAACCAAACCTGGTCGGGCCCAGGCCGGGCTTCACCAACACAACCCGGACCCGGGCCCAGAGCTCGGTCGGCCCGGATTTTCCGTGCTTTTCAGGGGTCCGGGCTGGCTTCAGGCCCGGCCGGGTCTGGGCCGGACACCGGGCTGGGTCCAGTTCGAAAGTCTAATTGGACACCCCTACTCATATGCTAAGGGATCCTACGGAATGTATGAGCAATTTCAAATATCTGAGGGACTAATGTAAAATAATTGAAATTTGAGGAACAAATACTAAATAAGCCATTTTTTCACTGAACTGTCGTTCTTAACTATCGTTGTAAAAAGTTAATGGTCAATCGTTATAAAAAGTTAATGGTCATACTTATTAATTGTTGTTAGTGAAGGTTAATCGTCATACTTAACTGCAATGATTCTCTCTCATCTGCATTTCCTTTTTTTTATAGGGAGTTGGCTTGGTGGGAGGTCTTGGAAAATTTTCTTTTTCTGGGAGATTGAAGCAATTCTCCCTAAAGAAAATTTTGCTTAAAATAAACAAAGTAAATCATACGATTCCCGTGACTTGGTTTACCAGGAATGCAAATGGATTGCACATGAACAAGAATATGAATATAAATATGTCAAGGTGTATATATATAGACTTGGTTTACTAGGAATGCAAATGGATTGCACATGAACAAGAATATGAATATAAATATGTACAGGTGTGTGTGTCTATATATATATATATATATATATATATATATATATATATATAGAGAGAGAGAGAGAG
>JBAKGM010000365.1:13389926-13404432 GCA_037177215.1 Asparagus racemosus | reverse complement strand
ACAAATCAAAAACACCCCCACTTCCAAATCCATAAACTTGTAATCCCAAAAAAAATTTGAAACAAACACCCCCTAAGAGAATAATAAATTAGATTCAAGGGAACTTTTTAACTTAGAATGGGGAAGAGAGAGACAAGGATAAAGGCAAAACAAGTCAAATGAGGAGAAGAGAGAATGGGGAGAAGGGGACTTGGGTAGGACAGTGGAAGATGCTATAATTGGTTCATGATCTAACTGATGACTTCAGCTTGGGGACCATTAAGTCTTTGAGTGTGTGGAAAGGGTTTTAGGTCTGGTATGATTTGGTCAAATGCATGTTCTACCAAACCTCTTGACCTTTCGAATATGAACTTAAAATCTTGGATTAATTGCGTATAGACCCTTTGTACTATAGCTAAATTTGTGGATGGACCTTTATAGTTCTATTGTTGCGGATAGATCTTTTTAGCGATTTTGTTTATTCATTTACCCTCGGGAGGTTTACTTGTCAAAAAAAAAAAAAAATCCTCCTTCTCTAAGAGTAAAAGCCACATAAAAAGAAAAAAAAAATCTCTCGGGAGGTCTATCTACAAGTAACCCTAACATCTTTGTCGTTCATTGCACGCTTAGAAATTTTAACCTTTTTTAAATATTCAAAATAATTTAAATATAGCTATATGTAACAATAAAATGGATATATATATATATAAACTAATACTTTTTACTTATTTCTTACAATTTATTTGAAAATACCTTAAAGATTAGTCTGAATTACATCAAATTAGAAAGACTTTTTATGCATGTGTTACCGCCTTACCGATATTATTCTATTTTTGTTATTTCATTGGAGATTTCTAAAACAGCCTTCTTCCTAGTGATTGTTTCCTTTTTCTTCTTACTAGTTCCGGTCAAACAGCAGCTTGCCTATGTTCACTACATAATTCATACTGCACCTTTTAATTGTACTTCTAAGAGCTCTTTTACACCCAGAGCAGGAGATTCTCCAAGTGCTTTTTTCTAACATATACCTTCTAATAAATTATAAAAGCAGCTAAATTTTTTAAAAGTTTATTTATGTCTAAATTTAGTGAGTTTAATTACTACTTGCAATCAGAGTAGAGCTTGTTAAACTTCACCATTAGGGTGTTTGCTTTGGTAGCGTCGAGTAAGATATCTTCTGCCACTACCTTAAGGAAATGAGCAGGCCACTTTGCATATGTTTGCAAGAGGCCTTGCAGTGTACTGTGGTGTCATAATTTTGGTGAATTTGTCTGTGTTTTCAAGGATTTGCATTCATAATTACAAATAATATTTGATGTGCACTCATACGTATATATAGGTGCTTGTAATTCTAATCATTATTCGAGTTTTAGCAATAAAACTAGGTTTAGAGGACCTGAGACGTATCGGTAGTATCAGTGTAACATGCAGATGGAGAGCAGGGATGGATTTTAACTATATGCAGGAATGTAAGACTAAATTAAATTAAAAGTTCAGATTTTACTTGTGTAGAGCTGTAGAGAGAGCAAAGAGCTGTAGAGGACAGAGGAGAGCTGTTGATTGTACTACTAAAAGCTTTGCTGAACTAGAGAGCTCAGAGTCTTCACTTTGAGAGTTCAAGAAATTTGAGAGTTTGAGATTTGAATGCGACAGAAATGAAGGGGCTGGAATTGTATTTATAGTTTTTAAAGCCAAAAAGGCGTGCCAATTGGATATTAGCAAGGAAACAAACCTAAGAATGAGCTCATCAAGAGTTTATGTTTAGAGATATTTGTTGATATTTTTAACTTGGTGGATTCAGAGCAACATTTGGCTGAAAATATAAGAAACATATGTAAGGAGAATATCGTATGGATGTCTCAGGGATTGCACTTAACTTTAGCTAAAAGAACTTCGGTCTGAAATCCTTGCACCTAGCCATTTGCCAATGCTGAGTTAAAACTCAATTCAAACTAAAAAGATTTGGTTTCTCTCAGAAAGAAAATAATATATTGTTATGAATTTATGGTTGCTACGATATTTTTAACTTTTTTCTTGCAAATATTGCCTTCAATTGTTATACTTTTCTGATAAATAAAATCAATTATATTATTCTCTTCAAGAATTTACCTTCACGGGGTTTTTCCTAGAAATTCCACCTTAAAATATGGTCATTTTATAAAAACCACCTTTCAATTTTAATTGATATATAAACCACTTTAAAGATAAACTTGGTGCAATCAACCATCTCCTAGTCAAATTTTCACTGAAAACCCAAAAATATTCTAAAACACTCACATTTAAGACACATGATTTGTATACTAACATAATCTCATCAATAGTTTTTAAAGAGTAGCTAAATTTTTAAACGCATATATTTACATTAAACAACATAAAAAGTAGTGTCAAAGACGAAGACCTAGAAAAACGTATTGGTTAGAGAACCAATACAATTATAGGGTTACAATACGGATACGGATAATGAAACGACACCCAATGACCCAATACTTAATTAACCAATTTAACACTCCCCTTCAAGATGGAGCATATATATCAATCATGCCCAGCTTGTTAAATAAAGTAGAAAACAATTTAGATGAAGCCGCATTAGTGAGAATGTCCGCCAACTGTTCTGAAGAATGAGTGAATGGAATGTGAATCAAGTTTTTCATCACTGCATCCCTAACAACATGGCAATCAGCCTGCATATGTTTTGTATTTTCATGAAAAGCAGGATTCTTAGCAATGTAAATAGCAGATTGATTATCATAGTGCATAGGCATAGGTTTAGGCTGGACAAAACCAAGTTCTAACATTAAAGTCCTCAGCTACATCATCTCACAAGCTGTATGTGCCATCACCCTATACTCAACCTCTGCGCTAGATTGAGAAACCACATCATGTTTCTCATGTCTCCAAGTCACTATATTGCCTCCAACAAATGTGCAATACCCAACAGTAGCCTTCTTGTCTTCCTTATCTCCTACATAGCCCGAGTCAGAATAGGCGAAGATATGTACATTTTCACACCTTGTACAATTTAGCCTTTACCATGAGAGTTTTTCATATAGGCCAGAACCCTCAAAGTAGCTCCCCAATGAACCTCTCTAGGTTTGTGCATGAAAAGACTGAGAATCCCAACAACATAGGATATGTCGGGTCTAGTGACTGTAAGGTATATTAGCTTTCCAATTGGCCTCCTATACTATTTAGTGTCATTAAAAAGTTTACTGTCCTCAGAGTAGAAATCCTCATTTGCTTCCGTTAGAGTACTTGCAGGCTTGCATTCTAAAAGACCAGTCCCCTCCAGAAGATCCAAGGCATACTTTTTTTGGGAAAGACACAAACCATATTTTTGGTTGGCTACTTCAATCCATAGGAAGTATCTAGGCCTGCCCATATCCGTAGTCACAAAATCTTTTCTCAAATACTTCTTTGTCTCTGTCAAACCAGCTGTATCACTCCCAGTTAGTAATATATCATTAACAAATACAATCAAATTAACTCGTCCAGTTGCAGTGCAACAAATAAATATAGAATGATTTGAGTGACATCCTTGAAATCCAACACCAGAAACCACTTTGTTGAACTTGTCAAATCATGCCTTCGAACTTTGTTTGAGGCCATAAATGGCATTCTTAAGCCTGCACATTGTATTCTCCTCCTAAGCAACATATCCTGTAGGTTGCGCCATGTAAACCTCCTCCTGTAGATCACCATATAAGAATGTATTTTTCACATCAAGTTGGAACATGGACCACTCAAGATTGACAGCAATAGAGAATAATATCCTAATAGAATTCAGACAAGCAATTGGGGAGAAGGTCTTAAAGTAGTCAACTCTATACGTCTGAGTGTAGCCTTTAGCAACCAATCAGGCTGTATATCTATCCATAGAGCTATTTGGCCAATACTTCAAAGTATACACCCATCAGCAACCAACAACATCTGCCCTTGTCGAAGTGGGAACTAAATTCCAAGTTTTCTTAGAGACAAGTGTATCCATCTCCTCATTCATAACCGCTTCCAGGCAGGAACTAACATTGCCTCTTCATAAGACCTGGGTATAGATTCAATAGACAAAGACAATGCAAACTGGTGAAAGTATGTGGTGAGACGATCATAAGGGATAAAATTGGGGATGAGATGAGCTGTAGTAGATCATTTAACTTTTCTAAGGGCAATAGGAAGATTAAGATCTGAGAGAGTAGAAGATTGATGATGGGTAGGACCTGCATCTGTAAAACGTAGCTCGGCCAAGCATGAGGGTGGGGCATGTGCTTTCTATCTTCGAGTATACACCAGTAATGGTTTTTGTGCAAGTCCATCTTCTACTTTAGAACTGGGCACTAGTTGAGGTAGAGGAACAGAAGCTGGTAGAGGTCCTATACTGACTGATGAGAAAAAAGATACAGACTCAAAGAAGGTGAAATTCGCCAATGTAATATATTTCCTGGACACTAAATTGTAATGCTTATCCCTTCTGAGTTCTGACATTCCACACAAATACAAACTTAATGAATTTAGGAGATAGATTATCGAGACTTGGACTCAAATTCTGAACAAAGCAAGTGCAACCAAACACACTAGAGACAATTGAAAACACAATGTTGTTATGATAAAGACAGGAGAAAGGGATTTTTTCCATCAAGGATAGACGATGGCATTTTGTTAATCAAACAACATGTACACAAAACAGCATCAGACTATAAATATTTTGGAACATGTATATGAATAATCAATGATCTAGCAACATTAATATGTGTCTGTGCTTTCATTCAGCAACACCATTTTGTTGAGAAGTATGAGAACATGAAGTCTGGTGAAGGATGTCGTTAGTGGCACAAACTCTAGACACATCAATTTTCATATACTCTAATACATTATCAGTACGAAGCATACAAATAGTAGTAGAAAATAACTTTGTCATGTCATTAAAAAAAGTTGAATTACATTAGCAACTTCTGACCTCTCTTTCATCAAGTACAGCCATGTCATGCGAGAGAAGTCATCCACAAAAATAATAAAATACCTAAATCCTTTCATTGAAGTAACACGACACGGACCCCAGACAACAGAGTGACTAACTCAAAAGGAGTACTACTATGTTTATTGACTCGACTCTGATAGGAAGCACGACGGTGCTTTCGTAACTCACATGACTCACATCCTAAAGAAAAAAATGACTCAATAGGAACTATCATCTGAAGCTTCTGAAGAGAAGGATGTCCCAGATGCAGGTGCCATTGTAGAGGGGTATCAGATAAAAAGACCAGAAGGGGACACACTCTCATCCAGATAGTAAATGCCTCCTTTCTCAAGACTAGAACCAATCTTCATCCCAGTATGCATGTCCTGAAAAATGCAATGTGAAGGAGAAAATGTTATTTTACAATTATTATTTTTTATGAGAGACTAACATAAAATTTAGGAACATATAACATATTAGTCAGAGTCAAGGATGGAGTAGCCCGAACCATCTCATCACTAAGTATAGGTGTAAAAGAATCATCAGCAACATGGACAGAAGAAACTTTGTCTCAAAAAGATAAGCAATGGAATTTTTCTTTTATACCTGTCATGTGGGATGAATATTCTAAATTTAATATTCAGGGTCTGTCTGAAGAGGCAATATAAGCATTTATACCTGAAGTGGATGCATGAGTCGCTGAATGATTGCTCTGAGTAGACTTGAACTAGAGCTACATGAATCTCTCATAGTCTGTATGTGATATCTGAACAGTAGGAATTTTTGAAGAGGCTGCTTCAAAAGGAGAATCTATACCAGCAAGAGTGATAGAATTACCATTAGTCAAGTGTGCCTGCTCAGGATTGCCAAATTTCTACTAGCACTTCTCCGTTATGCGGTTATTCCTCCCACAATGAGTACTTCTACGTGGTATGCTATCAAATCTATTTTGCCTACCACTACAAGAACCACGGCCTCCCCCTGAATCACGGCCACTATCATGACCACGTCTTCTGCCACTCTAGCAACCATAGCAAACTGATCAACAGATGGTGTAGAGGGTGCACCAGCTCTAGTTGATACACGCATGACCCTGAATAAGGTAGATGTCAATGACGAAACACTATCTCCTCCCAAAATCTTCCCTCGCGCCGAAGACGCCAATGACGGATCCAAACCAGATAGAAACCTCGATATTGCTAGATCCTGACGATATCGCTTCAGTGTCGCTAGATCAGTAACAGCAGCCTGATACATCTCCAACTCATCCATCAACCCCTCTAACTCTCCATAGAATCTAGTACAGATTTATCCCCTTACTACAGAGAAAACAATCGCTTGTATATCTCATAAACTTTGGATATATTCTTCTAATTCCCATTCATCACCTTGAGAGTGTCCCACATTTCCTTGGCAATAGATAAGAACATGACATTACTAATGACCCTTTCTTCCATACTGTTGAGGAGCCAAGTCATAACACAATAATATCCAGAAAGTCAGGTCTTGTACTTAGAGTTTGTAGAAGCAAGTGGGGTTTTCAGAAGATGCTCCAATTTATTCTGAGCACTAATAAAAATTCTAAATACTTGCGCCCATAACAAATAATTAGATCCATTTAGTTTCACAGTGGTTCCTAAAATAGTTTTGGGAGTAGATGTCTCCATAACAGTGAGATGAATAATAGGGGTCAATGAGCTCATGACATTCGACATCTCAGCCAACCAAATATTGAGAAATCAACATTCACAACTAATATATAATGAAATCAGCAACAAATTTAGCCAGAAATAAGCCAAAATATCAAAAGTCAGCCAGAAAAAGCATCAAATCAACCAAAAAGCAGAAAACCACAGCTAGTAGTTATCATCAAGTCAGATCATATCTGAATTTTTTCAACCATATTAAGAAATCAGATCAGATCGGATTAAATTAGCGGCAGTGGTAACATACAACAACGTCAATAAGAGCAGCGGCGGCGGTAGATCTATGGTAGCAGCGGTGATAGAGGAAGATGAGGAAGATGAAGACGGTGAGGAAGAGGATTGGAGACGGCGACCGGAGAGGATGATGGCAAAGAGATACTATTCACGATAAACAGTGTTCGCCAATGAACAATATCATAGATGAACAATACCGTTTTTATTTTTTAGGATAGGGTTAGGGTTTTTTTATACAAAACCATGGCTTTGATACCATGTCAAGGAAAAAGACCCAGTAAAAATTATTGATTAGAGAACCAATATAATTATAGGGTTACAATGCGGATACGGATAATGGAACGACATCCAATAACCTAATACTTGACCCAATACTTAGTTAACCAATTTAACAAATAAGTTCCATAATTTTAAAATATGGATGTATGTGGATACACTTCAAGTGAGATTTCAATACTTCAACCATTATCTCAAGGCATGTCACAGGTATAAGTTGAGTTGGATATCAACAAGGTAACAAGCCTAACAATGATCTCACCAAGATTTTTATTCAGAGATATTTGTTTGATATTTCTTACTTGATGGATTTAGATCAATAGTTGGCACAAATATCAGAGAACGTATAGAGCAGGGGTACGCCACGGTTACACTCAACTGGACCTAAAAATAACTTTGATCCCAAATCATTGCACCAGGTCATTTGCAAATGCTATGCTCAACTCAGTTTAAAAGGATTTTTGTTTCTCTGCAAAAGACCGGCAACTGAGAAAAATATCGTATCATGAATTACGACACAGTTAATTTTACCTTCATTTTCTGCAGGAGCTTCTTCCTTTTTTTTTTTGGTTATAAATAAAAGCAACTATATTATTTTCTCCGAGACCAGACTTTTGAACTTGACCAGCCACCAACATTTGGTAGATAAAGACATGCTCGATATAAATAAAAAAACATTCATTAAAAAAAGGGTAAATTACAATAAAACCCCAAGAATTTTCAGCGTTTTGTAGAAAACCCCCAATAAGTTTCAAAATTACAGTAAACCCCAAGAAATTTCAGCTTTCTACAGTAAACCACACATAACATTTACATCAAAAACCCCAAAGTTGACGCGGTTATATCTGACATGACACGTGCAAGTCCCATGACTTACAAAGACCAAAATATTCCTTAAATTATTTTAAAAATCATTTATGGTCTTTTTATATTTTCAACCGTAAAACCATAAATCTCTCGCCTTTTGTCATTCGCTCTCCTCTTGCTCGCACCTAGATTGGGATTCCGAACAATAACTTTTTTTGTTGACTTAATTGTCCTTCAAAATGCCTACTTATGTTTTTTTATTAATTTATGAGCATTATATGCAAAATGCAAAAACTTATTAGGGACTTTCTGCAATTCCAAAAGTTATTGGAGGTTTACTATAATTTTGAAAGTTATAGGAGGTCTACTACAAAACGCTGTAAGTTCTTGGGGTTAAGTGTGGTTTTGAAAGTTAGAGGGATTTACCGCAAAACACTAGAAGTTCTTGGGGATTTAGTGCAATCTACCCTAATAACAACTCCTATAACCGAATGCATTTGATTTCTTTGTAAGCAAGTGACATTATAAAATCAAGTAGATGCGACAAAGACAAGGAGCTTCTGAAGAGAAAATAATTTGATTTCAGCTTGAGGCACGTTGGAGACAGAAATGCTTCCTGATTGTCCTGAGTACATATTTGTTTCTTCTAAGAATTGAAGAACCGGTGATCCATAAGATCAATGAGATGCTTTATTTGTCATGGTAGTTCATAAACACACTTAAATAAACTTACACACAAATGCTAGAGCATTCACAAATGGAATGCAAAATGTAGCTGTCAAAACTAATAGAGCAGAACCGAAAGCAGCAAACAAACACCTCCTCTAGCCACAAACTGAGCATCCTGAACAAATCACCCAAAGTGATCGATCACCGAGGCTGAAACGAGGAAAGATGGAGATGTAATTACAGGTCATTATTGATGAGTCTAGCCACTGCTGATTTGAGTTTATTGAAGATAATCGCTTCGTTTGTATAATCTGCATCGCTCCATTGGTGGGTTCTCGTAGCTACAAGATACGATATGAACAAACAAAAGTAAGCATGCAATTTAAACATTCAGTAATATATATAGTTTGATAGTAATAGTCGACAATGGATTGTATCCATTCAAATCAAATACCAGTAGGTGATTTAGCATGTGATGGAGATAGTTCTCATACATATCAAGCTTCTAATTGAAAGCATCAACCATAGCTTTAAGGATCAGTGCAGTCTTTTACTGCCTGTGTTGTTAATAATGCTCCACTAAAGTTGTTATATATGAAGTCGTTGATTAAATATTTAAATCCTTTCAGCACTCCCCATGTAATAACGGAATCGATCAAATAACAAGCAGCTTCATAAGTTTTACGGGAACTAAATGTCATTTATTCATATTTATAGTAGAAAATTCTTATTTTTTATGTTACCGTCCAGAGGAGAATGAATATCATGATTTGCATTTCTAGCAAATGTGGGTGCAACAGCTAAAGGATAATCTAGAGAGTTACTTGTGAAGGGTTCAATTGGTAATTATGGCCTTGATGGATAGATACGGAGTAGAGGATTCAGTCCTGCTCACAAACAATACAAGACAGGATCAAAGTTGGGGTCTCCGGTGGTTCCTTCGACGATCAAGTCAGTAGTGAGGTTGAGTGGAGAAAAAAAATATGATTATAATGTGTTTATTTGTAAAAGATTGCTTACCCTTATGCAGTGGACAGTACCTCTTATTTACAGCAGATCTTGTGGGGCAATTGTGTAACATTGGCCAAGTCTAGACAGACAGCTTAGTCGGCAGATAGTTTACAGGTGTCGGCTGCAGATGGGATGAGTCACCTATGTATTTGATGTGATGGTGACTAGGCAAGCATGGTCCTGACAAAATCCGATGAGTCATAAAGACTTTCGGGGCTGGAGCAATGATAATTCCGACCATACATTCAATGTGATGATGATTGATGATTGGCGGGGGATTCAAGGATAAACTGCTTCTTGTCTCGGCTTTGCGAGAGGGTCGACAAAGGACGCTTTTTTATTCGGCCATCTCGGATTCGAAAGTTCTCAACCCAGCCTTGCCAAATGAGGAGACGTGGGGTTGACCCTAACAACGAGTTTTGAGTAAGGACGCCTTTTGACTCGGCCCCACTTAGGAAGGGTTGAGTGTTGACGTTGCTCGAGTCGTCCTTCATAGGGCGAGGTCGATCTGATGTTACTGGACTCATCCTGCCCAGAGTTGAGTCGAGAAATGCATAGTTAATGTAGGACACGTGTCGACTCCTACGGAAGGATTAACACTTAGCTATTTCTGTGATATAACACATTCTATTGCGTTAACTATTTCTACAATGGTGATGAGAGGATATCTCTGTCAGTTAAGTTTTTGTTAGAGTTGTGGTGTCCGATGGAATGTGCAAGACTAACCCCGAAAATCTCTGTTATATAGAATGATCAAACTGTAATTCTACATGTAGCATGTAGCTCTAGTTTCTATCTATATATATGGACGCTCTCTCTTGTAATTGTAACTTTCTCAAAAAGAAAGAAACCCTAGTGCGGCTATGGACATAGGCAAATTGCCAAATAATGTAAAAACCCTCTTCTTTTGTGACTGCTTTTTCTGTCTTTCTATTTTCTCTCTCGCTTCTAGGAGATCCGATTCTTAACAGTTTTAACGTCCTTCAATGCATTAGTAACCAAACGAAATGCTTCTCAATAGAATTTTTTAGATTTTCAGATTTTCAATTTCATGGGATGATTTCTCAATACCCATTATGGTGGACTATTAGGTTCCCAAAACCTATTGCATAAAAGATTTAGAGTAAGCGGAATCAAAACATGTTACTTGGTTCTCCAAACCTACATGTGCTCCCCAAGGGCCACTAAAGATATTCAGCTTATGGTGGAGATCAAACAAGTGTCTAATCTCTGTAATTCATGTAGAGATTTTCAACTACGCTGACTTTCTTCACTGCAGAGTCAACACATGGACATTTTTTTGGGTTTTTTTTGCTTTTGTTTTTGTTTTTGTTTTTTGTTTTTTTTTTTTTTGGGTGGGGGGGGGGGGGGGGGGTTTTGGGGCTGGACTATAGCAACCCTCATGAAAGAATAATAATATCCAAACACAAAAGAAAAGAGAGAAAGAAATTCTACAATAGGAAAAACTACTAGTACCCTATTGCTTCAGTTTTTGTATAATAGTCTTGCAATTGTGTTGCGTATTTTAATTTAAAATCTCCTTAATGCAGATGGGAAGATATAAAGCCTATACCTCCACAAAGGAAACAAATGTCATACATATTAGTATAAAATTATAACCCTCAACCATCACCACAACATTAGAGTTTTGATGCACAGCCAGGGACTTTTGACATGGTACCATAGCAGTTGTCATGAAAGAAGAAAATATCCAAACACAAAAGAAAAGCGAGAAAGAAATTCTACAACAGGAAGAACTACTAGTACTCTAACAACCCTGTTTCAATTCCCACCTCCCATAAATTTTAAGCAGACTTCAAGAAAAAGTTGGCACCACACGAGTCCAGGTTTTGGCCTATAAAAAAGGCGCTTAACCTGAGAGGCATGCTAGAGTAGAAAAGTAACCTTCACCATAACTTAGGGGTTTTGGTGCTGTGGCACACACCTTTGACATTATCAACCATTTGAGTTAAGCTCACTTGTAACATGGTTCCAAGTTTTGAGTCCACATTCAAGCATCAGGTGTGGGATCCCTTTGTGACAATCTATTAGACCTTGCAAAAGCTAGAGAAATATCATACTACATAGACTATGAGAGAAATGTAAATACATAGTTCACAATGTTGCACAAACTCGAATCCAATCCAGCTATTAAAAAAACAAATATTTAGATCTAAAAGCCACCACACATAAAAAATGTAACAACATAGGGAAAAAAAAGATAAAAGAATGCAAAGAAAGAAGCTCAATACCTAGTAATCCACCTTCAGTTCAATTTGGGTGCCTAATGATTCTCTGCAACACAACAGTCCTCGCCCTTCTTATGTCCCTACTACACCGATCAGCTTGCTTCCTCAAATCCTCAACACTCTTCGTAAACATCTCAAGCTTCTCCTTTATCTCCTCAATCACAAACTTCACTGCCTCTTCTTCTCCAAGAACAAACTCAACCTTCTCCAGCAAAGACCCAATCTGAACTTCCAATCGATCCACAAGAACCCGAATGCTCTCCAAATCCGAGACCGTGACAAAGGTCCAAACCTGCATTGAGTTATATAACTCCTTTTGCGCCTTCAAAGCATTCGAATAATCGTTCCAAAGTGAATTGAGCCATTTCCCCATTGGACCCATAGCGGCTGCTGCCGATGCTAATAGTGCAGTGACAAAAGCCGGTGCTGAAACAGCAGCGACCACCACAGAGCAAATAAGAACCATAGCAAATACGGACACGAAGATCACAGTAGAAATCTTCCTCCATGCTTTCATCGATTTTAGCTTTTTATCGAGCTTCCTCTTCTTCTTTTGTAGCTTCTCCAGCATTGAAACTTGTTGTTTGTAAACCGATTGGAACATGTTGAAGAATTCTTCGGTAAATGGATCGCCTAGAGCCTTAAAATGCCTCAGTTCCTCCAACATTTTCTCATACTTCCCCTTACTACTTTCTCCATTTCTTCCCTCTTTGTCTTCGAATCCTCTGAGGGCGATGCTAAGGATGATTTGGGAGTCTTGGGCTCTCTTGAGGCACCTCTCTAAAGAAGTGCAGAAATCTAAAGTCTGAAGAGAGCTATCAAAGTACTCTTCAACTACGTTAAAGAGCTCAGCATTCTTCCAAATGTCCTTCTTGTATTCCAATAGGATCTTGACTACTTCTTGGTTCATGTCGAGGAGGCAGCCGGTGACCTCGGTGAGGGTGTCGAATGAGAGGGAGTGGACGTCGACGCCCGTGGCGAGGGCTGAGACGATGTGGCTGGCTCGGCGCTGGAGGGCTGCGTCGAAGGATTGGAGCTCAGGGTCTTGGAGACAGGCAGCTTCATAGGAGCTTAGCTCTGAGACTAGTTCAATGTTGTCGGTGGCGGTGGCGGCGGAGGAGGTGGCAGCAGCGGTGGCAATGCCGGCGGCGGCGGGTGGAGAATTGGGGTTCTTGCTGAATGGACTACCCATCTTGAATTAGATATCAAATGAGGGTGGGGAAAATGATTTTTTTTTCGTTTTTGTTTTTGTTTTTGGGGATGAAACTCTGGAATTTAAAGGGGAGATTCTCAATTTGGGAATTTATCGAGTTTATAGGGGAAAGATTGAAGCTTTGGAGTCTACAGTTAGCTAAGTCAGAGCTCCAAGCAAACCAAAAACCCCTGGAGAAACAAGAATGCTTAAATATTAAGGAACAAACTAAATTGTTACAAAAAGACTACCCAGATGAAGAGAAGAAAGTGTTGCAAAATTACAAAAAGACCACAGTTTTTATACTTAAACACGAAGTAACTAAATTTGACTTGAAAGAATGAAGAAGGGAGAAAACTGAAGACTGCCCAGATGAAGAAAAGAAGCGATCTACGAGATGAACGCAGAAAGGTGAAAGCTTTATGAGTGTTTTAATGGTTCACAGGAGAGAAAACAGCACGAAAACAGAGGCCAATGCTGGAACTAAGGCAAGAGAACGGTGGAGGTACAAGCAACAGAGCATTCAAAAATGCGACTCTCTCTCTCTCTCTCCCTCTCTCGCTCTCTCTCTCTTCTTTATCTTGTGAAATGAAAAGAGACGGAAATTAGGGGGAATTTCCCTTTTGGGGTTGTCTTTGTTTGGACAAATGAGAACTATGGAGTGTTTTAGGGGAAAGAATAGTGTACGAAAAACAGTAGAGAAGCTTGCAAGGTTGGTTACAGTTCAGTTTGTAGCGAAGCTCGGAGAAGTTGGAGATTGGGAAGTGTGTTAGCAGTGATAAAATATTTGGCAGTGACTTAAGCGCAAAGAAACGGAGGAATGTAACTGTTACATTAATAAGCGAATTTTTCATGTGCTCTAAATTTTTAGTACTTACTGAGAAAAGGGTAATGCTTTTGGTAGCACTTTTATATCCCCTCATGTTTCTAAAGTTTGCGCTTTGATGCCTTCTGTTATCTAAGTGTGAGAATTTTTCTCGAATATCGCCTTGTAGCACCCACAAGCTAATTTCTGAACTTTTTAACCCTTCAGTATTTGTTGAATTTAGTGTTAAGGATATCCTAATTCAATTTTAAACATGTCTTTCAGTTAAAATTTTTAAAAAATTATGATGGGTTTCAAAGTAACTTTAACAAACATTAAGAGTTAAAAGCGTTCTAAACCTAGCTTGTTACGTTTGCATAATGTAAAGTGTTAAAAATGCAAATTTTAAAAACTTCAAAGTACATAACTGTCGTTGAAAACAAGTGAGGGTATATAAGCGCAAGGTAGGGTAAACTGTAAGCTATTTAAGTGCTAATTAGCCCGAAAAAGAAAACAAAGACTTTTACCCATGCTTAAACTGTCTTATTCTAATGGGGTGTTTGGTTCACCTCTTTTAAGAAATTTTTTTGAGAAATGACACTTTGGTAAATAAAAGTTTTCTTCCTATTT